>MU843481.1:10295-187550 GCA_030867255.1 Colletotrichum somersetense | reverse complement strand
GGGGGGGGGGGGGGGGGGGGGGGGGGGGGGGGGGGGGGGGGGGGGGGGGGGGGGGGGGGCCCACTCTCCCTCTCTCTCAGGTTCGAGAAGGGAAAGAGATTGGAGGCGGGGTACGGAGTACGGCCCACGCTCGAAGCGGGTGTGCCAACTAAGGGGGACGACCTGGTTCGGAGCATTCTTCAACGTGCAGAGGCTTGTACCTCTTCCATAACGGTACGAATACCCACCCGCCTCCAGGAGAAAAGGGTTCAGAATCGAACCGACGGGGTCTCGTCTCCTGCAAATGCACAATGGCCGTAGGTACCTACAATACTCCTGTTGCTGCTGGGTGATTTATTCGTACAACGTTACCTAGGTAGGTACTGATTGATTATGGCCTGTTGACAGCCAGCCCGGTTGGCTGACTGCGGGAGCCTGCGCGCTCTGGATCTGCACTGCGCTGCAATGCACCGCACTAAGCTAAGCTGCGCTGCACACCCACTCCCTTCGACCGGTTATCTAGCTACCTACCTACTTAGATAAGGTAGGTAGGCAGGTGGGCAGGTGTCGTATCTGTACGGATACAAGACCAGCATGTTTGGGCTGGCTCTCGTACTCTGTAGGCAGGAAAGCAAGCCTTGGTTGCAGGGTCCAGGTGGAGAGGCATTTAGCCGTATCCGACTGCTGTCTCCGGCGGCACGGATTCCCCTTGCGAAATAGGAGTGAAAGAGAGACTTGACGATATTCGTGTGGAAGGAGTCGAGTCGAGGTGAGGTGAGATGAGCTCGGATATGCATGCGGAAGGACCGTTGGAATTGCCTCAATTTCGCCGAACCAGAGCAGAGGGGGAAGGAAACAATGTTGCTTATTTTGTTCTTTTGGTCCCAGACGTTCCTCCTCTTTCGGGTCCTAGATAGTACATACATGGTGAGGCGAACAACTACCTAGGCAAGTACGTAGGCACATAGGTAGCCAGGTAGGCAGGTAGGTTGGTCTACATACATATTACACCTTATCGCTTCAATCAAGCAAGAGCGCTCCTTCTCGGATATGACGCGCGAAGAAAAGAAAAGAAGCACTCACTCGCACGACAGCTGACGCCCCAAGTGGCTGGAACAGACTGTGGCCCTGTTGGCTACTATTACCGGGTATTTACCTAGGTACCTACCTACCTACCTAGGTACTCAGGTCAAAAGTGCATCTGCCACACCCCGCCGTCCCCCATCCATCATCAACGAACGGCTCATGCTCCCTCTCTGTCCAAAACGACACGCACCAAACGTCTTCTTTTCACTTCATCTAGCGTTGCACACGACACATACATCCAGGTAGCCGAGACGCACGCGTTACCTAGTCCTGCCTGCGAGACATCGCACGCTTTCGCCTTCCCTTGCAGCAATCCATCGACCGTTCCAGCCGTTCGACCTTGAAATTAGCGCCTGCCTGTGTATCAGCGCTGCACTAATAAACTACCACCCACCCACCCACCCACCGGTACGAATAACCTCCTTCGTTCGCAGCTTCTGGTGCCAAGCTAACCAAACGTTTTGCCTTCTCCAGATTCTCTCCAGTGGCTGGCCACGCCTGTGCCGCGGGTCGTGAGCCGTCTCTCATACATTTGCCGTCACAACCACTCCATTCCGATGGTTGATGAGCAGTCTCGTCTCGCCGGCAACACTGTCCGGTGCTATGTCGCGGCCAGGTGGATTCGCGACACCACCATCCCTCTCCCACAGTCGGTGTCTTTCTATCGCACCAACTACCAAGTATTCTACCTAGGTAGTAGTACGCATAGGTACTGCACACGGAGTAGGTAAGCCACACTGGCAAGCGGACCTAGCGCTCGCTTGCACTTGTCGCTCTCCTACACCACCCGCTGTCTGGAACTCGAAACTTGTGAGCCAGTCGAATCCTCGGTCGAGACGACACCCACCCACACCAGCACTTAGCACTTAACGCGCACACACCACCATTGAAACCAGGATCCAGGAACGCAGCCGATCGTCTCCTCCACCAACCGCCCACACGGGGTAATGGCTGTGCTAAATCGAGACGCTTGTTGAGGGGGCCTCAGGTGGGACCCCGCCGTGCGTCCCTCATCGTCTGTCTCCCTTTTTGGGTGGATGAATTATACGGCATACGTAGCACTTGGTCCACTGACCTTGCGTGTACATCTCTTCGTCTTGTCATGCTTTGGTGCTAAGTCTCCGGCTTGATCAAAGTATCCGCTGAGAGCCGTTCTACCATACTTCCCGTTTGACCCAGGCCATTCCATGCAAATCAGCCGCTAACAACAAGCCCAGATGGCAGATGGACGTGTCGCCTGCCACCTGCCACGCTTGCCAACGGTTGATGTACGCCCCGCTCCCACCCGGTTCGATGGATGTTTGGGGCCGAATCAGTCCCATCAGGGAGGGAACAGCTAATTATTAGTGATGGATAGCGAGCAAATTGGATCAGCTACGGAGTGTTTCCCCCCCTTCAGTCAGCCAGTGAACGGTTGGTTGTTGGGGACTCTAATGCCTCACGCCAAGCAGCTGATGCCAGCGACACCGTTCACATCTGGTCTCTCTTTCTCTCCCTTTCTCTCACCCGCTAGCCGAGATTAAACTTTGTTTCCGCCCCGAATCACTTGACACACACGGCAAGCGGGCTACCGTAGACAGACAGCTCTCCAAATCCGGCCCCATCCCTGCAGGTTCTGTTGCGAGCCCTCTGAGTTTGCGAACCTCGCAGACAACATACTTCTGGGCCGCGACGAATCAGACATCGATACACACTCTGTCTTTCACCATCCTGCGCGCTTCCGTGTCTCCTCGTCTGGCCATTCAGCCCTTGAACGGGCAGCGTAGCGTACTTAGTACGACTCTCAGAAGCGCCACCTACGTCGGCTCGCGCTGCAGTGCACATGCGCCAGCCGGGCCTTACGCTCACACGGACCACGATCCGAAGTCATCTGCCTCAGTGACGAAGCGGTTCCTTGAACCAGCTCATCCCGATTTGGTTCGTCTTCGGCTTACCTCAGTCAGCTTGGCATCACCGAACGTGCCGGGCACTTGCCCCTGTTTACTACTTCCACTTCCAGTGGCAGACTCGGGAAGATTCAACAGCCTTGTCTCGAGCCACCTCCATGTATTCCAGGTTGCTTGATCCCACGCATCGCCGCTAGCAGATCGGCTGTCTGGGACATGGGCACTTGCGTGCTGCGTGCTAGTGCCGCAGATCCTCACCAGCATTGCACGCCACCACGGTTGAATTCGCACTCACAATCGCAACTCTTCGACACACACAGCACAAAGCACCATCGCTTCCAGGGCAAGCAAGTCTCTGCCGCAAAGTAGTACACGTCGCCTCCGCCCTGGGATAGCCGCTGCACCGCTGAAGCTTCCCTCGACTGCGCCTCAATCTCTCACCAAAATGGCCCGCTTTTACTGGGATGAAGCCGGGCGTCTCGGCAACTATCATTCACCCCCCATGAGCTCCTCACACGCCGTTCCACTTGCTTTTGCGCCAAATGTTTGGAACTCGCAACAGGCATACCTACCTTGGTAGATAAACCATCTTTCATTACGAGGTCCATGCGAACTTGACGTACACGTATCGTATCAGAGCGCTGCACCTTTCCATCTTGCGCCTGTGCTCTCTCGCTTTACCCTCCCCAGGGTAGCCTTGACAAGCCGCGCCCCCTTTTCGATACCCCTGCCATGACATGACGACACTGCCTTTTTTTTTTTTTTTTTTTTTTTTTTTTTTTTTCCCACGCCGGCCCGCGTACTGCTGCACGACGCACAGAACACTCATGTGTATCAGTCATTCGTCCCACCAAGTTGCAACCTGAGAGCTTAGAACTCTATCCCTGATCCTCCCGATCTGGTTTACAACATTTCAGCCTCACCCGGATTACCGTGTCAGAGATGACATCACACTCGTTTCCCTCTGCCTTCTTGGACCATTGGCTTCATACTCTAAAGTCGAATCGCGGGGAACAGTTGAACGACTTCCCCAACTATTACATCTCAGACCCCGAGAACCTTGTGACGACATGCAGCCCCAAGTCGCTCACTGTCGGCAGCGGTGCGACTATCTACAGGAACACCCTTCTCCCCGCCATCTTGACAGCGAAGCATGAGGTCATCTTGGTGACCTGCTTCTGGGCTCCGTCCGATACTCTGACGGCCATCACGGAGACCCTCGGGCTTCTCGCCGACCGCCGACGTGAGGCAATCCAGGCGTCTGGCGAACACGCACTCACTACGTTACGGGTTCGCATCTGCTTCTCGTCGCGAAGTTTCTTCCAGAAAATCTTCCATCCGTGGTCGAGAGACGGATACACGTATCCGCCCTCGGCATGGCCAAAGCTCGGGTTGCCGCCGGACACGACCCTCAAGGCGGCCCGCATCGAACTCTCTGTTAAGAGCCTGTTCTTCTTGCCATTCAGCGTCATGCATCCCAAGTTTGTCATTGTTGACCGCAAACGCGCCTGGATGCCCAGCTGCAACGTGAGCTGGGAGACGTGGTTCGAAGGTTGCATCGGGTTCGAGGGGGCAGCCGTCGCGCAGCTTGTGACGTTCTACACCCATGTGTGGGAGCCAGACAGCCCTAAGGATATTCCCAACGCCGACGCGAGCAGTGAGGTAGCAAATTGGGAACCAGGCCCTGCCATTGGAAACACCGACCGGCCTGCCACCGGTCTGTATCCGGAGGAAGAGGCCGCATATCGCCGGCTGGACCTCTCGAGTCTCCCACCGTGTCCAGCAGTCATCTTGCCTTCATCTCATCACTGGAACCCCGGCTTCCGTTATATCCCCTGGATCCGCCGCAAAGCGGCGCCGGTCACTCCTCTGAACGCGGCGCTGCTATCCTTGTTCGCGTGCGCCCGGGCTGATATTGACATAGTGACGCCGAACCTGACTTGTCGGACGGTCATCGACGCCCTTTTGGACGCTCTGCGCCGCGGCGTTGACGTCCGTATCAGGACCAGCAAGAACATGATGTTAATCGAACAGCTCGTCACGGCCTGCACCACGACGGAATGGACACTGCGGTCGCTTATCAAGCGATACAGTCAAGCCTGCGCCGAGTGGAACCAGAAACGATCGGCTGATGCCGAGTCTCAGATGCAGCGTCCCGGCCGCCTCGACATCTACTACTACCGCCCGAACCTGCAGGCGACGGCGGTGCGAGACCCCGAGGAACCGGTTGTGTCGCACCTGAAGATAACGCTCGTCGACAGGGAGTATCTCTGCCTGGGCTCCGGCAACCTGGATCGGGCCAGCTGGTACACGAGTCAAGAACTGGGCATCCTGCTACACATTCCCGACTTCAAGCACGATGTCTGGTCCGAAGCCCTCGAGTCCAGGCTAGAGGTGCGCTTCAGTGGAGGGGTCAGCGACAGATTGGCCGACTAGTCAGTTGCCTTGATACGCGCTGTGTCTGTGTATAGTTTACTTTCCGCGCAAACTCACGGCGTCGCCGTTCAGATACCCCCCCCCCCCCCCCCCGAATCAGGTTCTTTGCCTAATGATTATGATGCATGTTTCCGGTGTTTGTTCCAAACTTTTCATACGGATCGTGATGGCGACCTTGGTCACGCATCATCCTCGCGACGAGCGGTCCATACAACGGCGTTGAAAATCTGGTCCATGAACCATTCGTCCTCGTAGGACTCGTCATAGTGGCCCAGGGCCGAATAGAACGACCGCCCGCCGTCAAATTCCTGACACCATGCGAGCGGGTGATCGTCACCCATGGCGCCGCCCTCAAAAGTCGACGGGTCCCCCCGGACCAGGATATGGAGGTTCTCGTTCTCCCTAGGGTGCGACCGGAAATTGTACCACTCGTCGGTCCACCGTATCCGGGTCCCGTCGGCCGCTCCCGCCAATGTCCTTCGGGGACGACCCAGGCTCCGCCTCCTCATGACGAAATGCCCCGGATCCTCAACCACGCACGTCGCCTCCTCGGGCGGCGGGTGGTGGTCGAAGTGCGCGCCAATGAGCCCGCCGTACCAGTCATCGTCCAGAAGGCCGGCGGCGGCGGCGTGCATGCCGACGAAGCCGCCGCCGGACCGCACGTAGCCCCTCAGCGCGCCGACCTGGTCGGCGCTCAGGAAGGGCCCCGTGCAATGGAGGAAGACGACTGTGCGGTACGCCGCGAGGGACCGCGGGGTGATGCAGGCCTCGGCGTCCTCGCTTGCGTCGACGGTGAAGAGCCCCCCCGAGCGGGCGCCGAGGGATTTCAGAGCCGAGACGGCGGCGGGTATGGAGTCGTGGCGGTAGTCGGACGTCTTGCTGAAGACGAGGACGCGGAAGGGCTCAGTTGATGGCTTGTTGCTTGTGGGCGTCATTCTGCAGAGTGAATTAATTAATTACCCCGCGGTGATTGAGCCTTTGGTGTTGGGTGGATATCGAAGGGGGTTCAGTGGAGGGAGGCGGGGCCGTCTGCTGATGCTTCTTAGTCAGATAACCATGCCGAGTCTTTCCAATCATCGGCTGTGTGTTCTAGTGGATTATGATTTCTCGTTCACAAGTATGTGCACTTGATCCCGAGAAGGTCGCAGGTTCGAGCCCTGCCACGGTCATAGCTCCAAACCTTTTGCTGTTACCAACTTGTTGCTTTTGTCAACTTGGATGAGGATTTTTGCTCCTGCGTTTCCGCTGTACGGACCTTGATAGATAATTGCTTTCGTTTTCGTAGAGATTACCGAGGTAAGAAGAGAATACCAGACTTGGGTTTCTTACCGACTTGTTTGCTAGAAGGGTATCTCTCTTCCCGAGGATAGATGCAGGCACGGCTCTGTTAAGTACCCTCACTCACATGCACCGTGACGTCGTTTATTGATTCGCTACATTAACATCTATTTGCAGTCATCACTGCTAAGCCTTTTGCCATTTCGCATTGCCGAACGACTGGGGCTGGTAATGGTCGTTCTCCCATTTCCGGATTGCCGGCAACGTCATAGACCTCCGCGCCCTTGGTATCTATCCTTCCTGCCTGGCTCACGTCGCACAGGAGGCAGGCTCGCCAACGCCGATCTCAGACGCAGCGAGGAGGTACTCCATGAATCCGGCGCCCGTCTCAAGCAGGTTTTGGTGGTACTGATCCGGTGTGGGGTAAAACGGGCACTCAACCTCGTCGTTGCCGAAGCCAAACTCGACTGTGAAGCCGTGGATCTTGCCGAGCGAGGGGTCCTCAAAGTGTCGCGAGTATGCGTAGTCGTCGCTAGCGCCCGACGTGGGGTACAGGTACGAGCTCTGCTGGACCTCATAGTGCCGGCCTGCGGCAGCGTCCATGGCGTTCCCCATGCGCATAGCGGCAAACACCTTCTCCGACCAGTCGCTGCCGGGGGTGTACTCTCCATAGATTCCGTTTGTTGACGGTGTGTCGGGCATCAGACCCCTCACGGCGTCGTACGATTCGTTCAGAAAGCTCATGTAGGGCTTGCGCAGCTGGTTCTCGTCGCTGCCCCAGTTATACAGCACGACACCGGCGAAGCTGTGGATGTCCACGAACCACCGCAGCTCCTTGTGCTGGTCCATCACCCACTTGATGCTCTTGGTCTCAGGCTCGGAGAAGGCGCTGGTGCCGTGGTACGTCTGGTCGCCGGGCTGGTCCGACGCGACGTTGGGTCCGACGGTGGGCGCGAAGTCCTGAAGGAAGTCGAAGAGGAAGTCAAAGTTGCGGTTCAGGTCGATTCCGACGGCGTCCGGGTCGCCTCCCGACGCGGCGGGGTTACGGTTCTTGCGCCAGCAGCTGTGCGTGGCCTGGTCGTATGCCACGCCGTCGGGGTTGCTCAGGGGCGTGAAGACGATGCCCGTCGACAGGGCGCGCTGGACGTCGCAGTTGGAGTAAGCACGACCACCGAACGTAAGGCCCTCGCCGTGCTTGTCCGCGTACAGCAGGTCCGAGATGAAGTAGATGATGTTGTCAGAGGCGCCACGCTCGCGGGCATGGATGGCGGCGTTGAAGTAGACGCGGTACGCATCGCTGCAGTTGCCGGAGCCGCCGACCTTTGCGCCGAAAAATGAGGCGTTTTGGTACGTCTTGTACGGGGACTCGAGGGATTCGATGCCGTACTCCTTGACCAGACCGCGGACGGCGCTCTTGATCTCGTCAACATTGAGGAGCGACTCGAGGCTCGTGCCGGCAGGCTGGGAGCCAAGGCCGCGTGGGAACGTATTGCCGCCATCGAACCGGTCGCCTGTGCCGATGGCGAGGCCCGTGTTGTTGGGGTTGGCGACCTGGCGGCGAGCGATGCGTCCGCCCGAGGCTTCTCCAGGAAGGAGGCAGGCCTCTCCAAGCAGGGCAAGGGCGAGGAGGGCGCAGACCTGACCGGTTTTCATTGTCGGCTCGTTAGCGGTGACTGGAAGCTTTGATTAAGGGCGGAGGACGTGTTGAGCGGTGCCTGGGGAGACAAAAGACGACGACGTACTTGGTAAAGAAGTGATGAGGCGGCGTGCGGTTTATACCAGAGCTGCCAAGCCGTTCCCACCATTTAGCCAGCTCTACGCGACTGACACCCCTGGCCCTGTGTGGTGTAGTGTAGCTGCATGATGATGATGCTGGTGATGTTGATCAACATGGGGGGTGTCAGATTGCTCCCGGCCGCCCTGCATTCATTCCGTTCACTACCTGTCTACCTACCTACGTACCTACCTATGTAAGGTGGGCACGGCACGGTACGGTACAGTACCCAAGTGTTTGACACGGCAGGTGGTTGGCCGCAGCGTCTGGGGCAGGAAAGGTCTCGTCTACATTGACCTTGGTTGCTTTGTTTTGTGCACCTCCATCATTGGTCTCAGAGGGGCGCAAAGCAATCCAAGGCCGACGCGCGCGCGGTCGAAAGGGCAGTCGGGAGCTGAGAGGAAGCTTCCCAAATAGGTTCATTTCATTGGCAATTGCTGCCAAGTTGGTCCAGCGCTTTAGTGGCAACTTATCATTTGTACAATCATGAACAACGACGCGTCGTCTTCGCTGGGATTGGCCAGCGTCTGCATATGTAACCAAGTTTCTTCTTGCGGCAGTGGATCGGAAGTCTTGGCAATGAGCTTTTGCACACAGTAAGGAAATAAGCCCAAGACACCAGCCAAGCAGGGGAGGGGAGCGGAGCGGAGATGGCTCATCGGGCCACATCCGTCGATTCTCACCTCGGTGGAAGCGGAGCGGTGTAACGTCAATGTGCGGCTTGCTCCGGTCCATATGCTGGACTGGACTTGTCTGTTGACAACGGCCCTGTGTGTCTGGCTGCTGGTGGCTGAAGCAAGCCCGATTCGGCTGGTCATATCTCGTCTGATGGTGAAGAGTAACTTGTATGAAGTCTGGAATTAGATTGATGAAAGGATTCAGCAGCGAGATCTCTTAGCCTCCTAGATACCTACCTACCTACCTACCTGTACTAGGCAGCCTCTACTCCTCGAATTCCCTTTGGCGATTCAACATGCCGAACCAATGAGAAAAGCCGTCATTTTCTAGGCCGCCCGATCGAAATATGGTCACCTGGCTGAGTTGGATGCCCGGGTCGCAAGAGAGTGGTATCAGGGTGCCTACATTCACATCGACCTACCGAGAAGGCCAAACCAGCAGTGATGTGAACAGGTCTTTTGTGTCTGCCTGATGGGATGGATAGGTAGGTACCTAGGTAATCAAAGGACTGGTCACTTGGTGGATACCTATCGCGCTATTCAAACCAAAGGCAGGCAGGCGTAACACAGTGAGGCCTCCTCGGATGATCCAAAGAGGTCGTTGATCAAGCAAGGTATTGAGGTAGGCAGGCAGTAGCTGCAAATCAGTCCACATCACCTACCTACCTAAACAAATGTACTCACTCTTCTTGAAAGTTCCATTACCTACCTACCCAGCCAGCAAGCAAGTGGCGGCTGAAGGTGAAGGAAGGTACCTCCCTCTTGGTGAGCCTTCCTTCCTCTGTCAGGTGACCTGAGAATTATTATTTGGGAAGGTTATATAAACCCTTCACCTCCCTCCCTCTTGCCTCTACTCCTTCCATCACCATTCCGACCCCGATTTTCGTCTCATTCTCTCTCTACTTTTCTCTCTCAACACCCATCTTCCAACCTCAACACCCTTCAGCTTTCGCCATCATTGACTCCATCGCGGGTGGACGGTAAGAGCTGCACAGGGGAATTGAACCTGGCTGGGCGTAAGGGAAGCAAGCTATCTGAACTTTTGAGTAGGCAGGATCGATCACTCACTCGTCTTTTCACCCCGGCTAACTCAAAATAGTCCAAGTCGTCTGCCATCAGACATTCGACTATGCCTTTCCCCGACGAGAAGACGGTCCAGCTGGACCATTTGGAGATATATTCTCCTGGTCAGATTCTCGCCCTAACACTGCACAAACCTCCCAATCCGTGGGGAGGAGGCTTTACCCGTTGCCGGAAGACCTGACGCACGAGGCAACCGACCTTTCAGACGACGACAAGAAGCTTACCCGTCTGGAGATGGTCTTCAAATACAACCAACTGCATAGACTCAATCCAGACATCCAGAAGAACGAGTCGAACAAGATGAAGGTCAAGCTTCTTGACATCATCCGCAACGACACGCGTGGACCGTACACACCCCCGGCACGCAAAAGTTGAAGTGCGAGGTGCTCCAGGTCCCCTCAGACACCCCAAGCAGCAACAATCACCAAGTCTCGGCAGTCGCCGAGGTCATCTTCCTCAAAGTCTACGACCCCATGTTCTTTCCTCAGAACGTTAGCGAAATCGACGCGCAGTGGAAGGTCACCGCTCGCGCAGATATGGCCTTGAGCAACGAGGTCGGGGCCTACGGGCTCCTCCACCAGCACAGTCTGACTGGCTCGCCCAACATTGCCCCTCAATGGTTGGGTTGTTGGACTACCGAGGTGGTGACAACCGACGACGCTTACAAAGGCCGCACTCGACATGTCGCCGTCGTCGCGCTCTCCTACATTGACGGTGTTTGTCTCCAGAAACTGCTGTACACCGACGAGAACCGCGAGCTCTGCTACATTGGAGATCACTTCAGAGTTGGCAGTGATGTTACTGAATTAAGGGCGCTGGACACGGACGCTTGTCTCGATGTCATGGAAGACCTCCTGGCAAACATCAGCAGGCAGTACCGAGCTGGAGTAAACAAGTACGGAATGATTCCGCAGAACGTCATTGTATCTATACGGCATGGATCCGAAATGTTGGCACGGCCGCGTGTGACGCTCGTGGACTAGGAGCAACACTACATTGGCCCTTTTCGGGATCCACCTCACAACCGTTGGGCCCGACTTGAGAAACCAATCCGTCCATGGTATCGATGGGATTTCAAGAGACTGGAGTTGTTCTTCCGCTGCCGTTGGTTTTCCTCCGATTGGGAGGTTGTGGACGGCAACTGTCATCGATTGAAACAATGGTTAGTAGATACTTTCGGGCCTTTGAGGGGCAACGATGAGTACAGCCCGTTGTTCGAAGCCGACCTTTCGCAAGCTGAGAAAGAGGCTCTCTTGGATGCCTCTCGCAAGTTCAAAGCCGAGAAAGAGGCTGCCAGCGCCAAGCCTACCGAAGTGGGAGAGGCTGGGACGCTCTAGGAGGGCGACTCTAGCGACTGCTTCTCCGATCGCGATCGCGACACCGACAGCGACGATGCCGTGCACATGTTTGACTCAACTTCCAGTGTCTCAACAATGGGAGAGTCTGTCCCTTCTCTTGCTGCTTCGGACGATGCGTCATCCAAAGTATTAGATGATGCTTCCTCCGAAGTATCGGGTGCTTCTTCACCCAAAGTTCCGGATGCTGCTTCAGTCCAAGTTCTGGGAGGTGCCCATTCTCGAAACCCGGAGAAGCCCGGTGACACTCAACTTGTTGGCGAGATCACCGAGAAGGAAGCTCATGAGGCGCACCCCGATGACCCTGAGGCACAGCCTCTTAGCAAGCAGAAGCTCAGATCTATTGTCAACCATGTTCGACAATCTCAGCGCGAGCGCGTCAACCAACACATCAACAAAGCCCCACAGGATGCGCTTTCTCGTTTCGACACCCAAGCAAATGCCATCACTCATGGAATGTCTCAGATCCAAGAGAAGGCCGAAGAACTTCTCAAAATAGCAATCGACAACGAATACAGACACATCAAGGCCGACAAGAGAGGTGATCCCCAATCCAGGCTCGAAAATGCCTTGGCGGAACACTTGATCATCGAGAAAGTCGATGGGATGCTTGAGGATTTCAGCAAGAGCATGCTTCCAGAGTCGCAAACCAAGGAGTGATGGAGGGTGCCTGGAAGAAAGACTAGAAGAATGGCATTGCGATTGGAGTCTGTTAGTATTAGAGGTCTAGGTCGAATAGAAGAGACGAATGGAATGAAACATGTTCTCAACGATGGTCCCAACTGTGGTCGCAGTCATAGTCGCATTGTGGTCTCAATCATGCGTGCAGAAGAAGGAGCATGCAGGTGTTGCCGATGTCCCGGCATCGCAACAGAATTGTTTGTTGATCAGGGAGTGGTGTGACCGTGTTGGACTCATGGCTGCAGAAGGAGGTATCCGACTTAATACCGAACTACACAACGATAGACCTTGGATCTGTCAAAATGACCAACGAGGCGTCTATCTGCAAGTATGACACGGAGGGAGTGCAGACGTGAATATATAGATGAGTTGCTGGTTGCGCCCGCGAACACGTGTACGCATGGAGGAGCGCGCCCGTCAACATGACACGCAGCTGGCATGAGTGGTATTGTCTAGGTAGATGGCGGTTAAGCGCAGACCAAGGCTAGTCAATGGGCGAGAGAACGCCCGCAAAGACGCAGGGCAGCGGGACAGAACCACGGGCACGGGACGACGGGAGTACTTAGGCAGCTAGGTAGGTATGAGCAGATGGGATCTAACAACTCTAATCGAAGCTTCCGAGTGGTCGGCGTGTAACCTCTGGAGGCCGTGCTCGTTAATCAGCCTGACGCGACTACCTATGTTTGGTTAGACAAACGGCGATCCTAGGCATCATCAAAGCATGTAGGGTTTGTGTGCCCGCCCTGGCGCCAACGAGGAGGCGAGAATGTTCCACGTTTGTATCGTCTCGTCAAGCCTTCCGAGGGCAAAACAATAATAATAATAATAATAATAAAGAGAGAGAGAGAGAGAGAGAACCGACACGTTGAGGGAAGCGGGGAACTGAGCAAGAAGTGGTGGGCGTATTTCTGCTCCACCCCAAGACATCATGGGGCCGATAGCAATCGGACAGATAGGGCTGATGAAGAAAAGATAACGGGACTGTGTATTGGTATTAGGACGATTTAGGCTAATCAGTGGATGCCTCCTTATCTTGTCAATGGGTATCTAGCTAACGACATGTCTCCGATATCTAATGACATGACAAGAAGAAGGCGCCAGCTCACTTGGTAACTAACAGTAGTTAGTACTACTAGCCCCGCGTTAAATTGGACGGGCCTCGTGTTGATGACACGACGTCTGATGGCGGGAAAGGTTGGAAGAAAGGTAGGTAGGTACCAAGGTGCTAATTTATTTATCCATTAGAAGATGGGTACATACTGCGTAGGTCGGTTAATAACGCGACGTAGATTTAAATTAGTTGGGTTGTATGTGTTTTGGGGGTATATATATGCATTGTAGGGAAATGAGGTAGCCGTTGGAATGGAACGGTGGAGGAGGAGGAGGAGGAGGTCAGGTCGAAGAGGGAAACTCAAAACGGAAAGACGTTACCTCAGTATTGCATACCGTCCAGGGCCAGGGCGGTTCCACCGGCTACCTGGTCCCTGCCTTTAACCTCATCCTCGCCTTATCAGCACCAAGATGTCGCTACCGAACTAGGGGGTGACCCACCTTGCCGAGAGAGCGATAAGAAACGCCGGCCAATGACGATGCTTCAGCCTGCTGGCAGCTTCTCCAAAAGGACTTTTGGTCCTACCTACACTATGGTACCTACCCTTAGGACCTACCCAAAGTTGCTTTCCTTCGGGTTTGCGGTACGTACAACGGTACATGGGTACGTACCTATCCATACAAAAAGACAGAGACAGAGGGAAAGAGGGAGGAGAACGGCATCTAACGGATTCACCACCACATTCGTACCTACCTACTGTACCTAGGTGGGCATATCCGTATGTTTGACTAAACTGCCGATTGTTTGCACGTTACACGTTCGAGTTTATGATGTCCTCCTTATGGCCAAACACACTTCGGGCAGATGGAATCCGGGTGGAAATAACGACATGCAGCCCTCTCACTGACAAGCCGTTGGACTTGGCACCCAATTATTATTCATGCTTGCCCGCGAGACTCCTGCAATCAACGCTATCGGGACGCCACATCCCGCACTTTGTCGCCGTGGTGGGTGGCACTGATAAGAGAACATGCGCTATCGATCCATCCCAAATGACTTTGCACTTCTTGCCTCGCCGCGGGGTCTCCTCCATTGATAAGGGAAACATGGCTCAGACCGGTACAGCATGTCCGGTTGGGGCCATCAGGAATCCTCAGATTCATCTGTCCGCTTTTAGGTACTCGTATTACAATTGTTACTTTGTCCGTCAGCGCTACCTGCCTTCCTGTCCTCTTGTCTACTGGTGGACTCGATGGATTCCCCGGCATGTTTCTCTACGGCACAGCACCGCACCCCAATCGCCGGGTTCAGCCGCTGCTTGTCCGTGACGGGGGACGGGGCGTTTTCCCCCTCACCGTGGAAAAACGGTTGGTGGTTTTCGAACCATCCCATAACCGTCTGTCCGAACCGCCAAAATCACAGAGGTCGTGCACGTTCACCACGTGGCGTGTTGTAAGAGCGGTAGCGGCGACTGTTTAGCGCTTGCGGCCGACACTCGGCTCAACAACACCAAGACAAGTCGTCGACGACGCCTGGGACGATTTGCGAGGCACAGCTGACGTCTCACCGCAATGACCATGCATCCATTTGCGCCATGGGGCTCTCGTGGCAGACGCCCTCCCCTTGTCAGCGTGTCATCGTACGTACTGTATCCGTAGATGCGGCATATTATCTAGATACCGGATACGTACCTAGGGTCGTCTCTTTTTCTTCTTCCTGCGGGAAAGAAAGCTTCAACTTTAACCTCGACGTCGCAGAAAACACGCGGGCCTCAATATGATATGACGCCAAGCTAATTTCGTCAAAGCCCAACGGCGGATTGCCGTGAACCCGTGAGCCGCAGCAATCACTAGGCGCGCGTGGCTGCATCAAGTAGACATATTCAACGTTTGCATTACTTGCTTTTCTGACCCAATAATAGGCCAAACTAGCACCGCTAGGATCATCATTGATGTGGCGGATGAGGGCCGGTGCTGCGGCTTGCTGCACAACACATCGATCACCGGGCTACGTGCTCAATAATGATGTACATGGTTACACAAACAGACATAGCCATTGGTGGCCCTCGGCAAATTGATTCCCATCGTGTCTCTCTCTCTCTACCTGGAAGCCTTCTGGAATGCACGAAAAGCCCACGGACGCGCAAACTGATCCTCGGAAGGCGTGCCGTGTCTTGGCCAGCGTCCTGGGGGCCCTGACGCGCGAGCCAGATGTGCCCTGTCCGGTTTGGTCAACATACATGATAGCATCGTGTACATCTGCAAGCCGCGCCGGCAAACCATCGTTGGAGGCAGGTCCGGTCCCTCCCTCGTCTGCCGCAGCGGTTAATATGTCATGGAGGGAGCTGTCCTCGCCTACCTACAGGACACGCCACCGGTCAACCAAAGGGGGCATCTGTCCCGTTCCGCCCATGCATGCCTGTCAACGCCGGAAACCGTCTCCCCCCGGCCGCGGCCAAGCCATTGAAGCGACCTGGAGACACCCTGGTAAGAAGACCAACCTTGCAGCGCGAATCAAACGCTGGCAACTGACTGTGCCTCTTTGTTGCGTTTCTGCCGTCGCGTCTCCGAGCCGCCGCAGGCCGTTCGTTATTTTTCCTATGCATGTACACTACGGATACGGATACACTGCCCTCATCTCGAACTGCCTGCCTGCCTACCTGCCTGCCCATCCGCCCTGATCGCCTGCCTGCTGCAGTCTTGGCTGTCTCGGTTCCAGCCCTGTCCGCCTCCAACACGTCTGGGACCACGTCGCACGGCGGGCGTTGTGGGAGATTTGAAATTCGAACCTTTGTTCCGGCCGAACACGTAGGTAGTCGTCCAATGTCAACGACAACATGCGACGGATGGAGGGGCTTTACCCCGAAATTAGGTACGAAGTATCTGGACTTTTCTTGCTACCTTGGACAGACCAACAGCACCATATGATCAGCCAAAGCTCAAGCCATGTCTTGGCGGTTCTTCCTCTGCACATCCATGTAAAGCACCTCACCTACTGAGTACATACTATGTTTGTAGTCGTAGTCTCCAGAAGTTGACCATCGAGGGCTGAGCAGTCTCTGGAGACTCTGACAATGGGGGGGAGCCCGTCTCAAAACGGAAGAGGAAACGTTTAGTGGGCAAGTTCCGCCAAGACACCCCGGCCTTATGGCTCGAATTAGCCTTGAGCCGAATCCCCCGTCCCTGCGCTCCGTCCACCACTGCCTGTCTCCAAATTCCTTATCAGTGTCCACATATTCCGACGACCCACTGGTCCTGGAAGCATGGGGGGGGGGGGGTTTGGATGTGTACGAAGTACATGGGTCGGGAAAGCATGTGGTGCACATAATAGGACAACCTTCTGATGAAGCTCTATTACCAAGTACATACCTAGTAGGAGTGTCCGTAAGCAACCAGCAACCTCGTACCACTCGTCATGCAGCCATAGCGGCAGAGGAACATGCCCGTCTCGTCTCGTCTCCCGGAGACACTGGAGGATTGGGTAGGTAATCCTTCCAAGAAATGGCTCTGCCTCCTCCTCTTTGTCTGCAGCTCGAATCCATCTTGATCCTTTTTTTATGCTTTGCTCCCCCCCCACCTCTTGGCCTTCCGTCATTGGTGTTCCAGACGAACGAGTACAGAGCTGGGTAATGAGCTCCCCTCCCTGCCCCAGCTGATCACTACCTTGTCCCAACTCTCCAATCTTACCCGCACCAGCGGTCTGGGCTGCCCATCCCTACCCTGTCTGGCTCCATCCAGAGAGATACCTACCTGCAGTGCGCCGCTTTCTTGGGGGTAGGAAACTTCAGCCAGCTTACCTCGAAAGAGGGCTCCGAACACAGGGTCTGGTCCACGCTCCTTCTGATTATTTAGCCTTTGACTTCCCAGCGCACGCATTAAAAGTGTGTCTCTCTCCCCTTCTCCCCTCCTCTTCTCCTTGTGATATCTCATCCTTCGACGTCCGTTCGCCGCATACGAGCACCACTGCCCCTGCGAACGTGGAAGATCTCCAGACGCACCGTACCGCGCGCAGCTCGACCTCATTGACCACATAAGCGCCGGCGCGCGAACGTCATCATGTCTGCCGGACTTTACACGCTTCCGTACAATGGCACGGAGGGGAGGGCCGACGCCGGCTACTCTTCTGGGGTGGAAGACCTAAACGTCTTCTATGAGGTGTGTGTTGATAGTCACTTTTCCCACAGACTCGCTTCCGTGTGTGCTCTTTCTCTAACTGAGCGACAATAGTCCGGTGACCTGGCATGGATCATGGTCTGCTCAGCTCTCGTGCTGCTCATGATCCCCGGTGTCGGTTTCTTCTACTCGGGCCTTGCCCGCCGCAAGTCCGCGCTGTCCCTGATATTGATGTCGATGATATGCGTCGGGGTGGTGGGCTTCCAATGGTTCTTCTGGGGTTACACCTTGACCTTCTCTCACACCGGCTCCGTCTTCCTTGGTGACATGTCCAACTTCGGCCTGAAGGACGTCGTCGCTCAACCCTCTGTGGGTTCCACCAAGATCCCGGACATTCTCTTCTGCTTGTACCAGGGCATGTTCGCAGCTATTACGTGAGTTTACACCTCTGTACCCAAGAAAGAAGAAAAAGAAGGAGAAAAAAAAAGAAGAAGAAAAAGAGCCGTCTGTTCGAGTTCGGACCCGAGGGCGGAGTCCCACCTGGTCAAGTGAAAAATTACAGCGTTGCAACCATGACTCGGTATCTAACAAATCTCCAGTCCCGCACTCGCCCTCGGCGCCATTGCCGACCGCGGCCGCATTCTTCCCGCCATTGTCTTCGCCTTCATCTGGGCCACCATCGTCTACGACCCCATTGCCTACTGGACTTGGAACGCCAACGGCTGGCTATTCACCCTCGGCTCCCTCGACTTCGCCGGAGGTACCCCCGTCCACATCTCCTCTGGTTCCGCCGCCCTTGCCTACTCCCTTATGCTGGGTAAGCGCACCGGATACAACAAGGTCCACGGCCTCCCTTACCGCCCCCACAACGTCACCCATGTCGTCCTCGGGACCGTGTTCCTCTGGGTCGGCTGGTTCGGCTTCAACGGCGGTTCTGCCCTTGCCGCCAACCTCCGCGCCGTCATGGCCTGCTTCAACACCAACCTCGCCGCCGGCGTCGGCGGTGTGACCTGGATGCTGCTCGACTACCGTCTCGAGAAGAAGTGGTCCACCATTGCCTTCTGCTCTGGCGCCATCGCCGGCCTCGTCGCCATCACACCCGGTGCCGGTTTCGTCACCCCCTGGGCATCCGTCATCTTCGGCATCGTCGGTGGCATTGCTTGCAACTTCGGCACCAAGCTCAAGTTCGTCCTCGGCGTCGATGACGGTCTGGACATTTTCGCTGTCCACGGCATCGGTGGTATGGTAGGCAACATCCTTACCGGTATCTTCGCTGCGTAAGTTCTTCCGTTACTACATACAGCCTCGCGTCCTTCGGTCACTCGCTAACCTTCAACACAGCTCCTACATCACTGCTCTCGACGGTGCTTACGCCGGCGCAAACGCAATTCCCGGCGGGTGGATCGAGCATCACTACGTGCAGCTCGGCTACCAGCTCGCTGGCTCCGTCGCCGGTTTTGCCTGGTCCTTCATCTTGACCTGCATCATCCTCTTCGTGATGAACTTCATTCCCGGCCTCAGCCTCCGTGTCAATGCCGACGACGAGGATCTCGGCCTCGACGACTGCCAGCTCGGCGAGTTCGCCTACGACTACGTCGAAGTCACTCGCCACGTTTCCGACATTGCACCGAACAGCCACGAGGGCGTCCCCGGCAGCTCTGCCCACAGCTCCCTCCCCGAGAAGACGGTCTGAAGGATTCCCGGAGGACCTCGACCCATCTCAACATCACATTAACATTGCGCTTGTTCGCCGGTTGGTTAACCGGAGGCACGAAAAAATGGAGCGGCCATCATACATAATACTCATGTTCACACTTTCGCTTTGATACCACACTGGAACCCTTGCTTGCTAGATATCCAACCAAACTATTCAACAACTCAATAGATAACATTAGTACAAGCAATCATCTTTGGCTCGATGCGGTGATGTCATCTTCTCTGGCGAAGAGCCAAGGTGCTTCACGTTGTATACATAGATCCGGACATCGGGGTAGTTATCAGAAAGGGCTGTTATGAATTGTGTGCAGTAACACACCTCCACTAGCTGTAGCTACTTTACTACCAGGTCCCATATTAATTAATAACATTCGAATTTCCTTTAATCAATACAAAAACTTTATGAAACACTTGAAACTTTAGAAATAAAACGCTATGTACTCCATAAAGTTAGCTAGGGCAGGGGTCAGGGTTTAGATTAGGATGAGAGGTCAGAGTAGGAATGGGTTCCAGAATAGGATCGAGAATAGGACAAATAACGGGATGAAAAGGTTAGCCAGGGATAAGAACGTGAATGTGTTTGGATTGATTTGTTTCCAAGTGGGAGTGGATTGACCAGGTCTGGCGGCGGGATATACTTAGCCTCCAGATACCGTTTACGCAGTCTACTCGGACGTATCATGATTAGATTCTCTAACTTCAACGACGTTCACGGGAGCTTTTCAAATAGTTGCGACCTCGGAACACCCATCTCACCTCCATGCCAGCTAACCTCGTTGCACCAAGATATCTCATTTTCAGGCAGCATCGGCTGATAACGCAATATCTGTCAAGGCCTATGCTTAATGATACGCCTGGATCCTTCGAAACCTTCGTCGACACGCCGAGCCGGTTCTTTTTACACAAACAGCATGCTGCACTTCCAAAGGACAATAAGTTTATGGTTAAAAGTAGATTGATCAATCATCTCAAAGCATTAACAGCGCCATCTTGTTGGTTTGACGTCAGTTTGATTGTAGTCGCTCTCAACTGCACCTTGTCTACGTTGACTTCAACGTGACTTGAGCAACGACTTCATCTGGTTCATCCTAGAGATCCGGGACCTTGAATTGCAATCAACTCATCTTTTATAGGCTCATCCATCCCCAGCTCCTATGGCAACGATCCCCCGTCGACCAACCAAGCCTGGCCTGTTACATATGACGCCTCGTCCCCTAGCAAGAACGCGATGGCTGTCGCAACCTCCATGGGCTCTCCAATCCTCCCCAAGAGCGCCGGGAAGATATCCGCTCCTGTCTCCGCGGTTTCCAATGACTTTCTCAGGATTGGTGTGTCAATCGCCCCACTGGCAGGTGGTCAGCTGTCGGTTCCACATTCATGCTCGCTTGCTGCACCCAAGCGTCGTGGATAATACAACTCACGGGCAAATGGCGTTGACCCTCAATCCCTTCCGCCCAAACTCCCTCGCCGCGCTCTTGGTCAAGCCCACGACGGCGTGCTTACTCGCGGTGTAGGCCCCGTGGAATTCCAACCCATAATGGCCGGCCACCGACGCAACGTTGACGATACTCTTTCCCCTGTTACCGTCCCCCATGGCGAGGATCTCGGCCCTCATCGCGTTCAGGACACCCCTCGCGTTGACGCCCATCACAAAGTCCCATTCGTCATCTTCGATCTCGGTGACGTTGGCCTTGTTGCCCTGCCGCCCGAGAACACCGGCGACGTTGGCCGCGCCGTCGAGAGGTCCGAGCTTCTCGACCGTCTCGGCGATCCACGCTTCCACAGCCTTTCGGTCCCGCACATCGACTATCTTGGACATGACGTTCTCCGCACCATAGAGGCCCGTGAGCTCTGTCGTAGCGGAGGAGAGAAGCTCCTCGTCGACATCCGAGATCGACACACGCGCGCCGAGAGAGGCAATGTGTTTCGCCGTAGCGTTTCCGATACCCGACGCCGCGCCAGTGATGGCAATGACTTTCCCCTTCAAGCTGCTCATGTCTGCTGATTACCCGTTTGCTCCCGTGGCTTGTTTTTTAAATGAAGGAAAGATAGGAGAAAGGAAGAAGAAAAAAAAGGCGCAAGAGAGGGGTATGCCACTTGGTCGCGCCGAGTTGGATCGGGGGACTCAACTCCACAGCCAACCGCCAAGAGGCTCGTGGAGACCTTGCATAATATGTGCCGAAACCCGCGTGTCCCTCCACTATCTGAACGTGCCAAAATGACAGATTTGAGCTTGTACGCATAGCTCCCCACCTATAACTACAGTGACGTGACTGAAACTTCATGCATGTATCCTCGGAGGTCTACATCAGTTTCGGACTAGCCGTTGGGGCTCCGCGACACGTTGGCCGGACGCAGTGGAGCTTGCCGAGAATCGCAAGCCATGCCGGAAGGTTACTGTGCACATAACAGGCTGCGCTTCCCCGAGTAGGGTCGGCGGGGTATAACATGACCCACCTGGGGTGGAAACGGCCAGCATTGCGTACTAACCTTCGGGCACATCTCATCCAGACCCAAGATAGCAAAGGCGTGTTCGCCGCTGCCCATATTTGGGTGTAGATCCCCCAAGATCGAGGATTATCTAGAAAGGAAACAGGTTGTCTCGGTCATCGCTGCCTTGTTGTTGACGCATCGAGTAGCTGTTCTGTGATGAAGACTGACGCTGAGGAGACCCTAGGGCGGCCCTAGGCTCGCTTTTGTTGTTTTTCTGCCACGATTTTCTGATTATGAGCACTTCATTTACCTAACTTGTAATCCACGGGCAAGCCTTATTACTCATTCTATCGCTCAATGGGGACAATAAGAAATGGCACGGAATACGGTGCTCTAAGGAGTTTGGAGTTTCGGCGTAAGTTGAAAAAACAAGGTGACATTATTATGTGTGTTTCCATGGAATGGAACTTGACTGTAGATTGACCTGAAACCGAACCAACGGTGTTTCTTATTTCCGCATTGAACCAGCAAAGCACTGAAGACGCAAACATCAGTTCAAGAAATTTATCTCAAAGGGATGAATGTCAAAAGAGACCGCGCTTCCTCCGGGGCCTATTTAATCTATATATTGGGTATCTACCACAATTCTCACTGACTAGGTCTGATTTCATGACCAATTTAGTGCATAGAAACGTTGAAAGACTTAGGAAAAGGAGATTATGACACTGTAGGCAACCTGCCGACATGGGTCCACGCCATGTGATGCTTGACAGGCTCCCTCGAGCTCTACACGGGGCTGTATAAGGAGACGCAATATCCGAACTGTCAAGCAAGCGGCAGATGGTCCCAACGAGATAACAACAAGGCTTGGTCCGCTTTTTACGCCCGCATTCACTTTTCGGGGTCGCAGTTGGACACAGCCTTAAGAAGAAGAGCCTTAACGACCGTATCCTAGTACCCTAGTACCTTGGCGTTTGGAAGTGAAAAAAAACAAATAAATGAAGAAAAAGCAAGAGTGTGAATACCCTGGAAGCCAGCCCCGCTGAGGTGTGGCAAAAATGTCGTCGGCATCCGATGGCGTCGTGCCATCGTATTGAGTTTTGCTGCAGAGTCTTAATCAGTGGTAAGACTAGGCTAGGGCACATGCTGTATGAGCCACGGAGAGGCTATGTGATTTGCGTTTCTATCAGCTATAAGCCAGACGAAAAAGATGGACCGAGGGGGATTCCCCGCCTCACACTGACGATCTTCCTGACGGGAATTCCAAGATCATTCATGGTTCAAGTGATTAGCAAGACAGGGTAGGGTGTAAGTCAAAGCACCCACTTTTCGGTCACCCCTGCATTTCGGTCACCCTAAAACATCACCATCATGACCACCACCACTTTATTTCATTAACTATCATTACTGCCTCGATGCCACGATAATACAGCTTTCAGCCTCACTAGGTAATTCCGATGCGCTGGATTCATCTGGCTCACTTTCAGCATCGCCAGCCTTAATCTGGGCTTGCCGCACCTCTTTGATCGTCGCAAACTTTGTATTTAGATCTAGAATAACAGCCTTCCTCTTCCTGCTGGTGCTATCGTTGACTTTAGCCTCAAGAAGCTGAATTTTATACTGGGCAGCAGCCAGCTTATAGGATTGCTGTTAGAAGCCTTTTTTAACCTTTCTGAAGAGCTGGCGTTATATAGCGATGTTTTGTTCTAGTTGACTAAATAGGTGTAGTTAATCCCTAAGGTCCTTTACCTTCTTTAGAGTCGACCACTTAACTGTAGATAAAGCAGATACTGATTCCTCTATATTCTAGGTATCCTAAATATTATAGGAATCTTTAGTCTTTTTATTAAGTGGTGTTATTAGTGTTATTATTATTAATAATACTAATAATGCCTTAGGTAATAGAAGGGAGCTTATAAAAGGTTTTATAAAAGTAACAGGCTATAACCTAGTGTATTTCTAGCCACTTTTAATATTATAAGCTGTTAACCTAGCTAGGCATGCCTTTTGGTAGTAAGAAATAAAGTTCCTCTTGCCTATAATAGTCGAATTATTCTATAGAGTAAGATACCCTAGTTCCTTATAATAGGCAGACTTTATAAGGCTAAAGACTAACTGATTAAGTGGCTAAAGGATATAGGAGGTATATAGTGGTAAGAATAATAGATAGACGTTATTAGTATAATATAACTATATAAAATCTGTCGTTATATAGCTCTTATGGCTATCTAGGATAAGGAGTCTGGCCTGATTAGGTTAAGAGGGCTTAGTCTGAGGGAGGAAGACCTTTTCTAGCTATTTAACAGCAGTGGCATCGGTAGTCTATCTATTCTCTATTGCTATAAATTGCCACCTATCATATAGGCTAAGGTCTAGAGGAAACCACTGCTGTTAGACTGTCTTACCTTTATATATAACCAGTAGGTAAAGTGGCTTACCCTTAGTAGAGATATACTTAATAATAGATACCTAGGCTTATAATCTAGGCTGCTTTTTCCTTACTGCTTGTATAGCAGCCCTGCCTAGCATGAGTCTATTATCTCCCTTACCCCTAAGGATACCAGTTTTATCTATATTATATCGGTTAGCTAGTTTAATAGCGGTTATATATAGTATTACAAGATATTTAAACTAGTCCCTAATAACCTTAGTAGATACTCTATTAATACATCTAGAATTAATAGAGCGACTTCTCTAGACCTTGACAGATGGGTTTCTTTACAGAAAGCTATTAATCTATCGCTTGCCTAGAGGTTAAGTATTACCTATAGCACTGAGGATACGATAGGCAAAATCCCTCACTTATTGATAGGTTAGGGCTAACCTAAGGTCTGCCTGTATTTACACCCAACTTGCCAGCTTTGCCTCTTAACTATTAGAAAGCCTCTATAAGTCAGAGAAAGCAGCTGGCCTAGGTTAGGTGCCTCAGAGACGATACTGGAGGGTAGTCCATAGGATGCCATACTCACAAGCAGCCTGGCAAATGCTTTTCCCATCCACAACAGCCTGGATCGCTTGATTAATCTCATTTTCGGTATACTGGACCATTAGGCCATAAAGAAGGTATTATGAAAAAATAAAGTTATTTGGAGAAAAATAGAAAAAGTGGTAATAGTTTGAAGTGGGTAGATATAGGAGAAAAAAGGTGGCTGGGCGGCATTTTTAGGTGACCGAAATGCAGGGGTGACCGAAAAGTGGGTGCTTTGACTTACGTTGGACGAAAATGAGCGGCGAAGAGAGTCTCACCTATCAGATTGATCCGGAGGAGACACCGGCGGCTCCTATAGGTCAGCGAGCTCAGGCCAGGGCAATCAACCTACATATGTGTGCTTCCCACAATGAGCGATAATAAAAACGGGTACTCTTGGTCCTATGACTAAATACTTTGAAGCGGAAAGATCGTCTACTATGTGTGTTATCGTGACTGAGACAGCCTCGCATAAGGATAGCAACGGTGTAGTGCAAAAGTCTAATTACTATGCAAATGTCACTCGACTTTGGTTTCCGACGTTCCGTATGATGAGTTCTTTATTATTATGTGCGAATAGCCGTATGGAGGATCGGCTTCGGTACGCATCCTGGTTCCGTGCTGTGAGCAAACAGGCTTACCACTGGCTGACAAAACAATGTGCATCGCGGCCGGCTGCGCCCAGGCCATGGAAGCTACAAGGTATATCTCATGGGTCTTGTGGTACTCATTTGGGATGCATTGTGCTAGCCTTGATATCAACTTTCGGAAACATTGGTAAGCTGCGATCCATTCAGAGCAACCAACCCAGTTTTTGGCCTTGAGTCTGGTTGGTTGAAGTGAATTTATCTGCAAAGTTGACCGCTTGGCTAAGGATGTGTGGTTGTTGGGGCTAGTCCAAGTGAAGTGCTGTTGATGTCAATTGAGTGATAAAAGATGGTATATTGTATGTACATTGTCTTATCACTACCTTCTGTTTGCGTCAGTAGGGGAACAAGTCTGTGTTAATGTAACATTACAACAAGTCAACCTTCTTTAGTGATAGTGTTTGCCTGTTCTTCAGCGCTCAACCAAGCTGTGGTGTCTTTCGTTCAGCCATTGACACTGAGCATGGATTGTGGGGGTTCAGACGACCATTTGACCCATTGAGTGCTTGTCCTACCAACATTATTTTGATAGTCTGCACATGAGACATTTTTTCTTGATACCAATTGGATGCATTGTTATCAGCATGTAGTGCAGTAAACTCATTCGTTGGGTTGGCCGGGATTACCAGCCTGTTCTCCAAGTTTGGTATGTGGATGGCTAGGGGCCTCAACTCTTGCATTCGCTTTGCTTTTTCTTCTCTGTTGAGCATTTCAAAGCAATTGCCGATTTGGCGAATCCGAGCAAAATCGAACTCAGGCCACTCGCGTCATTTGGAGCTGCACTCCGGACTGGCAGAGCCGACTGCAACTAGACGATAGGCCCGTCCATCAAGCAGACTGACATCGCACAAGACCGACCACCTGCACGCCGAGCGCGGCCCGTCACCACGGAGTTCCCCACTATTATTACGTCGTAGTGGTGTACATGTAAAACAGCCGTACATTGGAGTTCTCCACACTGTTGTGCCATCTAAGAATTGACTGGCTACTGTCTTTCCAGACACAAAGAACGTCCAAGGACTTCCAGTTGATCCACACCCTGGAAAGAGAGGACTCCTCTTGCACGCTAGACCATGCGCCTGCTAAGTTGCGCAGGCCAAATTATGCAGGTATCAGCTGGCGCCTCCATGTAGTTTAGTTGGTTGTGTCTGCGTTCACATGAGGCTATGTCTTGGCGCCTGCCTGTCAGATTCCATACAGTGCTATGCACGGCAACTTCAATAAAGAGTAACATTGTCTGTTGCGGAAAGAAGATGATTCATATGTGAGGAACAGTCGAGAGAACAACACAAGAAAAAAAGCGGGAAATCGTATGAAAAAAAGCAAGTCTCGACCTCCCATGGATTACAGCAGTCAGCAGCCATCATGACATCTCGCAGGTCGCGCCACCTCCGCTCAGTCTCGTGATCTAGGCCCAGTCTGACACCGAGACACATCTAATTTCATGGGGTATGCATGCATCGTATGTTCTGCAGGCGTATTGATTTCGCTGAGTGGCTGAAAACGCCGCCTATTGCCGTGGCCTCCCAATCACCCTGTTTGAGTCTCTTTTCCCCCCCTTACCATAGAGCTTCGCGCAGTAGGGTTCATTCCTAGACTCAGATCGCCTGCTGCCTTTGAAATGTACCTTCTTATCGCTTCGCAGTCGCAGTCGCTATGCTGAAGAATAGTGTTTCTCAGGCTGAGGACTTCGTCCTTTAGACTCGCAACGTAAGCGTCGAGATACATTCGTTCCTCTGTGACATGCCGTTCCATCGCCACCATATCAAGCTCTTGCTGCCTCGTTTTCTCGCGACATCGCTTCGCGGCAGCCCGGTTATTGATGCGATATGTTTTTTTCCTGTCCGGTCTTGGCGAGCTGTCGTTCTCAAGGTCTCTGCCATTGTGGCATGGGTTTTGTGAGCTCTCATCGTACGAGTTTGAGCTTGGAGAGAATGACTCGTCGAAGCCCATCAACTGCGTTCTACCCAGAACCTGTGAGGAGTTAGGAGAATAAACTTAGCGGGCGGCTCACTTACACTCTTGTTCGTAACAATTTCCTCTGCTGATGTACTCCCGTCAGCCTCGTTCGGACTTTGACAGCCCAAGGGAGACTGCCACGTCGTTGTTGTAGGAGGACCATGCCAGGACGGAACTGACCAATATGGATACGGGGTATGAACAGAATTTTGTGCTGATTGGCAATTGTTATGCTGATAAAGTTGCCAAATGTTTGTTCCTGGTCCAGTTGTTACATGTTCTGGGGTCATCCCGACCACGTTGGGCTGCTGCTGCTGTCGCGTAGCTTGCGCTTGATCTCCGGTGTCCCATTGAAGAGAAGCCTCTCCGATGACAGAATCGCCCAAGAAGTGCACAGACTCGAAGGTTTGATTGTCCCATACGGGCCATTCCTGGCATTGATATTCCCCAGCTGACGGCCCAGGGGGGCTTACATCCGGAGGTGTGGCATGATAGAATGCGCACGCATGGTAGGATTCGGCCATTGTGGCCATTATGGTATGGGGTTGCTGGTTCATGAGGCTTTCCCTAAGAAACCAACTCGACCAATAAGAAAATTTTGAATCACGAGAGGACATGACAGTGCTGTTAAACAAAGGAGGATTTGGCTGGGTTAGAGAAAGTAAGAAGTTTCAGTCGGAATTGAGCAGACGAGAGACAGTGGCTCATGAGGGCACTTATAAGGGAAGGTTGATAGCACAGCTGAGTGTCCCACACTCCAGGCAACCATACATATCTTGACAGGGAATTTTCACAAGCTTCTTGTCGAAGACAGCGGCCGCTCCTGCAATACTGCACATAGAAAACACCGTAGTTCAACGCCTCATTCTGCAAGGTAGACGTTGTTACTGCGGTCTAGAGCAAGGTCGAGACAAAAAGAAATGTTCACGGTAAGGCGGGCGGGTATCGGATTTAATCCGCAACATCGGAGGCCTTCCCGGTGTTCCCAGCCAACCAACTCACCTGGCGTGCATACCCTCAAGACGTACTTACCCGCACTGGATACAGTCATATGAGACTAACCTCATGCGGGGTATCATGTTGTGGGGCTTTAATCATATGCTGCAGAGCTGGGACAGAATACAAGCCCCATGTTATTGCGGAGGGCTTCCGATGTTATTATGACATGCATTTCGTTCGGAAAAAACACTCCGTTTGTCTATGGGTGGTATACTGTCCCCCAACCCTTGTCGTATGTATTGTTTGTTAGGAAACACAGCCAATAGATGAGACTACGCCACATCTTTAGATATTATTCATGCTTACCAGAAAATGAGGTGATACCTGGGCGGCAACTGGCTCTGATGGTGTTACACTACAAAAGCATAAGCACCCCTTACTTGGCGTCACATTACAGGTGTGTAGGGTAAGACAGCGTGTCTTGATGTAAAGAAAAAAAATTGGGATGGCCTGGTTTCTCAAGAAAAGGGAGAAAAGGGATATGGGAACCATCCGTGTCGCATTCTGTCAAGACGGCTTTGTAACTATGTACAGATAGGCTTTCAATAGGCTGCAATTCATAGCTACTCCTGAAGCTACATCATCTGCACTCTGTTGGCATCTTCCAACGGGCGTGGTGGTCGCTGGCATGGTGCTGGCTTCCCAATGTGACATGTCCTCCCATCACCACACCCCTACCAGCCATCCGAGCACCTCTTCAGCAACCACTCTCAGCCATGATAAGACAAGGGTAGCAATATGGCCCCATAGTTTTGTCCAACCTCATATGTATCAAGCATTGAGAATTGAGTGATCCACGTTTTAGCCACTCAGCCTAACTTACACATTTGAGGGACAGCATCATGGAACCCCAACACTCGAAGAGCCTATGTGATATTGACCGTTCATCCCAGTAAAATAGTTTTCTTCTGTTAAAAAAAGAACGGATTCGTTGTTCTTGACTTACTTGACATCCTCCAATGGTGTGAAGCTTTAATCTTGAAAATGGAAGCTTTTCATTGTGAGGGAAAATTCAGCGTGGTCTTGTTTACTAATCCGTTTTTTTCTTGTGGTTTCTTGGTAGAGCCCTAAGATCACACTCAAAGTCTTTTTTCTCATTAAAATACCTATCCCTTTCTAGTCCCACTCTCGCAAAACATACTACAAGGAAGATATGATAGTTTTCCACTTTGATATTTCAGTGGTGAGTGTTCCCACTCAAGTATTGGGACAACCCAGTGACCACCTAGGATAGATGTCGCAGGAGGTCCTGCACAGCCCCTGTGGCTGGGGTAACAGTGGCTGATGGCCGCAGTGCGCTCACCAAAGCCATTACTAAGCGCTCTTCTCTGTATTTATCTGTAGACTGGCTAGCACGGTTACTCTTAGCCTTAGTTAAGCACTTCTTACTATAAAGGGTAAACCCTACGCTCCTTACCTGCAATAATAGATATCTAGTATTTCTTGGTGTTGAATAGTACAATACAACAGCCGGAGATTTGGATTACCCCCCACAAGTTCTCAAGGCTGTGTCAGAGTGCTTAGAGACCGTCACCGCAGTTGGGGCTTTGTTTCCATCTGGTTATTCATCAAAATTTCAAACCGGGAGACTGTTCAAATAGTAGTTTATTCCGGTATTCGCAATCTCTGTTTGGAAATTGTGCGAGGAAATGAAGATTCCTACCAAACCAAGCATGGGAGCGCTGGGAAAGGGGAGGACATTCCGCACTAATATTAAACCCTGTCAATCAGTTTGAGAATCACATGGCTTATCTTTTTCTTTTCCTTCAAGCTTCTCAGTTTGTGGCAACGGAATGGAGACTCGTGGTGCGTTTCATTCACGTCGTCGGAACATATGTATGCTCTTCTCATCTAAGTATTTTTATTTGTAATTTTTTTGATAGCTGAAATATCACCCGTCACCTTTGTGGCGTCTCTCAAAATGGCTGATCCAACCGACAACTGACGCCACCGCCACTGTGTCGATTACCGCCTATACTCCCTTATCCTTCACTCCTGTGTCACGGAAAAACTGACACAGTCGCTATGCGCTTCTTGTTGACTTGAATGGCCATACTCCTTACAAAGAAACTCGGTGATGAGTATAAGTCTGCATGGAACCGACTGACAAGATACATGCACCTCAAGCTGTGTTCTCTTTTCTTCGGAGGTGGACTCGTATGGAACCTGGGCGCTGATGAATCTTCGGGACATAACAGCACGGAACATGTCACGAGTTAGAGCACACAGCAGGGCATAGAGGAATTCAGGTCTGAAAGGCTTAATTCTATGTAAGTGAAAGTGCTGAAGGTGAGTTGCTGTATATACAGTAACGAATGTGAAACGCCACGTGATATGGCACATGACAACGCAATTGGTAACCCGACACCACCAAAGCTCTCATGGCGTCGGCTATCTCACCGAGGGCGTCGAGAGGCATGCTTGGTTGCTGGTTTACCAATATCGCAGCCGACATAGAGTTGCCAGTGATACCGGGTAAGCGACCAGGGCAAAAGGCAAATGCCTTCCAATCAGAGATGGACCAAAGACGGGGAACAGCGGCGACCTTCCTAATCAGGCCTCTGGTCTGACTGTGTTTCGGTAAAGCGACGCAAGGATCACAGCCCACAAGACGGCTGCAACTCTGTCCATGATAAGGGGTTGACAACCTCTCTTGTATATTTGAATTCGCAAGTCTTCTTAGACCTGGAGAAGTTACCGACCGCAGGCGAAATGACTCGACGGCTCATTGACAGACCGGCCTACATCCACTCCCCGGCGTTGGGCGGTTCCTTCAAACCAAACTACGCCGATGATCCTGAACCCCCTCTTTCATCCACCAAGAAAACAACACTTGTCATCATCAAGACCTCCCTCCTCATCCCTGGCGACGGCGAACCCCTCAAAGATGGCGCCCTTGTCATCTCGTCAAAGTTGATCGCCTGGGTCGGGCCGCAGTCCTCGCTCCCCTCCGAATACACCGACTCGCCTCACAGGTCCTACACGGTGCCCTACCTCATGCCGGGCCTCTGGGACTGCCACGCTCACTTCGGCGGCGAGTCGCCCGATGAGGAGGTGGGCAGCGACGCGTACCAAGTCATCATTACCGAGCACCCCGCCGCGTCGGGCGCGCGCCTCGCGCGCGGGTGCTGGCTGGCCCTGCAGCGGGGGTACACATCCCTTCGCGACGTCGCCGGTTTCGGCTGCGAGGTCTCCCGTGCCATCGAAGACGGCAGCATCGTGGGACCCAACGTCTACAGCTCCGGGTCGGGCCTGAGCCAGCTGGGCGGCCACGGCGACGTCTTCTCCTTCCCCGCAGGCGACGTGCTCCTCAACCTCGGCGTGGCGCAAATCACGCCGGGTCACTTTGGCACGCACGCGACCATGATCGTGGACGGGGTCGACGAGTGCCGCCGGGCGGTCCGGCTCCAGATCCGCCGCGGCGCCAAGTGCATCAAGGTAATGGCCTCGGGTGGCGTCATGTCCCGCGACGACAACCCGATGTACGCCCAGTTCAGCGCGGCGGAGCTCGAGACCATCGTGGAAGAGGCGACGAGGCAGAACCGCGCCGTCGCAGCCCACGTGCACGGCAAGCCTGGGATCCTGGCGGCCATCAAGGCGGGCGTCACGACCTTGGAACACGCCTCGTTTGCGGACCGCGAGTGCATCGACCTGATCAAGGAGAAGGGCATCGTCTACGTCGCCACGCGCGTCGTCTTGGATCTACTCCTTAGCACGGGGGGCAAGGGGCTCCCTCCTACTGTGTGGGAAAAGGCAAAGTTGGTCGCGACGAACCACTTGGCAGCCTACAAGATGGCCATCGAGTCCGGCGTCCAAATAGCTCTGGGCACGGACACGGGGCCGGGGTACAACATGGCGACGGAGCTGGAGTCCGCCGTCAAGGCCGGCATGAGCAACCTGGAGGCGATCAAGGCGGCGACGGCGAACGGGCCGCTGAGCGTGGGAGGGCAGGCGCCGAAGACGGGACAGCTGAAGGTCGGGTACGAGGCGGATGTCATTGGGCTGCTAGAGAACCCGGTGGAAGACGTCAAGGTGTTGCAGAAGATTGGCAACATCGGCTGGGTTTGGAAGGGCGGCAAGCTCTTCAAAGGACCGGGGGTCGGGCCGTGGGGCGAAGGCCCGGACGCCTGGGACGACATGTCGGCGGCTTCATTTCTTCGTTGACTGGCTGGGTACTGAAAAGCTTCATCCATGTCCTGATCTTGGGCCTGTTGCCTCGCTTCTAATCAGTTTGTGTCTCGCATTTCCGAATCTGTATGCGTTCGCCAAATGGGCCGCCTCATACAGCAGCTGTCGAGATGGGGGGGTCCTAGAATGGTTTGGACTACATCTAAGAAATCGGATGTATGATCTGTCCGTGTATTTTGAATAAAGCATCTCCTCTCTCTTCTTTTCCTCCTTTTAATTTATCCCGCTGCTGAATATCTTGGTCAATCTTATCCCAGGCTTGATCTAACTAGTCCTTATTGTAAAGATATGAGGAGGTACCGGAGAGACCAGCTCAACCGGTCCCACCCCAATAAGCAGATAAGATGACAAGCGTCGCTCGTTCTGGGTGGTTCGATGAAGGGCCCCGACACAACTCTGCAGCGTCCAACGTGGCTTGTAGATGCTGCTTAGGACCAGCCGCCATGGCACTTGAGTCTTCCAAGATGACAAAGCGCAACATAGCAGACTATTTATGCTCCTTGGATCGATGAAGCTCCGGTTCAGGACGTTGTCAGTAGTCAAATATGACCTCTCGGCCTACGTTGTCTAACGTCTTTGTGGCGGAGCTCTGATGTAGCAGGTATCAAAGAGATGGCACTCCAGGACCGTTCTGCAGTCGATAGAGCAAAAGGCGTCAAAGGCTTTGCAATGTATCGTCACCCAAGACTTCCTCGAAGAAACCCGAGCATGGCAAATCATCACCTCGTGTTGGCCGAGCCTTGTTAACCCTCTTTCTCGGAATCTTAAATAGGAACCATGGGCCATCACCAAGTGATACATACGTATGCCACCAACCTCATAAGTCCATTCCCAGCATCTACCATTTCTTCCTCGAATGCTTCCCCCCCGATAAACAGACCAATCGCAAAAGAAATATCTCTCAACATGACCCAACCGATGTCGAACTACGGCCGCCACGTTGTCCTCGGCTCCAGGCCCCGCCCTGTCAAGATCCGGGACGCCGTGTACAGCAGACTCATGGAAATGGCCGAAGACGACGACGACTGCGACTTTGCACGCTGGCTCCTCCTCCAGGTCTGCGAGATCTTCAGAGACGATATCAACGGCCAGACGGCTGCCGTGCCCATCGGCGTGGACGGGCGAGAGTACATCGCCGGCTGGAAGGACGCCCTCGCAACGATCCACGGCCTGTCTTCCCTTTGCCTGAAAGGACCACTGGAGGACGCGGGCCCATCCCGACCGGAGCCAGCTGCCGAGTTCAGCGACAGCTGCGGGGATACGGAGCAATCGCACCAGTCGTGCGCCTTGGGGACGGAGTGGAATAAACGATGGGAGAGTATGGACTGGGGAAACGAAAACCTCATGCATTGTTACGGTGTGGACATGGCCCCCTGGTCCCCCTCGGCGTTCGGGGACAGCCAACGGGAGCTCTCTTCTTCGCAGGTCTCCCAAGCCTCCGGCAGCTTGATCAACACCCCTTCCAACGTCAGCATCAGCGACTCGGTCTTCCGAGCACTCTTCCCTCCGTCATCTCCCGCAGATTCGTCGTCGTCGTCCTCCTCCACCGGCTCGTCCTCCCCGAGGCGGGCTCCCTCCAGCCCTGGTTCCCGCCAGCCGCCCGACGAGCACAGCCGCAACCTCAATAAGTCCGACATCGTCCGCGGCCTCGATACCATTGCGCTGCTTACCCACTTTGAGCGGCAATCGCGCCTCTCGGAGCGCCGTATCGTCGCCGAGCTCGGCAGGACGAGCCTCCTCCGCCAGGCCATCTTCCAGGACCGCTTCTTCGGCCGCGTGACGTCTTTCGCGGGGGCCTCAGGTGGCGATGACGTCGGAGACGATGAGTGCGTCGCCGACGGGATCGACGAGCCGTTCCTGGGCGATGCGCAGCAGGTTCGCGCCGTGAGGCAAGTAAAGACGCTGTTCCGGCAGTGGCGGAAGGCTGCGGTAGAGGACCGGGTGGAACAGGACGGGGATTCGGATGGGGGCACCCGGATGACGGGGGGAGAAGAGGATAGCGATGACGGCGTCTCAAGTCTTCCGGCGAGTTCGTCCCAGGATCCGGAGCCCTGGGTCGGAACCGTGTCGCCTCCCAGTCCAGGGTCGGAATCCGTCTATAGCGACGATAGCCTCTGGCCGTCGGCAGATTCCGAGCCCGACGACGAGACGTCGGCACTGATGGCTCCTCCCACGCATCACTATTTTCCCCTGATGGCCTCTGGCCCATACGGCCCAGAGGCCGGTGACTCTAGTCATGACCACACACGCCTGGATGAGAGCGGAACAAGCAGCGGATAGAAATCATTACAGACGGTATGTGAGATGGACGGTTCACGGAAACATGGTTCGACAGTAGGGAGTTGATGACGATGTATTTTTTTTTTTTCATTTGTTCTTTTCGGAAGGGGTATCAATTCGTTTGGATTTGTGGCTGGGGTTCGTCTGCGCTTTGCGATTCTAGACTTGGGCGGGGTTAGTTCTGTTTTGAGGGCGTTCCGGCAAGGATAGAACAGCAAAGAATTGAAGGGCTTACTTACGAAGCATGGCCATGACTGCTCCTTTGACCTAGTATCATCCCCCTTATCCGTGCCCAAGCCAAAGAGCCTCAACAGACTCTGTGTCGCTCTCTCCCTCTCTCTCTCTCTCCAGCCAACACCTGCGCTCCCGAGCCTGCGCCTATTCAATCTTTTCCGTCTCCATGTCGACCTCTTCGGGCTTGCTCTCCTCAACCTCCTCGACATCTGCAGTGGGGGATGTGTTAGCCTCGCACTTCTCCCTCTCTCTCTCCTCAAGCCCCAAAGGGCGCGGCGTTCTACCCACCCTTCATGACAACCTCGTCCTCGGCGGCCATCTTCCTCCTCAGGGCGTGAGCGATCCTCTTCTCGAGCTTCTTGGCCTTCTTCTTGCTCAGGGGCGCGTTTGGCCCGCTCGTGGGGGCCAGGCCGGGGCGGGCGCCGCGCATGGTGTCCGTCTTTGCGATCTTGTGGCGGTTCGCCTCCGACTTTTTTCTGCGTTCCATCTTGGCGCCGAGGGCCCTGTTGGCCAGGCGGTTCTTGGAGGGCCCGTTGGGGTTCTTGACGGAAGGCATCGTGGGCGGCTGGTTTGTATCCTTCTTCTTCTTCTTCGGGAGGAGCGAGGAGTTTGCAAAGGCTTTGACAAAAGAGAGAGAGGAAAAGAGAGAGAGGAAAAGAGACAGAGGACGGAAATGCGGCCGAGGGTCGATCACCGCTATGGAATTTTGATTTTTTAGTGGAGATGGCGGGATACACTAATTACTATGCACCTACAGTACCTACGGTCGGGGGTCCAGGCGCGTATGTGTCCCGCATGCCCCGCCCCTCAACCGGCCCCCACTATCTTTCTTCCGTACTCACCGATGGCTCCAGGTATCAAATCAACACAAATGGTGAATGGATAAAGCAAGGCCAACCGATGATGACGCATTGAAGTGCAGGGTAATAATAACTCCGGTATCCAATGTTCAATAGGCCAAATATTGCTCTGGGGCTGAGTAATTAATTACAACCTTGTTGACTCTGACCTTCTCTCTAGCCGTGACGTGACGGGCAGGAGTATTACGTCTCGGGTTTGAAGGCAACATAACATGGACATGATGTTTATACTCTTTCAAACGCAAGATTCTCTCTCCCTTCTTTTCAGACGCCGCGCAGCCCATTGCAAATATGTCACCATACCCGGACCCAAACGCCAAGCCTGAATGCAAGATATGCCATCCCTGTCTATTCATTCAATGCCCCCCCTCCCCTTTCGTCCTTTCACCGCGCTACTCGGTCGCTGTTCTTGCCGATCGTGCTGGGACTGCTCGGACTTCCCAGACCCGGCTCATCGTCTGTTTCCTCAGTCAGGCCCTTGCGCGCCTCATCCTCGTCGTCGCTCATGAGTCCTTCGAGTTCGAACTCTTCGGCATCGCGCACCTGGCGGTTCTCCCCAGGACGGCCGTTGGCTACCGGGATACCGTTTGCCAGGACAACTTTGCCGTCTGTGTTGGTGTTGCGGTCGAAGAGGTGGATAAGCATCATGGTGAAGAGGAAGAGCAGGAACGCAAACGAGTACAGAATGAGGATGTAGGAAACGTGGTCGAGACCCGAGTTGGCCACGAGAGCCATCTGCTCTTCGGTGGCACCCATGAAGAGGAAACCGGAGGCGTATAATAGCTGCGTGCATCGTTAGTTGTTACCTGCGAATGTATACATACGCATGAAGCGCCATAGACGAGGGCGGGCGGACGAGCGACTTACGAAAACGGGAATGAACTGCCAACTGTTTGTCTGGCGTCCGTCGGCCGAGACTCCCGGGGCGTCCTTGACAACAAAAGACACCTCGATGATTCGCGTGATGCCGACTCCCATCAGCGTCTTGCCAAACATGCTGTGGGTCATGGCACTGATAGGCAGTTCCTGAGGATGGGCCGACATGGCCCAGCCAGTGGCGCCGATGACGAAGCCGGGGATGAAGTTTCGCTTGGGGTTCCCGTCACGGTCGCGGCTGAGCCAAATACCAACCAGGCCGGCGCACCACCAAATGATGCCCATGGTGGTGTGCTGCCAGTCGTTCCTGACCCATGCGGTGCCCCATCGGTGCTCGGTGAAGGTGTTGACGCAGCCCCATGCCGCAATGACGATGCTGTCGAAGAACTCCTGCGACCGGCCACTGCGACGGATCCAGAGTTGGCCGACGAGCAGCAGCAGCGTCAGGATGATGCCGTAGGCGATGAAGGCGCTGCCCATGATGAAGTGGGCCAGGCACTGGCCGAGATGGTCGCCCTGGCAGAAACCCAAAGAGGTGATGCCGCCGAACAGGAACTGGGTCCAAGCCAGGACGGGAGAGGCCTTGCCCAAGATGCCGTGGGCGGGCTTGATGAATCTGCGGATGCGGCCGTTGATGCCCTTTTCGAGGTGCAACTTCAGGTAGATACCCAAGGCGACCTGGGCGGCCATCATGATCATGAGCCAGTTGGCAAAAGAGGCGTGAACGTTATGAGGGGTGAACTCTCGACCACCGTGCATGTGGCCGAGGAAGTAGGCGGGAATGGCGAGGGCGCAGCCGAAGACTTGGGTGGGAACGTGCCAGCGGCTCTTGGTCATCTAGAGGCGGAAAAAAAGACAAGATTGTCAGCGGTTGCGGGCGAGACGACGGTCGAGTGGTGGCGGGTTGTATGTATGTAGGGTCGGGCAACTTACTCCCAGCACCATGCCGACGGGAAAGATGACCCCGAAGGCCAGCATCATGATGAAGATGTGTATCCATAGTATGGCGTCCTGTTCCCGCAAATCAGCGACTTGTCCTTTCGTCGGGGTCGATGGAGCTCGAGGGTGACAACCGCCGGGGAGTCGGCGGACAGAAGAAGTTGGTAGTCGCTTACGATGGGTTCCTGCGAGATGGTCTCGCCATCCTGGATGTGGTTGACGCCGTGATCGTGACCGAGAGCCATGGGGAGAGATGTGAGGATAATTGCTGCAGCGGCGGCGAGAAGGGAGGATGAAGATTTCAACGGCGACGAGGCCGTAGAAAACGGGTGCGGCGGCGCCATGACTGGCGTTTCGAAATGAGCAGGAGCAGCAGCGGCGGCGGCGTCCCGTGGCCCCTGTGCTAGGTATGCTATGCTATGCTGTGCTGTGCTAAGCTGTGATGGGTTGTCGGGGGGGTGTGGGTGGCTGCTGGAGCCCAGACGTGTCACAGACTTGAGCCTGGCGAGCGGGGCGGCGTCGCGACGGGGCGAGGCAATTGGCGAGGTTCGGACGAGGTGTTATACGTAGTATAGGGTCGTCGTGTCGGTCGAGGCCAAGACGAGAGAGGTTCGGGAATCGCTGGTCGAGGGTGGCACGGTATGGTACAGTACGGTACGGTACGCAAAGTAGAGTAGAGTAGAGTACGTAGTAGAGCAAGCAAATGCCTACGGTACGGCGGTCGCAGCGTTGGACGGACGGACGGACGGACGGACGGGGGTCTGAGAGTTTTGTCGGGCGTCGGGAATTACTGATGGTTGACTCGAGGACTGCCTGTTCGTGTACCTGGTTGGTAGATGCTCCTAGATAAGATACCTAGGTACGTAAGATGGTAGGTAGCTTTTGGATGATGGGATGGGACGGCGCGGCGCGGCCAGAACCTCGGACGCAGTGCGTGTCGGGAGAAGAGGCTCTTTCGATGTGGATGGAAAAGGAAGAAAAAGCAAGAAGAAGGAGAGAAAGAAAGGAGGAAAAAGGCAGAGGGAATGTTCGGAATCGAGGCTGGCTGGCTGGCTGGCTTGCGCGTGTTAGAAGAAAGGAGAAGACGACACACAGGCGAGTAACAGAGGCCTCGCCCGCCATCCGCTCCGGTAAGTTCAATCCGAAGGAAGTAGCGGAGCACCTTAGCAGTACTATGTGCCTACCTTGGTGGGGACTAGGTAGTACAAGCACGGAGTACTGTAGGTAGGCCAAGGTACTACCCCATAGTATTTTGTATTAGACGATACCTACCTTGGACACCCTCGCTGCGCGCTGCCGAAGGCTCCGGCTAAGCAGATTGCGAACGGGGCAGCCGCTCAAGTACCTTACCGCGGCCATATGGGCAGGATAGTACTTGCATGCATCCGCACCTTGCTTACATTACTTACCCAGTAGGTAATAGTGGATGGGCAGTTACAGCACCCACCTGGGTAGGTAGTCCTTGTCTCCCTACCCTCCATTCCTTCTGCCTTCGTCAGCGAGGGAGGGTACGTATCCCCTGCTTATGGCATCAACCCCTTCTTTCGCCCAGTGATAAGCATGAAGCCATTTGCAGTTTGCATTTCCCCCTAATATGTAACATGCGATGCATATTACAGTACGGATATACCTAGTATATATATAGGTAGTACATCCATCATATGGATATCCATAGGCTACTTACTTATTTAACCAAGAACACTGCCTCATTGCCAAATGTCCTCTAATGTCCTGCCAAGCAAGCGCTTCCATCCATCGTCTACTACACTGTATTCTACCTACAGTCTACCTACAGTACCATTGGCCAAGTATATCGGTAGGTCGATAGATAGATGCCTAGACACAACGGTTAGAGTTACAAATAGTCGGCGTCTACATACATAGTAACAGCAACCATCCATGCCTGGGATAGCCTCCCTCCCAATACCAAGTCCACCCTACGAAATTTACCTAGCTGGTATTTGAGCCCCCCTCCCATCCCTCCATCTGAGTCAAGCCTTGATGCTTTCTTGCCCCTCCCCTTTTCCATATATGTCCACCTGTTGTACCTAACAGTGTCCGAAGTACCTCGAGTAGGTATCCCACCCATCCCCTTCAGTGAACTTTGACCGGCTCTACATATCATAAACTTCATCGCAAGTATCGTTGAGCTAACATGCGCGAGTGGCCTAGGTAGCTGGCCGCAACTGGTGACGCATTGACTCCAAGCCGCCATCTTCCAATCAGTGAGTGCATGTCGTCTGGCTCCGAAGGGCAAGACTCGCTCGCGTATCTTCTTTCTCGTCGGCTTCGTTGGTTGGTTGGTCAGGATGTTCGTCCCTTTGATAATGAACTATTCATGCCCGCATGAGCTCCAACGAACGCTTGGCCAGTTGCGTCGTCCCTTGTTCAAAGGCCAAAACGTACCTACTTACTACTAGGTACCAAACTCGATCGATCGAGCATCTCCCCTGTGTGCGTGCGTGCGTCTTCGCCATCTTGAGTTGAAACGGCATATGTGAGCAACACACTTACATACCTGCGTCTGTCTCTTATCCAGGGAAAGCCGTGGCCGGATGTGCTGTGCTGACAACCCCCTCGCATCTCGTCCGTCTCTATAACCTCCCTCGTCCACACAATTGCCATGATTGAATGAATGAACGAACGAATGGCTCCGGCGCCGAGACCTACACGGCCTTGGTCCGCCCCGCCGGGACGCCATTGCCCCAACCGTCGTCGTCGAAAACGCCTAGCGCGGCCCATCTTCCAATCTGCTATACGAGTGTCGCAGCCGCCAACCATGCATCTCTCGTCTACCGCCGCCACCCACACACATGCCTTGGCATTCCAACCTCCATCACTCAAATATTACTATTGCGTGTCTCTATGCCGCATCACATATATAACCCCGCCCGGGAAGACGCTTGTCATTCTTTTAAGGATTCCACTCGTGCAGGTTCATTGGCATGTATGTGCCTTGGTATTTTGATTAGTTATACTATACTCTTATTATGTACGTATAGCGGGTGTCCCGGCATGGCATGGCATTCATTCATTGATCCTCCAAACCTCACACCACGATTATTAAGAACTCATGGCCCATCCGCTCATAAATCGTCAACGCTCGCTAGCTCGCTCACGGGAAAAGCCCTAGTACGTGTATCGGAAGCCGGGTTGGGCGCCCTCCTACAAATCCGAGTCAGCAATCGATAAAATCTTCCAACATTGAACTTTGGGCCGTTGGGTCTGGAAAACTTACGTCATCGGCCTCGAGCTCCTTCTCGCCTCGATCGGCCTTCTTGTTCTTGAAGTAGGAGTCTACCGTCAACAAGCAAACCAGGACGATGGTCAACAAGCTGCAGGCGATACAGGCGTACATGCCCGGGCGGTAGTGAGGCTTGTCCTGCTCGCGGAACACGAGGCTCCCGGCGATCCCGCCGATCCCACCAAACGAAACCAGGGTCGCGCTGCAGAACGCCCTCTTCCACTGCCCGCGGATGTTGTTCGCCTGGTACGCCATGACGGCTGGCACGTTGGAGTTGGCGCCCGCCGTCGTCAGGAACACGCCAAAGTAGCGCACCCCCGCGTGCGAGTGGAAGCCCATGATGGGCAGCCCGACGATGCAGAACAGCATGTTGATGAGGATCACGGGGCCGCGGAACTTCATCCTGTCGCCGAGCCAGGCCGTGGCGAACATGAAGATGCCGGCGAACGCGTACGGCGGCGCGACGAGGCACTGCGCGGCCCCGACGTCGAAGCCCATGTTGGCCTGCAGGATGATGGGCAGGAAGTACGCGAGCGCGTACGACACGGTCGTCGTGTTGAAGAAGATCATGGCGTACGCCCAGATCCTCCAGTCGGTGCCCGCCCCGAGGAAGCTGCGGAGGTTGAAGGCGGGCATGTGGGCATCGCCGCGGTCACGGTTCACGCGCGCGACGATCCACGCCCGCTCGCGCTCGCCGAGGAAGTTCCAGTCCTTGCGTTTGGAGTCGGGGAAGTCAACGACCAGCCAGTAACCCAAAAGGCCGAGCCCGCAGGTAAGCACACCTTCTATCTAATAGAAGCACAAGTTAGCGTGTGAAAAAGGCTGACAGGTAATTAGAGACGGATTTTTACAATGAAGATCCAGCGCCAACCAGTGAGACCCTGCTGGCCGTTCATGTGCATGAGACCGTAGGCAAGGATACCGGCAAAGGCAGAAGCGACGCAGCCGAGGAGGTAGAAGACCGAGTAACGCTTCCCGACCTCGTCTAGTAGATAAAGTCAGTCGACCCCGTAAGGTGGAATTTGACTCGAACCGAAGACTCACATCTGGTGTACCACGTGCTGAGAAGGTAGACGCAGCTGGGGAAGAAGCCAGCCTCGAGGACACCAAGCAAGATTCTGCACGCGTACAGATGGCTGTATCTGCGCGAGAAACCCATGCCGATCATGACGCCACCCCATAAGAGGGTAAGCATGCCGAGGTGAAGACGCGGGCCGATCTTGCGCACGATGACGGTCGAGGGCGGCTGGAAGATGATGTACGGGATGAAAAAGAGGAGAGAGGCAACGCTCTGCTCAGACCTTGGGTCAGCCATCCTTCATTCCTCGAGTGAAGCCCTTGAAGCAGGTTGCTACTCACATATCTGTCGCCGACGTAAAGTGACAGCTCCTTGGTCATGCCTGCGATGGCGGCGGCAGACAGGTTCGTCCGGTCCATCAGCGAAACACAATACATGGCGCCAACAGTCACGACGAGTCTGCGGTCGATGCGGCGGATGATTCTGCGCTGCTCCTCGGGCGTAAAAGCGGCGTCGACATCGATGCCGCGAGAGTCATTCGAGCTGCTTCTGGTCTCGTTGCCGACCTCGAAGCCGGCCTTCTCGGGGTCCTGAGCAGGTTGTTCCATGGTAACCGTGGTCGTCGTTTGAGGCTTCCGGAGTCGCGGGGAGCGTCCAAGAATCCAATATCAGAATCGGCGTGGAAGGCGAGGGCCCAGACTAAATACCGTCCTGGGAAGAAATGTCGGCCTGGAGGACCGCAGAGAAGCTGCGCGTCTTTGATTCAGATGTCGACCAAGGGTGTTGGTTTTTTGGTAGGATGATCTGGGCCTTTGGGTTACACAACCACGAAAACGCCGTTCGAACAGAGGTACAACACAAAATGTTCGAGGAGGGGAAAGGCCTGGAAGTTATCTACTCAAGAAGAGGAGATCCTGAGAGTAACATCGGATGGCACACGCACCCAGGGAGGGCTCTTTGTATCTTTTCGGTTGCAGTCCTCAGTCAGCTGCCCCATGAACACGACGACCCCTTCCTTACCTCGACTCAGGGCCCCTAGCCGTCCAAAGACTAGACATGCCCACAAAAGAACCAAGGGCCAAGATCAGCCCTCGCGGCAATCCAAATCGCCAGCATCTTCTCCCTCCCCTCCCCCGGTTTCCCCAGAAAAAAGCATACGGAAAGAGTATTAGCTGGTCGAGGTTGGCAAACTCCCCCGCTCCGGAAGGGAGGGGGGGACCACTGCCAATGCTGCTCTCTTTTGCTGCGGGGGAGCCAATTAAACGCAAAACAAGACAGGAGAATGCCGAGGGTGGCGGTAAACAAACACAGGGAAGGGAAGCAAACATGTCGACAAGTGAAAGAGGGACACCAAGAAAGCGGGACTTGATTGATGACGACCGGGGCGTGGCCGCAACGCATCATTGGGGATCGGAAACTCGAAAGATGTGTGTGTTGGAGCGTGTGGGCGAGTAACATGCAGTCAAAGGATTCCCTCTAGCCGTCAAAGGCAAGACATCTCGTCCGCAGACGAACGGTACGAGCAAGCGGAGACTCAGCATGCATAGCGATGGATGGCCAAGGCAAACGATATTGGCGAGACGCAGCGAAGCTGAGAAGAAAGACGAGACAGGGGGCACGCTCCCAGAGCTGCTGGACATTGATTGGTAATTTCTTTTACTTCAGCACATATCCGCCCACAATTTATTTTAAAAAAGTAAAAAAGTAAAAAAGCCTAACCTTCTCTTCTTCTCTCGTCCTGCAGCCTCAACAAACTAGTAGTCAGTCCACACACAGACCAATGTCAAATCTGGGATATCAAAGTCTGGAGTGGATTTGTCCAAGTCAGTTCTCTCTAGCTGCGGGGTAAAGCCGCTAGTGAGATGTCAACCACCAAGATGCGTGTGAGTGTGAGTGTGAGTGTGTGTGTGTGGGAGGACTGGAGCCTCCTCCCCGCGTCCCGGGTCCCCGCCGCACATCCGCATGTAGATGGTGAGGAGTTCTTTTGGTGGGATGAAAGCCGGGGAAAGAGGGGGGAGGGTGTCCAAGGTTTATGGGCACTCAGATGACAGTTACCTAGTGACGCGGATCCGTGGAAATCCAAACGTAAACCAGCTCTGGAGATGGTTCCGATTCAGGCGGCTTCCGCTACTCTCTGCGCCGGACCGACTTGGCGACTGATGTGCGATTGGCCTGCCTGCCGGCGAATTTCCCCTTTCGGCTCTGGACGCGAGGTGAGACAAAACTATGCGCGCCCACGCGACGAGACCTTAGGGCGAGCTGCTATATTAGTATCTCGGAGGCGAGCTGGAAATCGTTTTGCTTTTCCGTTCCTCCTGATGGGCGTGGCCCGGAAGCAGGGAGAACCTCCGTGTAGTGCAGGTAAGAGAGGAGAGAGAAGGAAAAGGAAAGCCGGGATACGAGAGGGGGGAAACTGGAGGTGATCGACGGGGGTCAGTACGTAGCAGAGTGAGCAACGGAGTAATGACCGGGGAACAATATGCCTGGTCCTCACGTTTCAATGACACACACACACACACACACACACACACACACACACACACACGCACACAGGAGAACGAACATCTTGCAGAAGTGACATAACCATGTGTGAGTGTGCTGCTCCATCCCACGTCTGCGGGCACCGACATGGGCATTGAGGCACAGCAATGGCATCTGCCGGTTACTCGCTAGACCGACAAGACCTACCCCGTGACTCTGGCATGACTGCAATGGTGCAGAAGAAGGGCATGAAGACGCAGGAATGGTTGGGGAATGGACCCTACCTAGCTCTCAACGGCCAACCCTGCGCGGGTCATGTCCGTTTCCGCGCCGAGGATAGCCAGAACAAAGTTAACGACCCCTCCAGTCTTCGCGCTTCGTGAGTCGTATCCCGGAGTGCTGCGCAGATGGGGCTTGGAGACCTCATCAAGCGCACTCCGTCGGGGCCGAGTCAGAAAGACAATACGATGGAGACATTGCATTCGGTTCGGGTACGTTACGATAAAGATACCCTTGCCGCCGGCACGCCAGGACACCGCCATTTAATCAACCTTGGCCAGAGTCTTGTGCCACCCTCTGGACATACAGCTCTTCGTCAACGGCCGCTGAATGCATCGAGATGGATAGCATTTGTGAGACCCCCAACCGCATCACGGCAAGTTCGTTTAGACGAACCGCCATCCGGTTCCCGGCCGTATCCTTATATGCATCCTAGCGTACCTCAAAGTCAAAAAGTCGTGCCACATTCCATTGCCGTGACCCATGGTTCGGGCGACTTCTTCCTCCACTCTCTCTCCCTCGCGTTGGCGTCGGCGTCAAAAGCCCAGATATGACATAATCACCTGATGTTCATGTGATCAATGCTACCTTTTTCTATTCATCCTGCATGCATGCGGACGACCTAAACCCAAGAGCATTGGCACTCCTATACCATCGTGGGCAAAACAGGCCATGCGACCAAGTTATCCTTTCCCTGCTCTCAAGTCATGGCTGATATCGAGACGCACACACGCCCACCACCTTTTTCGCCATAACCGCTCACCCTTCACATATCATCAACCTCATCCCAGACTAACTTGGTAGAACCTTGGGGCCACAAGCGCCCAGTCTAGACATCGCCGGACGGTTCCTCAAACCCTCACGCTCACCGAACCTCGGCATCTCTGGTGGTTCTATGGCGCACCATTGGGCGGCGGTCACCGGTCTTCGCTCTGAACAGGCGAGAATTGAATCGGAGCTAGCTTCGACGACGAGACAATCCTATGTGATGCCTAGACTTGCCATCCCGGGCCGCCGTGCCTCGCCACCTTTCAGCTTCTTCGACCGCTCCGACGACACTCGATTCAAAGCTTGCGATGGTTTCCAGGTGATTTGTTTCTCTGTGTTTGTCGACTGCTTCCAGCTGATCAAATAGGAAACAGCCCATCCACCACAATCTTGTCGGATGCGACGCATTTGGACAGCTGGGTCGCTTGCTCACCCATCACCAGCAAACACAGTCATTCTTCTCCCAGTTGATACTTCTTAGACTGATCAAGCATGCGAGCCACAGTAGCTTTTTCTGATTGGGCTTTTGTATTCTTGCTCTTTAATTCTCACGGCTGCTCGCTCACTCCGCAAAGCCCGGCGTTTCGGTTCTCAGTGTCCGTCGACTCGTTAACCGCAGGTCGCTCGACAAGGAATTGGCCAGGATCTTGGAGGGAGTACTCGCGACACTGTTGTCACGATGTCTTGATCCTCAAGCTTCGGGCCGCCGGCATGCATGGAGCCTGAGCAGAAACGCCGCCCGCCGCCCGTCACAAAGCCCACTTGTCTTTATGTGTAAATGGCATATATGGTAGTTATATCTCGGAATTCGAGGTAGCGTTGAGAGACTGAGATGTGTCCCGAGAAACCGATGAGTAGCGAGTCGTTCAAAGGACTCTGCACTCACCCTAGCTCAATACTAGTCCGCATACTAGTTTGGTGACAGCTACTTCTGTGGTGGTAATAGTCCCAGGTAAAGTCGAGGAGTATTTGGTCAGTGTCTGGTCGCCCCTGCCAACCAGCAGCTCTGCGGCACAGAGGTACGAAATCCCAATCAACTTTAAATCAAACTCGGAACCATGTATCTCATCTCGTCCCTGGCCAGCGAAAAAAAAACATGAACGCTTTTGGTGGCGTTATTTCGAGTTTGTCAACGAAGACCAAGTCTTCCGGTTAACACACAACGTGGAGGACTTGTGTCCTCTAATTCGCCATAACGACGAGCCACAATCTGACAAGGATGGATAGCTCGCAGCCGATAGCTCATTGTATCTGTTCGAAAAGTTCAAGCCGCATGGGCAAATGTATCCGAGGGATATATTGGGCCCTGTTGTCCAAATATGCTATCGGGATTGAACACAGCCCTGAACAGCCGTCTTGTGGGCAAGCCACGGACCCCCCCTGATATGAGCGATCAGGATTAGAAAATGATGCAGAAATCCAGCGGACGAACAGTCACATTCCCACCGTATGCCCTACACATAAACCCAACTTACACGTCTTCTCACTAGGAGGCGCTCCCTGGGTAACTCACATTTCGTGCGTTGCTTTCTTCTTCGTCAGAGACAACTGCCACGTGGGATATAAGGCGTTAGTCACTGCCTGGAACTAAACAATGTCGATTTGTCACGCGACAACTACCTTGGGGGAGAGAGCTCCCCAGTACGAGGTGGGCACGCCAGGCAAACTCAGAGAGGCAGACAAAAGGCGCGCTTGTGGTAGGACAAGCGGAGCGTCCGGGTTCCAAGGTGCCCCATGTTGACCATCTCTCCAAGCCGCAACACCAGGCCTGGCACGTAGATGTCAAGGGAAAATGCCACGCAACTTTGTCTGGCTGAGCTGCGACAGGGAAATGGCCAGAGACATGTCCCATTGCTCAAGTCGGACCACGTGCGACGTGGTTACCCTGAACAGCGAGCAGGCCTCGTTCCACGGCGCTGCCAAGACTCGCAATCTTCTTCGAGGCCAAGGACTGGTCATAGGGGCAGAGACAGAGATTCCGGGCTCTTGTCGCTCTCAACTGTCGAGAACCGTGGCCTTCACCGCCAGAGAAGGAAGGGGGCTGAGCGGTTTGGTCAAGACAGTCTAGTAGTAAAGATCCCGCCAAGCGCCGGGCAGGAGCAGAGAAAAATGAGGCCCAGGTTTGCCAAGGCAGAACTGGGCCCAATGCCAACACAAGCCAAGCCGATGCCAAGGGATATATATATGTTCACCAAAAACACACGGAACATTACCAGTTGGAACGATGAAGGTGAACAAAAAGGAAAAAAATTCTATTCAATGAACCTGACAAGACACCTAGAAAAACAATTGTGACCTCTTTATGGTCCAGTCATGTAGCAGAATACAGCTGCTACCAACGAGGGTCCAACGCCGTTTGTGTGATGGTGACAAACACAAAAGAGCCTCATGCCAATAAGTACGATAAATCCCTGTCGAGTCGTGACTGAATTAAAGCAGGCACCGCGGTGCCTGGTTGGATATCCTACACGCTCGCATAAATGCATATTGCCCCGGCTTCCCAGGCATTCTTATTTCCGCCCCTCCTCAGTAATTCATTAGCTGAATAACCACATGTTTACATGGCAACCATGGCAGCACCAATGGCGCCAGCGGCAACCAGGTAGGCACCGACGGCGAAACCACCAAAGTTGAACATGGGCTGGTAGGGGTTGCCGGCGGCAGCATTGCCGGAAGCGCTGGAGCTGGGCTTGCCGGTGGAAGAAACAGGAGCGGTGGCAGTGGCGGCGGCGCTGTTGGCAGCAGCGGCAGAGGCAAGGGCACTCTTGCAGGAGCTGTCGGTGCTGGAAGGGGAGACAACCTGGGCCTGGCCGTTGAAGTCGCAGGCGGTGCTGGCAGACTTCTGGTTCTTGTAGTAGGTGTCGAGGACGAAGGCAAGCTTCTGCTCATCGTTGCACATGGAGTAGGCGCCGTAGACACCGGTGGTGGTGTTGGTGTTGATGCCGTTGCAGGACTTGGGGTCGCTACCGCAGATGTAGCCGAAGATTTCACCGATAGCATCAGCCTGAAGGCCGGACTTGGGGGTGCAAGAGAGGCTCTTGACCATGCACTCGCAGAGGGAGCTGTCGGGGGTGGGGGGCAGAGCATCGCCGTGGACCTCCCAGGTGGAGGTAACACTGGGGCACTCGGCAGGCTTGTTGGTGGGCTGGTACGAGTCCATCTGGACGGTGGCGGGCTTGGCGGCCAGGACCTTCTCGGAAAGGACGTCGTAGTTCTTCATGGTGCTGGCCTGGCCGTTCTTGACCTGGACAAGACCGTAGTCGTTGGCTTCCTCGAAGTACATGTAGACGATACCGCCGACAAAGACGTCGGTCATGGGCTCGGAGTACAGAGCAGTGGTTTCCTCGAAGAGACGGCCGTCGGCGCCATCGGGGATGTTGCAACCGTACTCGGCGAAGAAGACAGGGACAGAGTAGTTCTTGAAGAAGTCGAGCTGGGTGGTGTAGCCGGCGCCAGCCAGGGTGTTGTGACCGCACCACGAGTAGATGTTGTAGCCCCAGAAGTCAATAGCACTGTCCTGGTCACCGCAGTTGAAGTAGTGAGCCGAGTTGTCGCGGATATCGGCGTCGTCGTTGGCGGCGTAGCCAACACCCATCCAGCGGTAGCCCTTGTCCTTGATGTACTTCTTTGTGTCACGGACAGCAGCCTTGACGAAGGCAGAGGCCTCAGTGTTGGACTTGTTGTTGGACACCTCGTTACCGGCGAAGAAACCGATGGTGTTGTCGTACTTGGCAAGGGCATCGACGACTGCCTGGTAGCGCTTGTAGAGGTCAACATTCCACTGGGCGTTGTCACGGTTGATGGACAGCTTGGGCTCGCCGAGGTCGGAGACGACGTAGATGCCGTTGTCGCTGAGGAGCTTCATGCAGGCATCGTGGTTCTGGGTGGGGTCAATGGCGTAGGTGCGGATGACGTTGGTGCCAGCCTTGGCCATGATGGGGATGTCGCGCGCGCAGGAAGTGGCATCAGCGAGGGGGTCCTTGTAATCGCCAGTCTTGGACTCACCACCAGCGGCGGCGGTATCCTGCTGGTAGGCGATGCCCTTCAAGTAGAACTGGGTGCCGTTCTCGTAGAAGAACTTGGAGCCCTGTGGATGGTGTTAACGACATGATACCGGAGAGGCAACAGTCCCGAGAAGGAAGAGGGGGGGGGGGGGACAGCTGATGGACGGCATACCTTCATGACGATGGGGTCGAGGGCAGCGGCATTGCCGGCAAGCAGCAGAGCCGCCGAGAAGACGGTGGCGACCTTGCCCATTGCTGTGTTAGTGAAGCTATGAATAAAATTGGTGTTTGGTAGATATTCGACGGCGGGGATCGAGGTTGTTATAGTCGTCGAGAGGTCGAGCTTGAGCGCGGGGTTTTCGGATAAATGAGGTTTCGCTTTTCCTTCCTCTTTCCTTTTGTGTGAATGGAGAATCTGATCCAAACGGTAGATAAAAACGAGTTGATAACGAGTTGTGGAAGCGAGAGTGCGAAGAGGGTTTGAGTTTATGGTAGACGATTAAAAAAAGAGGATGTTGATCAAGAGACAAACGACACAACAATCACGATAAAGATGATGAAGATGTTGATGTCGATGTCTAAGAAAAAAAATCCCCTAGAAAAAGAAGAAACGATTGCGGATAGCAAGTGAGGGAGTGGGCGGGTTTGGAGGAAACACGGAGGAGAAAAAAGGAGAAAGGGTCGAGAAACAGGAGGCTGTAACGGAGGGAGGCGCGAGGTAGAAAAGCAGAAACACGCCCTGGAATGGGTGGACTAGCGACGGGTGGGCCTGCAACAGGGAACAGAAGCAGGTACGACGATACAAAGGTACATACCCGGGCTGTGAGAGAACCACGAGGGGGTGGGTGGGCAGGCACGGCAGGGTAGGCAAGAGAGAGAGACACACACACACAGACATACAGAGAGATGAGGAACCGCGGCGGCCGGCCTAGGCAAGGAAGGCACAGTTGAGACCTGCGGCAGCAATTACTCCATGGCCAATCCCACAAAGAGTCCAACGGTGCAGAAGAGAAGGAAGGAGATGCATGCACAGTGCACTAGGTAGTGAAGATGGGTACGTACCGTACCGTACCGTCGACCACGAAATTGTATGTATGTATGTATGGATGGAAGGAAGGCAGACCAGGCAGGGGCCATGGATTGCTGATCAGGGGAGGGGCCACAGGAAAAGACTTGGTGGGAAGGAGGGCCAAGGGTGTATGTCCCTCTCCTTTTTTGGAACTCATCATTTGCAGCACAGCAAGCTTCCAGAGAGAGAGAGAGAGAGAGAGAGAGAGAGAGAGAGAGAGAGCATCCGATTCGTTTCTCTGCAAAGTCTTGCCCTGAGTGAGGGACATGCTGGCTGAGGCTTGCTTGGGCATTATTCCTACGTAATGTATCCGTACTGTAACTTGCAACTGCAACTTCTTTTCACAGACTGCCTCATCGCCTCCATTCCATAGGTATCCAAATCGTCGTGCACGCAGTCCAAGGTAAGTAAGTAAGTGTAAGGGGAGGAGCAAATTGGCTGGCAATTCATTACGCAGTACCGTACGAATACGGATATGGATATTATTACACCAAGCACTCCGTAGTGTACATGCAGTAACTCCGTACCAAACAATCACGAGCCCTCCCCCCACCCGCCACCAGCGTCTGCTGCATCTATGCATCCATCTGCATCGGGCCATTGGCGCCGTCCATCTTCGGGTCCCGGCAATGTATTAGCGACTGACTGTTGGCAGGATGACTCGAGACATGACAGCGCGAAGCTGAGGCGCAGCCGTCCTAAACTACTGCTAGCGTACCTGTACTTCGTAGCCCCCCTTCCTCTCCCCGTCCATCTCTCTCTGTCCGCCGCGGCCCGTAATCTCTACGAATATTCTTGCTAGTTTACATTACGGATAGTTAGACTACGGAATAGTCAATGGGGACGGCGGCAACGACAACGACAGACGCAAGCCGAGATGAGATGAGATGAGATGAGACGAGACGAGCCGAGACGAGCCGGTATCAGCAAATAATTAGATGCGACGATGCCTGGAGCCAAGCTGCCTGCGTGCGCAACACAAAAACGCCTAACGACCATAGTCCGCGCATCGCATCGCATCGCATCGCATCGCATCAACTAGCTGCTGGACTGGACTGGACTAGACTTCTGACCAGCAGCTCAGACAAGCGACGCCTGCTTCTTTGCCGTCTTCTTTGCGAGCGATTGTATGTCGTAGTGTAGTAATGATGATGCTTTGTAGTCCAGACTAGCACTCCGCAGGTAGGTAGGTAGTGAGTATGGTAATAGTAGGGTAGGGCAGTGACGATGCCAGACGTGCCGCCCTCCAGGAGCCGTCTTGGCAGGTTCATCTCGTTTCACGGTCGTATGAGAGACTTTGGTACGTACCTATGTACCTACCTACCTACCTACCTACCTACCGGTACTTTACCTGGGTAGGCGCTTTCCACTACAGTGTGTGGAAGGCGCGCTTCTTCCTCAAGCGCTGTTAGGTACTGCTCTAACGGAAGAACACCTATCCAAAGCAGTCCTTCTGCTATCGTCTCATCCTCCCTTCATCATCAACTCCTTCGTACATCGATCGTACTTTGTCTCCAACACCAACCACAACACAAGCGACACAACCTCCATCAGTTGTCATACCATGCATATCACTGTGTATCGCCAGACTTAGCACACACAGTGCTAGCACAAGCCTGTGCCTCTAGCTCCACACCGCTTCATCCATCCATCAATCCATCCATCCATTCACCAAAGCCCTTATTTAGTGACATGGCGAGAAATAGGGGTAATCTCCACTCCATGTCAGCTTGCTTGCTTCGGCCTGGAGAAAGCGGCGGCTAACTTTCTCAGACCGGGACTTGCGGACGCCGGCCCCTCGTCTTGTTTCTCACCCCTCCCTCCCTCCCTCTCCGTCCGGCGATCCGTTCGCTCTTGTTCCAGCAGTGCTGCTACGAACGGCTAGCACCTACCACCCACCCATCCACAGACGCACGACGCCGTAGCTTTTTTTCGACTTCTTGACCAGGGCGGAGCAGATCGCAGCGGGCGGCCTGATAACACGTGAGCTTCGCACAATCGAGTCGAAGCAGTTCAAGGTTGTTGTTAGGTATTTGGATCATGCTTAAACTAACACCACTGTGTGGACACAGCAGTACAGGGTTTCTCGATAGAAACACGGTACCATGCAATCTGGTAACTAAACCTTCCTGGTCAACCAACCCACCCAATCAATCAATCTACACCATGTACATTACTTTCACTAGACGATCGATCATAAACGAACCGGCAGGGCCTGCCAAGAGATGGATCAATTACCTCTCAGCATTGGCATTCTAGTCGAACCAGCGTATGCGCCTCGAATCATCGCCATGGCTGCTGCAGCGTGGCAGTTGCAAGCAACAACTATTTGCCATGCCGCCATCAACGCCCTCTATTACAACCACCTACGATACGATGGATGTACTCTGCCCAGCCGTCGCCCAGCGCGGTCCTTTCCTCATTCCGGCCTTCAGGCCTGCCACCGCTCTGTGCCCAGCCCATACCAAGAACCATGAGCTTCGGACACAAACATAAACACGACGAAGCAGGATTCTCAATGGTGCTCAATCTCAAGTCTTCCTTGCAACCATTATTACAATCAACATGCCGCGCTCGCCCTCCCTCTTCTCCACCCTGTGTATCCCTCCCGTCCGAGGTGACACTGGATATCCAGCCAAATCTCCAGCGAGAGCCACTTCCAATGGCACTCGCTGTACTATGTATTGTGCCGTGCCCCGGTTGACGAATGCGCTAGGCGCATACGATGCGGGGCCTGCGGTCCAGACCTCACAGCCACCATCGCTCCTCCATCCGATCAGCCAGAGGGCCACAGAGGCCAATCATCCCCCAACTTGCAACTTTTCAGCGGCTCCTCCGGCGCCATCCACCAAGTCTTTCGCACACTGTCAAACCACGCCGGCCCGACGTCGCTGGCGCGTTCCTCATGGGTGTTTGATGACGACTGCAACGACGACGACAAATGCTCGTCCTTTACTGTATGCGTTCCTCGTATTCGGTGTTTGGATTCCTGCTCGGCTTGCCTCGACAACCGGATTGTGCCTCCGAGAGCCTAGTAGTCGAATGCTCATCATGTGTCTGGTATCACAGTGAACCGCCGTACGGGTTGCCGATGCAGCAGCAGCTGCTGCGCAACCAGCATTCAGACAGACACGCACGCACGCACACACACACACACAGTGAACCGCCATCATCATGACGCCTAGCTGGGCCGTGTTCCGATATGCTGTGCTTGAACCATCACCATCCATGCTGGCCATCGAGAGAAGCTGGCCGGATTGGTCCGACTGACGGGAGAGGCCCACCAAGATACAATCAAGGAACAACGAAAATAGGTCAAGACTGGAGGACCGGTCGCTGGGAGTCAATTAACTCTCTTTTGGCCCCTAGGATCATGCTTCAAACGCCCGGGCATCACCTTCATGCTGAGACGCTTTCCGCCCAGGTATTCACACGAGTCCCTATAGCGTGCCTTGCTGCTGAGTAGTCAGTGCACAACGTGTTGGTGGTTTATTGTGGACTGCTCGACATTGCTTCATCTACCCACGGCTGTCTTCTCCCCAAAAGTTCCTGGCCAGCCATCACATAAAGTACCGTACACTGCCTACTGTGAAAGTGAAAGTATGTTATGGTGTCCACCCTCCAACGTCGGCAATGATCTTCCGCGACATCGACGCACGTACAGTCAGTTTCTTGGTGGTTCTCTCCTCTCCCACATTTCCCCATGGGTACCCTGTATTTACCCTGCAGCTGTCTTGGGTTCTGCTTACTCGCATTGTTGGCAAAAGACCACCCAAAAGAGAAGTACGGATACAGGTATTCTATATGGCATACATTGTCAGTTGTCTCGCTCGTTCCCCCTCCTCCCATCCCCATCCAAGCATCCAAGCAAGCGACTGTCCATTTACCCTACACGTAGGCAGACTGATCCGTCCCGCGGCCACCCAGCAGTGTGTGTTCACCGCCAGGGCCCCGTTCCCCGCCCGAAACCGCTGAACCCCTCCCCTGGGCCGGTGTGCGACAGGATCTACCTCGTTCAAAAGGCGTATCAAGTTGATGGAGAAGCACCTCCTCCCGGAAACCGCAGACGACCTGGCTCTCGCCCTGTTGATCGAGATTTCCCGCCCGACGTCATCGGTGGGTAAAAGACCGTCGATGCCAATCTTGGCATCCATCGAGTCGGTCCAAACGGGTGGCTCCCATCGTGCCTATTGTGGTTCGCAATGTTGATCTTGAAAGGCTTAACATGCTTGATTCCCGCGACCGCGTATCGTCCGTGTCCAAGGCGTGTGTCATGTCGCTCCGTCCGTCTACCCCCTTGTCGTCCTCGGCGTTTCTCTCTCTCTCTCTCTCTCGCATCGGCATACCTCGTCAGCCGGGTGGACCGTAGCAGCGCCACCGGAACCGGCCTCTGGAGAGGTATTGGTCATGGTTTGCCCGTGATCTTGAAATATGCCTTGCCCACGCCGTAGCAGACTCCGTCCCAGACCTCGTACGTCTCGCGCCAGACTGTGCGGAGCGGATTGTATCCCGATGACGACGGGCGGGCCTGTCGAACGTCGCGCTGGTATCGGTACTGCTTCTCGGTCGCCATCTTCCTTTCTCGTCTTGCGACTGTCCAACACTCGTTGGAACTTGTCTCTTGGGGGGGCGCTCTTCCTTCTGTGGTGAACTGTGCAGTGTACCTGTAATGTCCTAACGGCTCCAATGTAAGCCCTCAATTGTGAGGAAAGAAGGGGGAAAGAGGAAGAAGACAACAAACAGCCGTGCTTTCATGATTAAATAATTAGCTCTATGTACGCCTGGCCTCGTCCGCAGCGGCACGCGACTGTCATTGTGACATTTGCGCTCGTCACCGGGTCCTAGCGATAGTTTGCAAATCCCGGTGATGCTTTGCGTTGCTTTGCTCTGCCCTTGCCGTTCGTCCTTCCTCCCGCGTCGTCCGCGCCGCCGCCCGTCCGCCTTGTCACCCGGCGCTGCGGCCGTCACGAGCCCACCCTGCCGCCGCCGCCGCCGCCGCAGCACACCACCAGCAGAATAACCCCCGCGGGAGACGCGCCTGGCAGCCGTCCCACCATCAGTAGCGCAGAATGACAGTGCGGAGAGGGCAGCGGGGCGACGAGTCCTGTGGAGATGGCCTCTTCTTGAGGGTGTGTGTGTGTGTGTGTGTGATGTGTTTCTGGCACAACACTTCCGTCACGCCCACCCTCGCACTCGCATACATTGTGAAGTACTTAGTGTCCGGTATGCTGTCTCACAACCGTGGTCGTCACCACCTCCTTTCCCGCCTGTGTTTGTTTCCATGGCTACCTCGAATGCCCTCCGCTTTGTCTTGCATTTCGTGCATCCCGATACCGTGTACCCCTACCGCCTCGGCCCGAGAATGTGTATATGGAAGGTGCAAATTGCGGAGTTTTATCGTTGGACCGCAACCTTCGGCGTGATAAGGTACCGGCCCGAGCCTGGTTTGCATGGTGGTGCACTATTTACCATAGAAATGTTGTCTCAGTAAAAGTCACAAGACAGGAGCAGGGTAAACGAGCGGGGAATTTGGCACCACGGACTTTGGAGTCATGCAGACATCTTGGTGAATACGGGTGGTGAATGACATTCCCAGAGAGCTACTCAGAGACAGCATGTCCTTCATGTTGCCGCCGCCGGCTCTCGTCTACAGATATCTTTGATGCTGCCATGACGTATCCAGCAGAGGTTCAATGACCTTGACCACTCTTCAGTATGTATTCCAACCCTGCCATATCCGCAAATTACCTCTCCATCATTACCTTCCTCAGGTAATGTCTCAGTCGTTGCTTCTTTGGTTGCCCACTCATAAGACAAATATTCTTTAGCAAGTTGCCGAGCATGTGTCTCTCCGCCACGGGAGTCGTTCACGCGTGGGGGGGCGTTCTTGTCGTATGATGTAATTCTATTCAAGTTCTTGGCAAACATATCGTTTGTATGTGGAGCAAATCTCGGCACTTCTGTCATAATCGAGGCGTCAGATTCCATGCTATATCACGGGAGACGCGATCCAGGGACGGCTTACCAAAGCTAGGTCGGGTCAAAGTACGTTCTTCATGTCGATCACAGCTGACGATTGTGTCGGAGTATCTTGTGGGCGTGGCGCTTACTCAAGGCGAAGTCTCTTGCGGCCTATCTCGACGTCAGCTCTAGCCACGCGAAATCCAGAAACAAGACAGGAAACTTCCCATGGCCACCCTGGTCGCAGACTCGGATGACGACCTCGACGCTTCCAGCACTGATGGATACCTCGGTCGGCATCTGAGACTTGTCCTGGAACTTCGGCGAACCTTCCTGGTCGGTGGGCGTGCTCTCGTAAACTGTCACGATAGGCGACAAGCCCATGCGACGACGCGGTCTGTACGATTTCTTGGTTGGCGTTGCGGGAGGACTGATAGGACATTGTGCCACCTCATTCACATCCAGCTGTCTCTTGACGAACACATCGTGGCATTCATTGAAAATGTCGGAGGCGACGTATTCGCACTTGGGCGACGCTTCCTTGTGTTGATGGAAGGGATCGTCCTTGGTCTCCCACTTCCAAGCCTGAAGCTTGCAGAAGTCGCAAATAACGCTGTCTCCGGACTGTGTCTGGCTGCCCTGAAGCCGGAAGCCTGCGCCGGCCATATCCTCGGGTGAAAGAGCCGGGTGAGGCCAGCGGCCGGGTTTGCCGTCTGTGCCTCGCTCGAAGAAGGAAAGGAGACGCACGCAGAACTCGTCCATTGTCGTAAGTGCTGTGGGGGCAGATATGGCCGAAGATTCTGTGTAAGAAAGCGAAGGAATAGATGAGGGAGATGGAAAGGATTGTGTGCGTTAGAAAAAAAATGTTGGACCGAAGATGATGCCTGACAGTCGTTGGTATCGTGAAGTTGAGCCAAAGTTGCGTTGGTGAGTATTGTATTTTCAAAGAGAGAAAAAGGAAGGAGTGTGAGCAGTAGTTTCCAAATACAGACCACACAGAATGCCTTTCAAAAATAGAAGGAAAGAGCGACCACAAGAGTTCAACGAACCAGGGGTTGTTACTGTCTGCTGCATATATATGAGCATGTATGATTTGCAGTTGGTGGCCAAGAGCCAATGAAGCTGTGTCTGCTCACGATGATGAATCAGAAAGGAAGAAACCAAAAAACTAAGACGGGATTCACTCAGTAATAAATAACTGCTGAAAACCATTTGGGCGCACTTGCCTGACCACATACCTACCTACTTGAAGGCGATGTTTCTTTGGTGTATCAAGAGTCTTTGGAGCGGAGTTGTTGAGGCTTCTCAGGGGCTAACACCTTCAGGAATGAGACTTTTTGTTCATGCCGTGCTCCAGCTTAAACGACTATTGGTGAATTAGAGGTTGTTGCCCTGAGGTAATTGGAAATGCGAGCTGAGAGACCTTGACCCCATCATGTCATGCTTAAGACAGTCCTTGATGCAAATTGTTACTGTCACATATTTCACTCATTTCGTTGATTATAACAATCATGTGACAAAATCCTCCTTAAATTGACAGCATTGTGAAATGTCACTTTAGTCCTCTTGATACTTTAACACAACCAACTGTGGCATACTCGATGCCGAGTTGATGAATCTCAAGCCTATATACCTATGCCCAAATGACACCAAGAACCTCTCTTACTACATCGAATGAGTCATTCTTGTGCTTGTCCCAGTACTCGGCTGCCGCCAGACCCGTGGCGATGATCGTATCCATATCCATACTCCGCGGCGGCACAAACTCCTCAAACATCGGCGTCGACCCGCCGCCCATCATGCCGTCAGGGCGCTTCTCCCACCTCGCCAGCAGGTTACCCCCGGCGTCCTTGAAGTACAACGTGTTCATGGCCAAGCTCAAGTTCGAGACGCTCCAGCTGTAGGCTTGAACATCGTGGTCGAAGCTGTGCGCAGTGCCCAGAGTGTTGCTCCCCATCTTCAGCGGCACCCGACGGACGACGTCGATCTTTGACGATAGGGAGTGATACCTGGCCCTCCCGAGCGCCTCGCCCGACCCTTGCGCCCGAGGGTCCGCGTGCACCACGGCGACCGTCTTGTTGTCCTGGGTCCACTTTGATTGCAGGCCACCTTATGCTTGGCTGGTCAGAGTTGATGCCTGGCGCATCTAGCTAGAGTAGAGTTTTGTACATCGTTTACCCAGACTCGGAAAAGCTGCATACGGGAAGACCTCGGTCTCGAACCGTAGAGGAGGTGCTGACTGGGAATCCTGGAACATACATCCTACTTCCAGATTCGCAAAGTCAATATCCTATGCTGCGGCTTGACGATGCCGGTACCTGGACATGCACGTTGCCCAGTAAAGCTCAGTCTTGGCCTCGGAGCAAAGCAGGCGTCGCGAACGATCCAAGGCGTTACTTTACGCCCCTCCCACAGGCGCTTGCGGAGTAGTCCGCAGCCAGACCGTTGGAGCATGTACCCAAGGAGTAACGTTACCCAGCAGACTACGTTAGCGTCATGCACCCGCCTGGCGCGCGGAGGCACCGCTTCCCCCCTTGTATGTCGCTAAATTTAAGGTGCTGGGACCCCAGGTTCATCCCCTGGAACCTCAACGTGGCACCAGATTCCTAGAATAAACAATCTCTGGAGTCTGGATTTCCTCGAACCTAACAGTCGCCACCATGGTACCCCCGGTCCGTACAAAGAAGGATGAAAATGCCATCGCGCACGCGAGGACGTTGGATCGAGTGCCCTGGTGCGAAGACTACGAAAAGATGATATCGGGCATGCTCTACAGCTGCATGGCGCCCGAGTTGGTCGAGTCAAGAAACCGTGCCAGACGCATAGCGCAGAGGTTCAACACCTACGTCCCGGAAGAGACCGCGTCCGCCGACGATGTCGCCAACGTCAGAGTGGGCATGATCAAGGAGCTGTTTGGCAAGGTTGGGGAGGACGTGTACGTCGAGCCCAGCCTGCAGGTGGATTATGGCTGCAACATCACCGTCGGAGACCGCTTCTACGCCAACTTCAAGTATGTCCCTCCAGCTCCCTCTGAAAACCCCCTGTGCTTTGCACGGGGTCTCTCGAGTCTTCTGCGTGACCATCGACATCCTGACAAGCACACTCTCAAGCTGCGTCATTCTCGACTGCGCCCATGTCACCATTGGCGACAGAGTCTTGTTTGCGACGGGCGTGAGCCTCATCACGGCAACTCACGAGACGGGGTTGCAGTCGAGGAGAGACAACATCGAGTACGCGGAACCCATAACCATCGGGGACGACTGCTGGATCGGAGCAAACGTCACGGTGCTGCCGGGAGTCAAGATCGGCAAGGGTTGCACAATCGGCGCGGGGGCCCTCGTGAACAAGGACATTCCGGATTACTCAGTCGCAGTGGGCGTTCCGGCCAAGGTCGTCAAGAAGGTAGACCCCGTGGACTAGACGACGGTGTAGTAACACAGAATAATCGACAGAAACCATACCATGCATCCGAGAAGTCCATCTGCCAAGCGATAAGCTCCGCTCCCATGCTCATAAGGAGCTGTGACGGACTCTATGTGTTTCTCACTGAAGCCATGCCAGATACATGCTAGACGGCCAGTGCTCTCTAGTTTTTTCATACGCCTGGATCACTGATATATATGCTCGGCTATGCTTGATCCGAGTGGTTTCTACGAAAGGCAATGAGAATCCCCTGTTGATTCTTCGAACCAGGGTGTGCTCCATGGGGAGGCCACAGCAGAGCAGCATTTGATGTCTATAAGTTGGCGGGGTGCTAGTAAGTTCCCTGTGAGGTAATATGCTGACAGACGACATCGGGTTTGTTCAAATAGATGAGTTTGCGAATCGAAAAGTGAGTAAAGACAGATCGATCAATTTGGCAGTAGTCTAAGTTCTGAAATACAAAATAGAAGAAAAGAAAGTAGCAAAGAAAGTTACACTGATTACAAGAGATTGAATGCGCACACCACGATCTAATAAGCCAATGTCTAACACCTCGGTCACCGTTTTGCATCGCGACTGGGTCAAGAACTGCTGTCCAAGGCCCTATCGGTATACAGTCTAAGCGGAGCAGAAGCTCCAGCTGCTCTCAACACCCCAGTTGATGCCGCCGGCGTTGCCAGGCTGGTAGGTAGCAGCCGAGGGGGCGTATTGCTGAGCGAAGAGGCTGCAGTAAGTGCCCTGAGCGACACCGTTCTCCTTGACCATGAAGGCGTTGAAGAAGTTGCACTTGAAAGGGCTGTAGCCGAACATGCTGGCAAAAGAGAAGCCGAGGGAGTTGGAGTTCTTGGCGTTCTGGGCGGCGGCATAGGCGGCGCAGACGCTGACGTCGAACGGGCCAGGGAAGAACTTCTGGCCCAGGCAAGTAGAGGGGTGGTTGTGAACAGCACCGCCGCAGCCCTGGGGCTTGGTCCAGCCGGGAGGGTTCTGCGGCGTGGTGTTGTTGGTCTTCTCGTAGCCGTTGGAACCGGCGATGACCACTTGGAAGCCATCTCTGGTCTGGCCGAAGTTGGTCGCAGCAGCCTTGTCAACTCCAGAGCCCCAGAGAGTGCACTTGTAGTTGGTGATGGATGGCGGGGTGGTGCAAGAACAGCCGCTGGGGTTGTAGGCCGGGTCGCGCTCGATGTAAATGTTGATTCCGGTGCACAGGTTGGTGTTGTCGCAGTAGCTGGCGCACTGGGCAACATCGTAACTGTTGAGAGTGTGGAGGCCGAGGTAGCTGTTGGCATTCACGGAGGCGTTGAGATCCTTGAAAGTCGAGCCATATCCAGACGGTGTAGCCGCACCCAAGGCAAGCTGGTGAAATGCGGGATTCGCCACAAACGCCTCGGGGGTGTCCGGCTGAACCGATGGGCCACTTCCTGTTGTTCTTGATCAGCATCATCACGTCAAGCGCAGCTTGTCAGGTTTCCGACTCACCAGCAGGTTGAGGAGCGCAGGGGTCTTCCGGGTTGATAAACCCGCAGTAGGTACCGACTTCGAAGGGAGCCGCACAGCCCGTCGCGGTAGTGAACGCATTGGTGTTGGACCAGCTGACTGGCGTACAGGTCGAGGGAACCACGACGGCGGGGGGAGATGTGACAACAGGGGGGGATGTTGACTTGGTAGGAGATGGGGTTACGGTAGCGACAGGGGCTTTTGTTGTCGATGAAGGCCAACCGTACTGCGAATTGGAGCCCGAAGCCGGAGATCCCATGCAGAAGCCGAAGAAGCAGAAGCCTCGCGGCGACACGCCAGGCGCCTCGGACGAAGAGGCAGCCGCCGAGGCCACACCACTGGCGGCATTGGAGGCCTTGGCAACGGCAGAAGCCTGGTCGTAGACACTCGTCTGGGTCAACGCAGCGGCAGGAGGACCGGTGGGGACCGGAGTGGCACCCAAAATGTCGTTAAAGTTGATAGGCGGCGGCTGGGTCGTTCCCGGGGCGGCGATTCCAAGACCCGCGAGGGCGACGAAAGCCAACGGATAGATCATGGCGAAGGTTTTGGGGTGAAATTAACTGTTGGATAAGTGATTGTGAGAAGCTGCTGTAAGGAGCGTGCTGTCGAAAGGAAGCTGTGTACTGAGAGAGAAGAGACTGAGGCTGCTGAGATGGAGTGAGGAAACATCCGAGACAGGCAGGGCAGGTGACGGTTTATATATCAAGAATCAACAGTCGAGGTTGCTATTCAATATCTCAAAAGTCTACACGATGCTCAGCAGACGACTGCCTCTGGCAACACAACTCGGCACACGAAAGCCGAGAAGCGCCTCACATCGCTCTGAGCGCCCCGGAACCGTGGTCTACCTATCGTTAGCTCGGTTTTCACGAGGCCATAGCTTTTAGTGTACGGTGAGCCCGTGTTGGACCTTTGACGATGTCCAGGACCCTGGAAGCTGTCAACAACGCACCTCGGACCGACAACAACACTATCGAGAGCAGCCCTTGTTTGGTGCTGGGTTAGCGGGTAACAGCTACGTGGGTTGAAAATTCCAAGAACACTGCACAAAGGACTTGCATAACGCAAATTCTGCCTTTTTCGCCGCATTGAAACCTGGCGAGGTCTCTTTGTCGGCCGACCCCTGGTTTTTTTTCGATAGGCTAGGCCGATGGTAGCGTCGAAGTTGATGTTCCTGGCTTTGTCTCAGCCGTCCCGGCAGACACTAGAGCGGATAAGTCGGGATCTGCGAGTCCGCTTTGAACCCGCTTCCCGTACGGTATAGCAAACAATGGCCGACCTGAATGGAAGGTTACCTAGGCGTCTGTCGCTTCGACAGGCTAGTCATCAGAAACGTGGCATCCGCCAGCTGTGGCGAGCTGAAGGAGCGGATGTGCCTGAGGGGCGCTAAATGTCGGGCAGGAGACTAAGAGGGACAAAGAACGCTATGAAAACCCTCGGCTTCCCGAGAATTGGGAACGTCATCGGCTTGGCGGTGATGTATAAGCCTTTTAGGCTTGCTGCCTACTCCGTTACGGGCAATTCATCATCCGCACCGCATGGTGGAAGCATAGAAGTGGTTTGTGTGCAGTTGAGTCGGCATCACTTGAACCATCACACGGTACACATGTACGATTGCATTCGGAGCAGAGAGCACATGTATGTTGGCACTGTCGAAGCAGGCGTTCAAGTACCTGCAGTTATTTACGAGGCCACCTGACGTCGTCGTGGTGACGGCCGCGCGTCGAAAGCCATCAGGTCACAATATCGCGTATTCTTTATCAGCAATGCCCTGAGTCCTAACCGAAGTTGGCTTAAGCATGCAGCCAGTGAGGCTGCCACAATTTCGCCCTCTTTTTATCACCGCCAGAGTATCAGTAGCCCCCTGCATGCTAACTGGATTGGGTATCCGCAGAGAACTAGGCCGTCCATGCAGGATAAAGCGTCCCGTATTCCCAATGCCGTGCATGCCACTATTAGTAACTAGCGTGGTTGGTATATAGTCCAGGTCTTTTCCACAAAGAAGAAACAATGAGTCGTTGTCCATGTTCAAAAACTCTCGCTTTCGCTTAGTTTTCGGGAGCTACCGCTCTGACAGTCAACACCGTAGCCAGGGCAAGATGTGGATGCGCTCTTCAATCCCTTCGTTGTTGGATGCTCGAACCGCCTGCCCCGAGGGCATCGAAGACAGACTGAAGTGGAATGATGACCCCATCGTTTTTTGACACAGGATTGAAAGATGGTGATCGCCAATGTCATCACTGTCAACACCTTGCAATGCCAGATAAGTGCAAAATCCATCCTCTACCCGGGCTATGTGAAAAGTGTAACTGTGCGCAGCATGCCATAGCCCAATCCAACTAAACCGTTGGCGAGAAACATGAAGCTATTCACCGCCCCCACGACGCGGATGGACTGTCAAAACTTTGCCCGTCTGAAAGTGTTGTGATGATTCCATCATTCAGCTGACTGGATTTGGCGTCATGCCAAAGGTAGACCGTAGTCGTTGCATTGCACAACGGTATTCGGCTTAAGGTTCCCTTGCGTTCCATTCTGCCACGAGATAGAAACGATAGTTATTGTCCCGTAACTAACGGCACCGTTCTCTACGTAACATACACCTTATCTTCGTGTCTCAATGGTATGTTGAATTCAAGAGAAGTCGACCTAATAATACACGTATCCAAAGTCATCAAATTTGGAAACTCTGATGTCCTGATCCGCAACTATTTGAGTTCAGTCGTGGTGAAAGTCAAGGCAAGGCGATTGGCTTACTCAAGTCGACGGAGAGAGACGAAAGACCATGAGTTTTGAGCCAGCTTCAAAGAACAATTACCATGATGTAGAGTCTAGTAATCTTTGAATGAAAGTCCCAGTAGCAGTTTGTTGGAAACTGGACAGGTTGTCCAAATGGAACCATGCAACCTAGTTCCATATGGTTCAACGTATGTCGTTGTCGGGGACTCACAAGCTTGTCAGCTATATGATGGAAAGTCAAATGCGATTGGTGCCGTAATCGATCAACTAGGGTCGTGCCATGAAATGTATCACGTGCCTCATTATTGGTTTCCTGGTTTCCTGGTTTCCTGGGTATATCCTGGGCCAGGAAGAGCTCGATTGTTAGGGCGTTTGCTTCTCTCCATCGAACTAATGAGATGGTCTCCATGCCGAATACAAAGCAAACAGAAACCTGCCGCTAAAATCCAGACGTTGCATCCTTCCTCATCATGTATCATCAATCTGAATCTTGCTCGTTGCTGACTTGAACCGTTTGATGTGGAATAAAACACATCAGGCCTTCAGCATTTGTGGGAGACACACATTGGTGCAGGCCAACCTCTCCCCGTTAAATCACTCCCAGGTACCGAGGGCTCAGAATTAGAATGCTGGGGAGACACTGATGACTCACGAGCCCCGACATCGAACAGCTCGTCAGTTCAAGGGAAGAAGATTCAATCCGATCTAAGCCCTTAACAAATATGACTAATCCACCCTCAACATGAGTTGTCCGCAATTGCCGAGTCGTCCTGAACCGAAGGGTTAAGCCAGCAGCGAGAATAGTCCGCATATGCGCGCTGATGTGAGTTGTGGGCTGTTTAAGGGGCCCAGACCTTCTCTCGGCCCTCGGCGTGTCGCCAGGATCAGGTAACATTGGGGTCACAAAATCGCTCAGAATGAAAATCCTTTTCGGACCTTTGGGGCGTTGGAAAAAAAAATTGCGACAGCCGCTGCACTACAAAGCATTGTCAAGGATGAGGGAACTCAACGGTACCAGGTGCATTCCAACAGGTGACGGCACACCGATTCGCCGCAGTCTTAGCCCGCAGCGAGACATTTTCCTCATAGTTGTCTGAAAGTAGCGCCTACCACTTTTTCTTCCATCTAGCTACAAAACCGAGCCTCTGATTGGCACACAAGGGAAACATGGTTAGATGGGTACAAGGGGCAAGCAGTTCGGGCCAGAACACGCCTACCCCTCCCTCAGATTGCCAACATGACGCCAACCGCCGTCACGGACCCGTCGGGGAGTTTGCCCCGGGCGGCAAACATGGAGGGCAAAGAGGGGGAACTTGTGGGAGTTGGCACGGTTGGCAAAGCGGGCATGCTCGCCAAGAGTTCCAACTTTGTGCGTCCATGGCCCATAGCTCCGGTACAACTGGGAGAGCTTGCTGGGTCGCCGTGGCTCTGGTGTCATTCTTGCTTGGTGAAAAGGCCATGGAAAAGGAAAAAAAAGCTGCATCAGGGATTGGAGCCTTGTGGGACCGTTTATGAGAAGAAAATACTGCTACGTAGCACAGGAACACACATCCGCCCTGTCGATCTCTGCGGCGCTATGCCTGCCGTGGACCAGTGGTTTGTTCCTGGGTTCGAATCCTCCTCTTCCGACTGGTCACAGATGAGTATGACCGAGCCTTGCTGACGACCCGTCCGCGCTTCCACACCGAGTCAAGTGTGAGGGCTGGAACCACATGGCGTCGTTTCGACTCGTCCGGTTTCTTGTACCCCTCCCTCCCTCCCTTCGGCGGCGGCCCGTTAGGTTTCTGTGCGTTACGTTGTACCTGCGTCTCCCGCCAGCCCGAGATCACCTCATCCCGCCCCCCTTGGCGCCCCTCTCTCCTCTCCTTTCGGGGCTTTGGGGCCTTGACTCAGCCTTGACACAAGCCAAAGTGCGTTTGGTTCCTGAACCGTTCCTGTCATCAAACCTAATTCGGGACCCTTGGCAGCCCGTGAGCGATTTTCATTACCCTGGCAGGGCGCATCTCCATTTCCTTGCTGAGTCTCGGCCATGTTTCCCGCTGCTGGGGGTTTTTCTTTTCTTTTTCTTTTTTACTCTTTTCCTTTTTCGACGTTGGCCTGACGTATCCGGCTGGCCGGGCTTTTGCAAACATGATGTGTCTTCCTTGCCTAGCCCCATGTCGCCATGTTTCTAACGGCGTCAAGGTGGTCATGGAATGGCAAGGTTGGCACTTTGTTTCTGACCGTAGCACCGCAGTCCGGAGTGAGGGGATGATGTTCTCAGGGGTTCCACGGCCTTAGCTGTCAGATTCATGGCAGTCGTTGATTTGTCCAGCAGATCTAGCTCGCCAACGTTTGCCCAGTACCTGCGGCCTACGGAGTTTGTTGAGTTATGTACATGGCAATCCAACTCAAGTGAACTAGTTCTGTACCTGTGGTCATCTTCCGGGCCACACATGCCTCAGACCCCACCTCCCCTTTGGCCCCCCCTCTCATACTGTACATACGCAGTAGCCAAAGGACCGAGTTCAGCGCAAGGTCGTCTTTAAGGACTGCAACGCGACCCTACGAGGCGCCTTGGCTACCGGCAGGTATGTACATCAGTCAGGGATTGCGGCGTCTGTGGGGACAGAGCGGCGTCTGCTACGTGGGCCTCCGTAGATGGACCGAAGGGCGAGGCACAGATTTGCAGCACGTGCGAGTGACATCTCATCTTTCCGGCTGATGTTTAACGTTTTCGTCCCGTCTCTTCTAGGGATGGCATTTTGGTATATAAACCCGAGCAACATCGCTCCCTAACACGACCTGGTCTTCGTTCACCACCACCACCACCACCACCACCACCACCATTCACTCCTTTTCTACCATTCCCTCGGCAGGCCCCGAAAGCTCGCAGATCAGGTATCATTCCTTTGAAAGCTCAATCAGCAGCTTCACTCCTTTGCAAACCCAGCCTTCCTGTCCTTCGACAACAGCCTAGATCGACGATATCAACTCAGCAACCTGCCGAACTACATACAGTCCCTTCCAGAACTACTACCACACACATACACTTCACATTCAGTCAATATGTTCTCCACTGCTTTGACCACCTTCCTTGCTGCTTCGGCCAGCTTGGTCTCGGCCGCCTCCATCCCGGTCCGGGATGCCGGCAAGTCCGGCTCCGCCAGCATGACGCCCCACGACGCCTTCTCTTCTTCCATCGGTGTCCTCGGTTGCAAGATTGATATCAACCGCGTTGCCTACTGGCCCAATTCCGTCGGCTGCGACGACATCTGCGTCAAGGTCTCCAACGGTGACCGCAGCGTCAACCTGCTCCGCATCGACCAGTCGGGCGGTGCCTTCGACATCTCCTACGATGCCTGGAACTACCTCAGCACTGGCCAGTCTGCCACCGAGGCCCCCACCGAGGGTGGTGGTGTCCCCATGAACTGGGAGACCGTTCCCGCCAGCGAGTGCAAGCACCTCCTCAAGGACGGCAAGCTGGCCCTCTCCGCTGCCAACAGCATGAACTACCTGTCTTCTTGCCTCGCCCAGCCCGAGAGCTTCGTGGCCAAGAACCATGCCCTCTTCAACATTCAGAACTCTGCCTGCACCTGGGGTGTCGATGAGGAGTGCAAGCTCGACCTGGCCGTCAGCAACCAAGCCTCCTGCCCCAGCGGCCTCGGCAGCACCAAGGCCTTGACCGACCTTCCTGTCGAGAACATTGCCTACGGTACCGGCAAGCTTTCTGTCGCTCTTCAGTGAACGCGCGAAAGCAAACATTCATGATATGATGCACACGAATTTACGATACTTGTACATACTTTATAGAAAGGGATTAGCAAGACAGGGATTCATTCACTTTCTGCTGTGTCACTTGGAATTCCATGGTGAAGGAATGCTCTGACGAACGCAATTTGAATGTTTTGGAAAAAAAAAAAAAATTCACATCAACCATAAGCCATTGTGAGCCGTACGAAAAGTAAGCCATTTTCAAGCATTCGGTGACAATGACGATTGGTGAAATACGACGGTGATTCTAGATCGGGGACCATCTGTTATTCGATACGACAATCCCATTTGAACAAGTGATCCAGAAAATCGAAGCGAGCCCTGGATTGTCAAAAAGCCCCCAGGAAACGGCTATAAATATCGTGTCAGTCTTCCCCGTGTGGCAGAAAGCTTTGACCCAGGTATGTACGTCATGAAAGTCCGGTTAACACCTGCTCTGGAATCTGTTTCAACTTGGTCAAATCGAAAACTCCCCTCATCGTAACATGGTATTTTCGTGAACGCACAACTTCAAGACTTCAGCGCTCTAACAGAGTCCCACAAGAGCCCCACAAAGCTTTCGATTAGAAGGGGACATCATAATCAAGTCTCTCCTGTGCCCCTTGCCACAGGTGGAACCACAGATGAAGATCGCTGGTAATGCGGGTGTACGAACGAGACACTGAACCATCAAGGCCACCAGCAACAATCTCAGAAACTTTACTCCCCTGGGATTGAATTGACTTGGCAGGCAGGAATTTACCTCCGTTACTGGCATTTAGATAACATTGAGAATCAACCAAAGTTTCCTCTCATGCAGGCCAGCAAATGGAGTTTCTATTTGGAATAACCTGACCAATATCGTAGTCTTCCAGGGCAATCTATGCCACTCGCTTTTCTGCATTGGTTCTGAATCAAGTTCGCTTGTGACAGCTGACGTCGAGAGGAGGATTCTAGACAGGATTAGGGTTATATTGATCACTTGGTATACACCGGAATCGCAGCCACCAAGGTAACGTGGTTGCTGAGATCGCTCAGGTAGACGGTATTGATTTTGCATGGCCCCCTCATACATTTGATTTTACCTCACATCTTCCGTAACCGATGATGCTCATAAAATCGGTCCTTGAGTTGACTAAATACATGTGTTCCGAAGTAGTCCGAAGCCGCTGCCTTGAAGCAAGTGCCAATCCGACGCGAGGTGGTGGTATTTCCAGGGGAATTCCCTAATATTACTCCTATTTAGCCTCAACTGCCCTCCCCAGATATTAGCGAAACTTTCTGGCGCCATCTGTCCGCCTTGTGAACGTTATTCTTTTCTCACGTAACAAAACTTGCATGCGCTAAAGTTCAACATATTCCTAACCGATGGGTTTTCATGTAACAGCTGGGCATTAATTGCAATTTATTATGAACGACACGCAGCTTCCCAAAATTTCAGCTCTCATTCTCCAGAAAAGGGTTCGACATGGAAGAAGCTGATGTCGAACAGATCCCCGCCGACTGGCTTACAAAAATGGAACACCGATTTAGCGAAAGGACCTTTGGCGACTTGTCAGACCTGTTCACATAGAGCTGCTGGCGGATGGACATGACTGAAACATGGTGGGATTTCACCTGCACACAAGGCCAAGAAAATGTCAGCACGTAGCTTACCTCGACAGAACATGGGCCTCTCGGACCTACGTGTATAAACTACCAACATTGGCAGGCTGAGATCGCTGCTTCTTGATTTTGGAGACACGTTTTGGACCCAGACCGTATTCACGTTCGAGTCCGAATACGATATTTTGGTCTTCGTCGTTGGCGTCAGTGGGTTATCGCAAAGCCCGATGTCATCTTGTTACAACTCATTCGCAGCTGACACGAAGCAGCCCGATCTGATTTGATGCCCCAACACATGGGTATCAAACTGGTAGAATGAGGCGCGCGGCTTGGCGACTCTTGGCAAGAGCGACAACAGAACATGGCCCTTCACACGCCTACTTGCACTGACTACCGGACCTTCATGACGACCCTCCAGAACTGGCCCCGGTTCCCGACGGCAACTTCGCCACGTTTATGCAGCATTACGGCCAGCTCATTGTCCTCGTCATTGCCTTCGGGATAGAAGCCACAGAACAGATATATGACAAGGTGTCTTGAATCTCATTCCAGTTCGTTGTAAGATATGGTGACTGAATAAGGATTCAAATACAACCTAGGGGCTTTTACATTCAACAAGCTCGTGCATATAAAAAAGGGAGGGAATAGAGGTGGAACAGCAAGGCTCAAACCATTTCCTGGCCGTCCAAAAGCCGAAGGGTGGGAACTCGTAAATGTTTTGCAAGCGGACACTCTAGCTCACAAAGGTTTGGAACTCGCCATCTATGGTATCTGGTGGAGTCGACATTGCCCGAGACAATATTGCGATGCCGCTAACCTGGGACCTGGGTCCGCCACGCTTTCATGTTCGATACAGCCCTCGTTAAGTGCTGCCCTCCCACTCCCCCCTGGAACTGCAGCTACGTGACCAGGGTCTTCGAAGATTGGGACCAAAGGTTTGGTAGGAATGGAAACTAGTGGTAGCGGTTGATACGCTTGGGCTTGACAAGTCGGCACATCCGGCCCTCCCTTTGGTCGTAGGGACAAGACCCGCAAGCCGTGGATGAAACGGCTGCCAATAATCAGAGGCTGAATTAGTACATTGGGTCGGCTGTATCTGTTTTCACACGTTCCGGTTTTTGGTCCTTGTTTCGACGTTGCACTAACAAGAGTATCTGAACACGCAGCTTCACAGTGGTTGGTATGTGGACAAAACACCTCTTTCTTGGAGGTGAATCTTCACGGGTATATAGCTAGATTTGGTGTAGATGTTCGTGGGTGGTCCATGTCTCAGGTATTTAGGTGGATTACCTAAGCCGTCCAGCTTACCTAAGGTGATCGCACTTTACAAGCTCACCGGCGTATCAGCACGTGACCTCTGGGCGCAAGGCCCGATAAGGTCAAGCTCCGGAGAAGTGTCCTCTAATCGCCCCAGAGGGTCCCGGACCCGGGATCGACCAGCTGGCAATTAACCCACCACCGCGGACCACACTCGCTCTTCATGATACCACCACGTCTGCCTGGCTTTCTTCGACTCACGATCGCGAACCGCCTTCACCGCTGCTTGACGACTTGAATTTTGTACAGAGATACCCGAAGGCCATCACCCAACCAGCCCGACACTCACGCGACTCTCACTCTCTTTCTCTCTAATTCACTTCCGCGCTCTCCCAGAGCCGCCCATTCCAGACGGACGGACGGGACCCTTACAAACAACCAAAAAGTCATCCATCCCACCAAGACACACACACACACACACACACACACACACACACACACACACACACACACACACACACACACACACACACACACACACACCACCGTCGCAAGTGACGCTACCGCCGCCGCCGCCATCATGTCAGAACTCACGCACTTCGACCTCCTCCCCCTCCAGATCGACCCGCAGTCCAAGGCCATCTCCTCCCCGTCGCCGTCGCGCGCCCTCGCCGCCGAGCTCGCCCAGCTCAACGCCCTCCACCGGTCCCTCGTCACCTCGGACACCACCGGCCCGCACGGCGTCCCGCCCCCGCCCATGCCCGTCAACCCCAAGCGGTCCGCCAACGTCGCCAAGCTCCGCGACAGCGGCAACGCCGAGTTCCACAAGAAGAAGTACGCCGAGGCCATCAAGTTCTACACGCTCGGGCTCCAGATGGCCCTCACCCGCCCCCTCTGGGAGCCCTCCCAGCTCGTCCGCGAGGAGGTGTCGGGCCTGTACGCCAACAGGGCGCAGGCGCACATGGCCCTGCAGCAGTGGGCCGAGGGCTCCGTCGACGCCGAGGCCAGCGTCGAGGCCCGCAAGGTCGGCAACGCCAAGGCCTGGTGGCGCCGCGGGCGCTGCCTCATCGAGATGGGCCGCCTCGAGGAGGCGAGGGACTGGGTTGGCAAGGCCCTCGAGTTCGAGGGCGAGGAGGCCGAGCTCGTCGCGCAGTACAAGGACATCGAGGCCCGCATCGACAAGAAGGACAGCGCTTGAAGGGAACGACGGAAACAAACGGGGCTGTGCGGTTCCAGGAGTTATTTTTTTTTCACTTCTTCGTCTTTTTCCTTTTGGCCAAAGGGTTGATGGGTTGCCCTGCAAAACCCCCCTCCCGCCCCCCCTTCCTTTTTCCCTTGTAACTTTCCTCTTGAAAACGAAATGAAGTCACGGACAAGACGAAGCAGGGATTTTGTGGGTGACATTGGGACATGGGTGGGGGTGCTGTACCCTCCCCCTTTACCGCCCTTTTTCGTCGCCTTGCTGACAGAATACCCATGCAGAGTCGCGCAAGGCAGGGGAGGTAGAATGTGAGGAATGGGAGGGAAGATTTGAGTTATCAAGGCCAGCCAGCGGAGGGACGAAGACAGGCAGACAGACAGACGGGGGGGGGGGTTGGAGGGAGGGAGAGTGGGAGAGAGTCAGAGACAGAGAGAAAGACAGAAAGAGGATCGAAGAGGCCAAAAAAACAAACAAAAAAACCATATCATTGTACAACACGGCTTTGGTAGTTGCGTTATTGGCATGGGCAATACAGCGCCCACTGGCTAGGCTGGTCTTGCGTATGTATGGCTTCCATGGACTGGGCAATTGGTATCAGTTGGGCGCGTTGGCCGCGCCTAGACAGACGACCTCCTCACTTGCGAAGTTTGGTTGTTCATGATTGATTGGATTGGATCGGATCGGATCGGATTGGATTGGATTGGGCCATGAGCATTTCTATTATACCGCGTGTACCAAGCAAGGCTAGTTGTAAATACACCCCATTCTGGTCAATGAAACTACCCTCCCCCCCATTGTCATGACCCCCGATGCCTGTACGAGTGATGCTTTGCGGTGAAATAAGTTGGGACGCGGCCGGAAGCGCCAAGGTAAGCCGCGATTGAAACACTATGCGTGGGATGCCATCACTGCGTCGGCGCTCTGGCCATCCTCTGGATATCCCAACAGAGACAAAAAAAAAGAAAAAGACCACCCAAATTAAAGAAACAGTTTCCCTTCCACACTTATCAACTTTGTTGTTTCCGCGGCGGCTCCTGTCCTTGCTCTGTTCCCATCATGCCTGTCTGTCTGTCTGATGTTGGAGGCGCGTCGCTGGCCTCGTCTTTTCGTCGTCGTGGGTCTTGTGCGACGACGGAGGTTCCCCCAAGGGCCGGTGTCCGAGCCAACCCCATTGCCTGGCTTTCAGCGGGATCGTTGTCTGCCCCAGCCGGGACTTGTCCGTCGTGGCTCGGTTGTGGCTCTCGTATTGTTCGTTTGTTGGATGCGGTGAAAACGGCCTGCCACGGCCATTTCCTCGTGGTCGAAGCCTGCTCGGCAGGGCTCTACGCGGCCTGAGCAGACTTCTCGTTGAGCGTCTTGCCACGGGGACGCATGACGGCGTCCTGGCTGCTCATCCTCCGGTCCAGGGCACGCTCCAGCTTGGCACCGAGGGCCAGCTTGCTCATGTTGGCGCTCTTCTCCTCGCTCAGGGTGACTCTTTGGGAGCTCAAGGCTTTGTTCTCCATACGGTCGAGGCCAACAGCGATGTCGGTGATTTCGGCATGGGCCGATTCGGTGGTCTGGACGGTGTTGGCGAATGATGGCGCCATGCTATAGGTGCTGTATCGCACTGAGGTACGCACCTGAGGAGGAGTCTCTGTCAGAACGGCAGTCATTTTGGGCGGATGTGGATGGAGATGACGCGGGATGGGAGACAGAGAGAGGGTGTGTGGAAGAACTATGGAAGAGCGAGGAAAACGAATTCAAGGCAATAGAGTAGGCCGGCTGGGCGGTGTATGTAGTAGAATGGAGCTAGAATCTGTAGCGTACGAGAGAGCAAGCAAAGTCAAAGGGGCTACTGGGGTATAGGTAGGCAAGAACAGACGGATATAAGCCAGTTTGTCGGCAGAGGGAGCGGACGAGGGGGCAAACATAAAGGACAAGGTAAGGTCGGTAGGTACTGTAGGTAGGTAGACTGGCAGGGAGGGAGGAGACGTACTGAGGGAGCCATGATGGGACGAGACGAATCGACAGAGGTGGGCATTGTGACTAGCGTTTTCTGGGTTCGACGAGATCCCTGCGTAGAAAAAAAGGTTTGTCGAATTGGGCGTCTAGTCTCGACTGTGGTTCCGAGTTTCCACAGGCCGGGGGCTTGCTTCACGATTTGCGGACCGGACCAGCAAGCAGGCGAGCGGGCAGGGCGATTGGCGGTGGGTTTGGGGGGGGTTTTTTTTTGGTTTTTTTTTTCCAGATTTGGACGAAAGGGCGGGTTGGTTTGCTCTGCTTGGCTTGGCTTCCGCGTTGTTGCTTGCGGGCAGGCGGCGGGCGAGAGCAAAACAAGGAGCGGCGGCGGTGGAGAGGAGGCGAGGCGTGGGGTGACAGACGAGAAATACACTCTCTCTTTCTCGCCAGTGCTTGTGCGTCGGTAGGCAGGTCAGGCAGTGTAGCGTAGCGTGCGTGATTGGGCAAAGATGAGCGCGTCGTCGTCGTTTGGTTGGATAAAGTCACGGGCGGGACTTGGAGAAATCAGGGTACTTTGATCCAAGGACCAAACTTGTTTAGACGTAGGCGAGATTTGAGGTTCCGGATGGGCGATCAACGGGTCTGTCTGGACTGGGGAGAGGAAGAGGAGGGGAATTGGGTCGTATCGCAAGGTCGAAGAGGCGAACAAGGCAGCCAGCAGAAACGAAGTGGGAGGGAAATAAAAGGAGGAGAATGAAGTAGAGTCGAAAGTGATTTGGCGACGAAGAGTCTACGCACGGAGTGTGTAATGTAGACAGACAGACAGACAGACAGTTGGATTGATGTGAGTGACAGAGAACAACGTGAGAGATGGGGCCAGAATCAGATGCAGTGCCGGCAGAGCGAGGGGGCCGAGATACCTAATATCAAGAAAACAGCAGCAGCAGCAGCGGCGGCGGCGGCGGCGGCAGCAGGGGTGAAGGGGTAAGGAAGGAGGGCCCTGGAGGTGACTGACGGAAAGAGTAGAGGCTGGGGGGGGTCAAGCTAGCTGGCTGCCTAGGTGCCCATCTAGGTAAGGTATCTATCTACCTACCGAGCCACCTGGATGAGGTAAACCACCATGTATCTACCGTAGGTACGGATACAGTAGGTAGGTACCAGCCTGTGTAGGTTGGGCGGCCAGGCACCTACCTAGTTGCAGCCGGCACGAGAGGAGGCACGCACTGTCATATTGTCTTACCCACCCACACCACACCACACCACACCACAACAGATACAGTGCCTACCTACCTGCCTGCCTGCCTACTGTATTTACCGGAGGTGGAGTAGGTAGAGTTGGTAGGTACGGACAGTTTACAAAACACTCACTCTATTTTGCATGGACAGGGCAGACAGGCAAAGGCTTGGAGAGCAACTGGGAGAAGAATAGTACACCTAACTACCTACCTAGCTAGCTAGGCACTCACAGAATGTAGGTGAGCCACCTACACCGGCACTTGCACCGGCATCTGCACCGGCATCAGCACCGGCACCAGCACCAGCTCTTTGCTCCGTGTAGGTAGGTAGGTAGGTGGGTAAGTAGGTACAGGTGTATGTACGTATACATTACTTCTCAGCGACACACTCTGGGAAGGAAGTCGCACGTCAACCTCAAACAGCTGTCTGTGTCCGGACAAGGGAGGCAGGACAGACGAGAGAGGCAATAAGATGCAAGTCGAGGTAGGTAGGTACCGATACTTGGGTACGCCTGCCTGCATCTAGGTAGATGGTTTACGTCGTACCTACCCAAACCAAAGCAGGCGCCTTCTTGCCTTGGGGCGAGGCGAGACGGGCAACAGAGCAGAACAGAACAGAACAGAGCCCAGGCCAGGTAGCCCCACGCACAAGTACCTAGGTACCTAGTCCCATTCTAAGGTACGATAGACAGACAGACAGACAGACAGACCTGGGCCATTCCGTTCTTTTTCGTGCAGCACGCACGAACGCTATTGTTCCCGTGCCTGCGCCATCGTACGGAACAGCCTCAAAATAGGGGGGTAATGACTTACTCTCTACGGTACAGTACGGTACGGTACTCATCGACACCAAACAGCAGTTAGTGTGCACTCACTACCTACCCATGTACGTACGAGCTGTCAGTGAAGCTACATCCAAACAGGAAAGCATGGCGCACACAGGGGCCCGTAGCCATGTGTGGAGCAGGGATTAGAAAAGATCAGAGTGGAGGGGAGGGGCAAAGGGGGAAGGAGGGAAGGGTCAGGTCAGGGGAAGGGGAAGGGGAAGGGGAGGGAAAGGGAAGGGAGACGAGACCGCACTTTCTGCAAGAAGTACCTGGGCGATACGTACGTACGTACGTACCTACCTACCTACCTACCTACCTTGCCTTGGATACTGTCCGGATACGCCGCCTGCTTGCTGCTCACTACCTAGGTAGGTACACATGTGCGGATGCATATAGAGGTACCCACCTATCTCCATTCCACGTCTATTGTATGTGATACAGATGGGTAGGCACATGTACGGTACATAGCAGGTGCCTGATTACGTAATGTAGTAGCTAGTCGATTTACCCATCTGCATACTCCGTATTGTACAAGCACATCAACCCAGAATCCGGTGCGGTGCGGTGCGGTGCTCTGCCAACAAGTGACTGACGGCTTCTACATAGTCCATGCATATCAGTCAAAGATGCGAGACATGGCCGTGAGCAAATAACTCGTCCGATACTTCAAGCAGGGTCTAGTATCATGTAGGCAATAGTGAGTACATCTGACCATGTACTCCGTATGTTGCCGCATCGGTCAAACAAAACAAACCTCCCAGTCGAGCTGAGGGCGCCCTGTCGGTCCCGCTTGGAGACACATGGCGAACCCAACTACTGCTCTGTGTGTACTTGCTACCTACGTATCCAACGTCAATCAATGCCTAGGTATCCCGGTGACGGCCATGATGACTGCTTTTCCCACCCCGCGCGAGAGACGAGACCCGACGCACCCTGTACTCTGCACAGCACACTCAACTGCTTGCCGTCCGTCGTCCTCAGCAACATCCGCCTGAGCTGAGTCCGCGGCATCTTCCGACCGAGGTTTAGACTCGGGCCGTCGAGGCGTCGGCTCGTGCGTGGTTCCGGTCTTCGATAGCACTGCCGTGGTACCATACGAAGTAACACGTGCAAACCACCCAAGGCACTCGACGAACCTCAAGTACAGTACCGAGTAGCATGCATACATGAGGAACTTGGTTGCCTGCTAAAGTATGTATGTATGCGGAGAGAAAAAACAAAAACCAAAGAAGGAAAGAAAAAAACCAAGTACCAGGTTGGACCCGGAAGCGTGCCCCGGTATCCGTACTGCCTCCATAATGCAGTCCGTACCAAGTATACCCTAATGCAGTAGGTATACTACCCAGGCATGTAACGGTATGGTATGCCCTCGAACAAACTGGAGTCTGTGGGCACGCGCTTGGATGTAGGCCAACACATGGATAAAAGAAAAAGCCGCATCTTGAGCCCAGTAATAATGACTAGTCATGATAACAGTAATAAACAAATGAATAAAACCTATAAAAAACTTGGCCGGAATATCTACCCGATCTTACTGGTTGACGCCTCTTTTTCGCCCTTAATCTCGGCCCCAACCTCGCTCTCACTTCCATGCCTACTACTACTACTACCACTACTACTACTCAGTCAGGCGCTCGGTCATCCGGCCCCGAATACACCGGACCCTGTGTTTGTGGCCCGTTGGGGCCCGTCCGAGTCATCCCTCGGCTCTCTACCGCCGAATTCGCAATGTGCTTTGCAAACACTGAGAGGGGGGCCGCATCCGTCGATTTACAGTCGGATGGTTAAAACATACCCGCGGCGCCAAGTCGAGAAACGAAAGAAACTTGACGGAATGCAGTCGCTTCACCCGCCAGCCCAACCGCCGCTAGGTATCAGGTTCGACATGCCCTGTTGGTTATCAGTCGCTCCATTCATCCTCCCGTAACGTCACCGCACGTCCCCCCCTCCCCGAGCATGCTTTTCCCCGTCTGGCAGCTCGCTCCCAAATCCGGCAAGTCACGTAGCATGCAACCGTACGTATACGTATCCGTACATACAGCTTGGGCATGTCCCGCACTGATGGCCGCTCGGGCGAGCGACGATCAACTCGGAAAAGGAGAAGGTAGAGTAGTGATCTCGACCTTGGAATGAAATCGTAAACCATGTACGGAGGAACCGCCGCCCACGTGCTACCTGCATCGATTGAGTTTGGGCCTCCCTCTTCTTAGCCTACGTCTGTATGTAGTGTACAGACGTAGTACCGCTAGCTCCAACAGTACTGTACCGGGTGCGGACCTGATCCATCCGCCGACGAGATGCTAGCCAGCCACCAGCCCAGCGGTCCCGAGTCAATCAATCAACCCTGGACTGTGAACCAGATTGAGTCTCCGAGAGCTGTGATGTCTCCGAGCTTGACCTTCCCCGACATTGATTGCACGGGTTGCCGCCCACTGCCACCGGCACTCTACTGCCCGGACGTACGCACCTACGTGATGGCGTCGTCCAGACGAGTAGAGTAGAGTAGGCGTCCCTGTCTCGTCTCGGTCACTGTTAAACGCCGGGTGGCTTGTTGCTGCCGCTGTTCGTCACCTCAACCCTAGAAAAAAAAAAAAGGTCCGCTTCATGTTTCAAGCACAATGTTGATCCAGAGACGCCTTCGTTGCAATCCTTTTCCTCCGACCCTAGCGAAAAAGGCCAGAAAAGGCCAGACAGTCAGCCAGCCGGGTTTACCAGCGGCCTCGGGCACCAGCTTGGCGTGTCAGCCACCACCGGCAACGACGACTCGGGTCTCGTCCGAATCATGTCGTCAACCCTGCCAACCAGCCGCAGCCAGCCCCTCAGCTGGTGATGTTGCCGATTGAAAACGGCCAGAAGAAGGTGAGAATGGTTGCTCTCTTCGCTTGAGGCGCACGCACACGTCGATCAACATCTGACGAGACCAGCCACCCCACGAATCCCCCCTCTCCCGTGTCCGCCCCCTCCTTATCGGCCAGCCAGCCGTCCGTTGGCCGGTGATGGCGCACTTCATCTTGGATCTCACGCACATGGCTCGTCTTGGATCGTCTTATTCCGCTTTGTACGCATTCCCTATCCTATCTGACGCTGCCGGACTCGTCCCCTCGAACCACTTTTGATGGCACGACCGCCAATAGCTGCTTTCCCTCGTCCCCCCCTTCGTCGTCTCTTGATGCCGCATGCGCCGCACGTGGCAAACCCACCCCACCCCCATCCCGGCCGCTAGCTATCCATCCATCCATCCATCCATCCATCCATCCATCCGTTATCATCATGTATGGCTGGCTACCCATGGCCATGCCACTCGTTGGGCATAGTGCAGATTTTCAGCCGAGAGAAAACTCTCACTGGTACCAGGCATAATCGTCGTTTGGGTTAATGCTCGCCCGCCTGCCTGCCTGCTTGCTTGTCTGCCTGACGTGGAAATGGACCCTGCCATAGATGGGCTTGGGTTCCAGCCATCGTCGTCACCTGCTGTCTCTCTGTTGATCCGCTGCACCTCATTGACTGCACTGCACGTCCGTGGTTTGAGTCCCGGCGTGCCTGGACAGCTGATGGTGGGCTTCGGGACCTGGGCAGGCAGGCCGGCCTCCTCCCTCCCGTCCTCGCTGGCTGGCACAGCCATCACGGGCATCGTAATCTGTGGCGCGACCTGGCCTGTACTGTTAGAAACCTTCAATTGTTGAGTTCTGATGGGTCCATCAAACCCCCAACAGAGCTCGTTTTCGAACGTCCCCACCGCCGCCCTCTCATTTGGCTCCACGCGCTAATTATATGTTAGGGAGCGTTCGTGATATTGACTCTGACTCTATTTCCGTATTCGTACCCAGGCGGGACTGTGCCCCCCCCTCAGGACGTCTTGACTCGTGCGTCCATCTGGCCGGCCATGGAGCTGCTGCTCCGAGTCCCAAAACCGGGGTATTTCGTACTATGCACACCAATGGCCATACGCCTGGTCGCGGTCCGACTCCGAATGTAATGTGCCCTTCCGCCCCTCTTCCACGTGGTTTCCCGCCGCCTGGAATCGGACTCTTGGGACGCTCTCGGGTCGGGCAGCGAGGGAGGGCAGGGGAGGGGAGGCTCAGTTGCGACATGCAGGACAGAACGTCAAGGGACCTTTGGGACGGACACGATGCGCAATTGTCCGTCATCTGCCACTGGCGCGCTATCGAAGCCCATCAGATATCATATCCAAAAAGCACCTGGGCAATCAGCTCCTCTACCATTTACGGTACCCGCCGAAAAGCAGACCCTTGTCGATGAAAAACGTGGCCCCCGCAGCCCAGAGGATCGTCTCCCCCCCTCACCCTGCCGCATCCCATTCTCACATAGCCATGTTTGTCTGCCTGGAACGCTACGTCGTAATACCGGGTGGATACATATTGTGTTTGTCGTGCCTTCGAAACTTTTCCCGCCTGCTTGCGCCTGCAACCCCCCCCCCCCCCTCTAACTCAAAAGTTTTGTCACTGCTGCAGACGTTGCCCCCTCCAAGTGCCCGTACCATCTACACCATCACCATTATCGTAGCGTGCGTACCGGCAGAGCGGCGAGTCGCGAGGGATGGGTCACCAACGGCGGCGCAACGTTCATGGTTCCCTCGAGTCAAACATATGATGAAACTTTACCGTCCTTGGTTCCGACGCCTCGGAACGCCCGGGTCACTACACATGGCCACAACAGGTGCTGTACCAGGGGAAACTTGATCAACCACCCTATGCCCAACCCTTCCTCCCAGGCACCGTCGCTACGGAGTAGCTAGCCGTGAGCTTATTATGCAAGGGAGGGTCGTCTCCGGTTGCGCCATGACACCAAACTGCCATACCTACCACGGGTGCGAGGGGTCAGCAGATCTGTCCGAGAATGGCTCTTCTTTTCTGCACGCACCTGAGGCGTGGGCGCTGCCCACCTCGACCCAAAAGCTTAACCTAGCGTCGTACGAGTTGGCCTCCCTTGGTCGTATGCGAACTGAAAATCGACCAGCGGGACGTTACAAAAAAAAAAAAAAAAACGGGCTTTCGTCGTTTACAGTTGGCCTGCATGAATGAGCGCCATGGGGCGCATCAAACGGCTTTTGGCGTAGCCTCAGGTGACTGTCTACCGCCATCGCTATAGGTTTGGGTCTGCCACGACCCTCAAAAGCCATCTTGCCCTCACCGCAGCCCACCCCTACCTACCCCTGTTGAGCGGTGAACGTTCGGTCGTGGGATTGTGCCGTCGTCGCAGTTGGCAACCAGTTTCGTGATGATCACTCGGCAGGCAGACGATAGGAAGAGACCAGCGTATCCCGTGCCGCCACCTCGTGTATGCCAAAGGAAAGCATGCTTCGACACCCCGTTCGGCGAGGCGGCCCAGAACGCCTTTGCCTCGAGAGCACCTTCATCACGCACCGTTTGACCGGTGGCCTATGCCTGCCTAGCAGTACCGTATACCTCCTCCTGCTCCTAAACTGTCGCGGATGTCTGTGAATGCCAACAGCGATGGCGTGAGGACGATGACGCGAACACGTAAACTGCTGCGCGGCCGATGCCGCTACCAGCTCGACGGGAAGCAGTCGATGTTAGAAAGAGCAAACATGACGACGTGGCATGTAGTCTGCCATTTCTAAACATGCAGATAGATACACCGTTGCTGGTCTCCAAGAAGCTACCGTCTCCGGAAGTGAATTCCCTCCAGCCGGGCCTACATGCCGAGAGGGGGGATTGCTGCGTCTTGAGTGAGCGCCGCAAGCAAGGCTGCATGGTCGTCCTCCTGGTCTGGCTCGGACACGTTGTCCGGGAAAGCCCGGCCCTCTTGCTCGGGGCCAACCTGCACAAGAGCCTTGTCCTCTTCGGTCCGCGCCCACTCGGCAAAGTGCTCCTTCAGCCTCTGGATCCCGACGCAGAACCTCTTGGCCGCGCGCTTTTCCGGCATGATGAACGCCAACCCGGAACGCCCGAAGCTGACCCCCGTGTCGTTCTCCTTTTCCCAGCACATCGCCGTCTCCAGGATCCGACGCCACCGCAGCTCAAAGTGCCTGCCGACGACCTCGTCCCAGAGGTTGCTGGCGGGGTTCGTGTTGCGGGCACCGAGCCAGTCGCTCATGGCGAAGACGAGCGTGTCGGCGCGCATCTCCCAGTTGTAGAGGTCGTGGGTCCAGTCCATCGGCGAAGAGCTCACGCCGGGCTCGTTACTGAGGGGGTCGGCGCAGAAGATCATGGCCTGGATGGAGACAAGGAGCTGCAGGAGGGTGGAAGTTTTGGGGCACCAGCGCTTGCCGTCCCAGGTGCCGAGGAGGGAGAGGCATACTGTCGGGCAGGTGTTAGCTATCGGGACTGCGTAGTAGGAGGCTGGGACAGAATGGGTTCAACTCACCCTTCCCGCAGACGTAGAGGTTTGGGTTGAACCTGCGCCCGCTCCGGGTCGTTCTGAACAGCATCTTCGGAGGCGCGTCGGGGTAGTCGAGAGGGCAGAAGAGGTCAAACTCGAAGAGCCCGTTCTCGTACGGCGTGCCCTCGGGGCCGACGATGAGGACCTTCATGGCGTCCAGCCGCGAGCCGTGGTGCCGGACGAAGATGCCTTCTGGGAGAGAAGTCTGGAGTATCGAAAGGTCGTAAACAAGCCTCTTGACACGGCCGGTCTTTCCACCGCTTCCCGCGGTTTCGGCCAGCTCATGGGAGAAGCTGTACCCCTCGAGCCAGTCGTCCGTCTCGAGCTCGGCGACTTTGTTGACGCTCAGCCAAGTGCCCATGTCTTCCATGTTCCTCTCGTAGGCCTCTTCTACACGTACGGCGGCACTGGTGGATTTGGTGAATGCGTGCGATGAAGTGGAAAGGTGGGCTGAATTCGGCATCTTCACTTCTTCCGTGGCGCTGACGTTGGACGGTCTGGAAATGTCACGAGAGAAATCGCAGATACGTTGGCACATGGCGAGAATCTCGGTGGCGTCTTCGTTCCCGGGGTCCATGTAATGCATTACAGCACGAGACTGGTCCGTGAGCGCCGAGAACAAGCTGGCCAGCGGTTGCAGGGTATCCTGCGGCGGCTCGTATGGCGCCTTCTCCTTGCCCTTACCCTTGGAGCACACGGAGTGAACCTGCTGAAAGGAGGGCGAAGCGTATTCCGGGCCGAGGCACACTGGTAAGAGGGTCCGGCGGAGCGGATATTCCGTACGGGGATCGCGGACCAGAGGGGCCGTGAAGGGGTGCGCGACGACGACCCGGATGAAGTCAAACATGGGTTGGTACACTGTGGTGCGGTACATGACGTCTTCCACACAGTCGTTACGGAGGAGCTCGGCCACCTTGATTATGAGCGGACTGCGGCGGGCCATGGCCAATAACAGCCCCGGGGGGTCTTGGTCAAACTTGCTCGAGTTCGCGGGGGAAGGCCAAACCTCTCGAAGCTTCGAAAAGATCCCGGGGAGTACTTTGGAGTCCTCCTCGTCACCAAACCGGGTGAAGTCAATGGCGGTGCTGGCGTGATCTCCGGGCCCGCCGTAGCCTGTGCCGGAAGCCAACCACGGCTCGCGCTGCGGGCATCCCGTTGCGGCCGCTTGGGTTGAAGAGCCGATCCAGGGTCCCGAGGGTTCTGTCTTGGCGTTGGCCTGACAATCTCGGATGAGGGAGGCCGGGCCGTCGTTGGAGTGGCCGTGTGGGCCACAGAGAAGAACAAATATGACGAAGAGTCGAGCGGAGGGACAGCACCACGTAGAGGGGCTTCAGCTGCCGGCTGGCTGCTGCACCAGGTCCGTGGCCCTCTTGCCTTTCTTCATGCAAGCCGGACAGAAGTGGACATGGCAGTTCTGATGTTGGCATTTGAAGATCGGGTAAGCTGCAAGCATAAAAGGTCAGTGTTAAAGTGGCCCAGGGGACGCCTCTGTGGCGTGCGCTGGAGTGATATCAGGGGTTGTGTAGACGCGTGTAAGAAGATGTAGTTCAACGTACGCTTCTCGGACATCAAGATTCTCTGGGTATACTCGGAGACGGTACCGATCGCGAAGGGCGTCCCGGTGTCATCACAGCCCGGACACTGGTGCTGGACCATCCGCTGAACAAATGCTCGCAGCTTTTGCTCCTCTTCGGAGGGCGGTCCCAGCGACGAGAGGCTCGGGTTCGCGGAGACCGCTTGTCGTGGAATCGCGGCACTGTTGGTTCTACCCAGACGTGTTAAGAAGTTCTTGTAGTAAGAGATGGAAAGAGAGTGTGTGTACATACGAATAGATCGCCTGACTCGGATCGGGTTGCCGGTGGATGGGGGCCTTATGGTTCGAGATTATGCCTTCCCAGCAGGTACCCGAAAAAGAGTCGTCATTAATAACATGGCCATAAAGGGGTTTCATGTATTCTGTGGAGGTTATGGAAACCGCGGTATTCTGAACACCTTTTCCGTGGGCGCTAGCCTGCGTGTTGTCTCCAACCCACGTCGGCACAGAGTTGACGAGACATGTTTTCGGGATGGTCGGGAAGTCGTCGTACGACAGATGAAAAGCGGCAGCTGAAGCATCGGCAGCCGGTGTCTCCGACTTGGCGCACTCAACTGGCTTGCCTGGCGGCGATTTCGGGCTGGACAGTGATATAGAGCCGTGAGGATCCTGCCAGTGACGGTGAAATTCGGCGAGGGCCTGGGCTGGGGAATGCGACTGAGGGGGGCTAGGAGCGTCAGAACCGAGTTTTGAGAACCAGGGGTTGGAAGATGACGAGGACGGCAGAGATTGAGGAGGATCGTATGTAAGCCCCTCTTTCATCTTGGTTTTCACATCGCCCTGCTCGTCCTGGAGCCAAACACAAGGAGTCAGAGGCTTGGTATTTGTCTTGAGGCTTTGGCAGCTCCTGTACAATGAAGCAGGAGGAGAGTGCTCCGTGGCTGGCGGCGGAAGATCCAGAGCCGACTTTTTGCTTCTTTCGTCGAGATCTTGCTCGAGGCTTCGCTTCGTGGCTGGCTGACTGGGGGAGATGCCGGAAGGGGATTGGCTGAGCTTTTGGGCATTCTCGCGGGGCTCGTCTTTCGATAAGAAGTCGCTCAGCGGGATCTTGTAAGACATCCTCTTTGGTGGGCGTCCCATCTCGACCTTGTGGCTGCTTGCAGAGGCTGTATGACCTTTATCTTCTCGGCCGATTCACTGTTTCTCGCCCTTGGAACCCCCCGAAGTTGGAGCGGTTCACCGAAAGAAAGAGCTGGACCTATGCGCATGTAAACCAGTCGCCCCAAATATGCAAGTGAAGAAAGGCCCCAAGATTAGTTAGATTCTAACATGCCGAGGCCAAAGCTCCGATGACTTTCGAAAGAGTGAGGTGGAGGCAACATTGGAACGGTGGACTGTGGAGAAGCAGGCAGAAGAAGGACAGGGGGAAATTTTTGAAATGGAAAAAACTTATGTGACCTTGTCAGCCATGAAGGTGTTTTTGTCAGCCTGGTCTGAGGCTGGCGCTTTGAGTTTCTTGTTTTCATGGATATATTGAATTGCGGAGCCGTGGCTCATGGACGGCATGATGATGATAGACACCAATGGTACAATGTAGCTAAGCATACGCCAGGCCATACAGAGTCATATCATCACATCTAGGGGGGGAGTGTGATGCAGCATCATCGCTGTATATATATATATATACACTCTCGTCTCCGATATTTACGTAAACTATGTACAAGAAAGGAACCTGAGATAGGTGTGTATCCAGTCTAGGAGTCGAGTCCTCCATCTCCGCAGAGACATCTCATGAAGCCACTTTTGAAGCGCGCTTAGAAAGCCGGGTTGGCATTCTTGAGCAGCTGCTCGAAGTAGGCCTGGAACCACGTGCCGGCCTCGGGGGCGGGCTTGAGGGCGTCGCTCTTGCCGCAGTTGGGGTCGTAGCGCGTGGCGCTGGTGTCCGAGGTGCCGTCGCTCTCGCCGCCGGGCTTAACCCAGACGAAGGCGTCGAGGAGCGTCGAGCCCGTGTTGGAGGACGGGCGGAGGCCGAAGCCGGTGCCGATGGCGTTGCACCAGTCACCCCATGCCTGCTGGCCGGTGGGTTGCTTGCCGGAGCGGCCCTGGTCGACGATGAACTTGGCGTCCCAGCCCTCGGCCGAAAGAAGGGGGGCGAGGGCCTCGATGTAGTGCTTCTCGTCGTAGTTGGCGTTGCCTAAGACTAGTCAGATACCAGGTACTTTCTGTGTATAGGTCAAGGAAGGGGAGATTGAATATCCTGGCCCCACAGATACCGCAGTCTATATAGAATCGGAAAGAAGACAAGGGAGAAGAAGCATTACCTTGAGTGTAAGAAGGCGCGGTGCTGACGCTCCAGGCATTGTACTGTTCCGTTGTCAGTATGCGGGAGTGAGCCTTGTGGTTGGCGGAAACGACTCACGTTGGACACGTTGGTGACGATACCGCGCAGGGCCTTGGGCTTGCCGGCATCGTTGTAGACCTTGGCGTACATCTTAGCAGCAGGGGCCAGGTTGGCGGTCCAGCCGAGCCAGCCTGCATGGCCTCCATCGAGGTACATGGCCACGTTGGGAAGGTTGAGCTGTTTGACGGCGTAGTTGGTGCACTCGAGATAGGCAGCCTGGGCATTGGCGCATTTGGCCACGTTCAGGCTATGAGCTTGTCAGCATACCTAGCCAAGGCACTACGAGTTCAGGATTCTATTTACTTGGTGACAAGGTTGGCGAGAGAATCGGGCTCTGTTGAAAGTTAGGAGTTGTCTCGATCCCGTGAGATGGGTTGCATATGTGGGCACTTACCAATGGTGAGGATGATGCGGATGTCAGAGTACTTGAGGATCATGGCGCGGATGTCGTCGATGTACTCCTTGTACTTGGCAACACCGCCGTTGGCGATGGACAGCTCGCCGTTGGAGGAGGCGGCAGCACAGTCACGGTCGGGGAGGTCGTAGACGACGAATTCACCGGCGTAATTGCCACCGGCCTGGTTGGCCTTGCGGATGTCGGCCAGAGTGGCGTCGACTAGGGGGATCTTGGAGCGGGTGTCCCTGAGGAGTAAAAGGGCGTTAGGAAAAAAAAAAAAAAGAACCAGGAAAAAAAAGCCAGAACATGTCTTCCGTGGGGTGGACTACTTACATCCACATGAAGGTAGGGACCTTGGCGACCTCGGCGGCGGCGGTGGCCAGAGCCGGGCTCAAGGACGGGATGGCCAGAGACGAGATCTCGGAGGCGTAGTACGAGTTGGCCCAGAGGTCAACGCCGACGAAAGGGTTGCCAGTGTAGGTTGCACCGCCGGCCGGAGGAGCGGTGGTGCCGGTGCCGCCGCCGGCTGTGGTGGAGGAGGGGGGACCGGCGGTGGTGGAGGTGAGGGAGGGGCTGGCGACGGCGGTGGAGCTCGTGCGGACGGTAGAGCTCGTGCGGACGGTGGACGAGGCGACGGTCGAGGTGGATGAAGGGGCGGCGCTGCCGGGGAGGCACTGGCTGTAGAACGGGTTGCTGACGGTGCAGACGCTGCCGGCGGCGCAGCAGCTAGGGCCGGTCCAGCTTTGGCCACCACACTGACCCCTGTGTTCTATTAGACGGTATCCTTGGTATCGGACACGATGGACGGGTTCACTCACCATACAGACGCGCAGGCCTGTCTCTCCTCAATGGGGACGGCGAAGGCGGCGGTACCCAGAAGGGCAGCGGCAAGAAGCGTGCGTGCAGCCATTGTTGCTTCGGTTCTGAACCTCGTAGCGGTGAGTTGGGACTATGAGGGAGAGGTTGAGGCCTGTCTGTGAGCTGCAGATATAGACTCGATGGTTGTATCCCGACCTGGGACTTGGCCCTTTTTATCATGGTCGTGTCCCGGCAACAGCCATCCGATGCCTCTGGTTCATGAGCTGATCCTTTCGGATCGACGGGATGGTCGAGTCCTGAACTCGTAGCGGGTGAGTGAGTTTGCCTCATGATGCTCGAGCATAGCTTCGGCATACTGGGCCCTTGATTACCACTTCGAGCCAAGCGCAGAGAGACGAGATGGGGCGAAGGCGAGCAAGTTTACGGCAAGGCATGAGGGCATGAGGGGCAGGTTTGGGCTATGGGATAGACATCCGAAGCCTCAAGCGGTGCGGGACGGACATGGTAGAACAAACAAGCGAGTTAGGTGACGGCAGATTGAGCGAGCCAGAAACGAAAGCCGGGACATGGATGGCAAATGTCGGCCGACCAGGCACGGCCACCCCTTGGATCTCTATAGTTGAGGGCATGCGATGGGTAGATCGGCCAACCAATGCGGGACGGGAAGACGAAGTGTGGATGCAACAGAGTCTAAGTCATCTCGGAGGCGACGCTCCATATTAGCCATGAACGGAAGAGCGCGTTGGTCATGGGGGCGCGGTGGATGTGGGGACGGTTGGGGAGGGTGGCACGAGGGGTCGGAGAGGACCCTGGATGGTTCCGATCAAGTTACGGCTGGGCAAAGTGCCACCATGGAAGAGCGGCTTCGCCAGCCGAGATGTGGAAGGTCGAGGACAAGAAAGACAGTTGTCGTCTAGGGCACGGCGCGGCGCTCAATCTAGAGACGGAAGCTTACTTGGACGGGAGGGCGTCGCGAATCGGTCTACGGAGGATGGTTGGCGATTGACGTATGGGATGACCTGCCGAAGGGATCGAATGACTGACCGACGGAGCGAAAGTAGAATGGCTCCAGGTACCAGTGAGCAGAGAGAAAAGGGACGGAGTGGGATGGATGGCAGAGAGAGAAAGTTGGTGTAGGAGCCGCACGTCAGGGACTGATGGCAGACGGGTTGGGAAGATTTATTTGGGGTAATCAGACAACCAACACACCTTGGTTGATTGCTGATGAGTTATTCGAGGTGTCGATTGGCGTTTGTTTAATGAGAGAGAGAGAGAGAGAGAGAGAGAGAGAGAGACAGAGAGAGTTCTTGAGAGTTGTGGGCGGGACGCAGTCAAAGTCAATTGCTTGTATAGGTATTAAGCATTGATCGACGTCTTGTGTTTGTTTCCAAGGCCTTGGAAACGATCCGTGTTGACGGTTCCTTCATATTTCCCCGGCGCTATCAACGACTTTACATTTCAGACGTTGTAGCATTCATTAGTTGAGGAACAACTGAGACGTGTTAACAGTTCAACTTGATTGATCTGCAGTGATGTATGTGTTTGTTGCCAGGTAATTAATGATCGGAAAGCAAAGGGACAGACAGACAGACAGGGTATGCAACCATCGATGTTGTACGACTTGACAGAGAAGAGGAGAACAGGTACAGACAACTACATCGTACAATGCTGACAATATTGACGATAGCAATCAACGACAATATTGTGTCATCAACGAGATCAATGAGGGTAGGGGAGAATGAGAAAAGAAGAGACGGCGGAAGTATCAATATCTATTCGCACAGTCACATCAAACTGTGCTGACATAATCCGTCCTCGCCCCTCACGTGACGTGTGGGATGAGATGGATCACGTAATCCAGAGTACCATGGGTACGTATCAACGCAGGTCGGGCTTCACCGCCCGGAGCCTCTGGCGCGGCAGAATTTCCCACGGTTCCCGAAACCAACCGTCACCTCGATAAGTCGCGAGCTACCCTCCCCTCCCCTTCTCCTCCCCCCCCCCCCCTGACGGCCGTTCCGAGACTCCGTCGCAGCCCCCCCCCGCTGTCTGTCCGTCCGCCCACCGTCCGTCCGTCCGTCCGTCCGTCCCCCTCTCCGTCTGTCTGCCTGTTCCGCCCCGCAATCATCCTCAAGCACCAGCAGCAGCACTACCTCGACCTCGACCTCGACCTCGACCTCGACCTCGACCCCGACTTCAACCACAGCGTCCTCGCCTCGCCTCTCCCCCTCTCCGAGTCGCCGACCAACCCTTCAATTACCCCCCTGTGGTCGCTCCCATCGCGCACTCACTCCCCCCCGTCCCCCGGTCGTCGCCAATATGCTGTCCGGAATCCTCATCTTCAACCAGAAGGGCGAGAACCTCATCTTCCGCGCCTTTCGCAATGACTGCAGACCCAGGCTTGCCGACGTCTTCCGGATTCAAGTGATCTCGAACGCCCAGGTCCGGTCTCCCATCCTCACCCTCGGCAGCACCACCTTTAGCCATGTCAAGCATGAAAACATCTACCTGGTCGCCATCACAAAGAGCAACGCCAATGCCGCTCTCGTATTCGAGTTCCTCTATCGTCTGATCGCTCTGGGCAGGGGTTACTTTGGCAAGTTTGACGAGGAGGCTGTCAAGAACAACTTCGTGCTTGTCTATGAGCTGCTCGATGGTGCGTCCACTTCACCCATCTCCCCATGCGTGCACGCCGTCACCAGAACTCGAACCAAACTCACATCGTCTACACCCCCACTGACACATCCGCCCCAGAAATCATTGACTTTGGCTACCCTCAAAACACCGAGACCGACACCCTCAAGATGTACATCACCACCGAAGGCGTCAAGTCAGAACGCGCCGCCGAGGACTCGGCCAAGATCACAATGCAGGCCACCGGCGCCCTCTCGTGGCGCAAGGCAGATGTCAAGTACAGAAAGAACGAGGCCTTTGTCGACGTCATCGAGGACGTCAACCTCCTCATGTCCGCCACCGGCGCCGTCCTGCGCGCCGATGTCACCGGCCAGATCGTCATGCGCGCCTACCTGTCCGGCACCCCCGAGTGCAAGTTCGGCCTCAACGACCGCCTGCTCCTCGACAACGACGGCCTCCTGAGCCTGCCGAGCGGCAACAGGATGGGCACCAAGGCAACCAAGGCCGCCGCCGGCAGCGTCACCCTCGAGGACTGCCAGTTCCACCAGTGCGTCAAGCTCGGCAAGTTCGACAGCGACCGCATCATCTCCTTCGTGCCCCCCGACGGCGAGTTCGAGCTCATGCGCTACCGCGCCACCGAGAACGTCAACCTGCCCTTCAAGGTCCACGCCATCGTCAACGAGGTCGGCCGCACAAAGGTCGAGTACAGCATCGGCATCAAGGCCAACTTCGGCTCCAAGCTCTTCGCCACCAACGTCGTCGTCCGCATCCCCACCCCGCTCAACACGGCCAAGATCACCGAGCGCTGCACCCAGGGCAAGGCAAAGTACGAGCCCAGCGAGAACAACATTGTCTGGAAGATTGGCCGCTTCACCGGCCAGAGCGAGTTTGTCTTGAGCGCCGAGGCCATCCTGACGAGCATGACGAACCAGCGCGCCTGGTCGCGCCCGCCTCTGAGCCTCAACTTCAGCCTGTTGATGTTTACGAGTTCGGGCCTGCTGGTCAGGTACCTCAAGGTGTTTGAGAAGAGCAACTACTCAAGCGTCAAGTGGGTGCGGTACATGACGAGGGCGGGTTCTTATGAGATACGGTAAGCTTTCCATCCTTTGACTGGAAAAAGACCCAGGGGGCATTGGCGTACCATCCATGAGCATCTGCTAACAATTTCGACAGTTTCTAGCGGGGTAATCATGTGGGGTTTTCGAGCTTTGTGTGTGGTATATATGCATAGTATGGCGTCAAAAGGTATTCCCAGTTACAAAAAAGCCGGTGGGCTCCAGCACGCTTTGCCAACATTTGACGGCGGCCACGTTTGTTGTTGTCAAGTCTCCTTTGCGGGAGACGATAGTAATACAAGGTGTTCCAACCACTCGAGGTCGCCCTCATCATTGGCTCGCCGTGAGGTGTGCCTCGTCGTCACACGCCAGCGCAGCCGCTTTTCTGCATCTTCCCTCAGGATATATATGCTGCAGCTTCCGCTCATCTCTCTCATATCTCAAGTACCCGTCTTTGTGGCTCTGCTTACGCTCGCATCGGAATCACAGCCTCATGTTCATGGCTTGCCCGGGGAACCATTCCGAGGCGCCATCCAAGTTGCAGTCCATCAGCATGGTCGTGTCTACCCCTTCCACCTCCTCATCCTCGACCAGCAGCACCCTTACCCCTTCGAAATCCTGCTTATCCGCGTCCGCCTGTTGGCTCCGTATCATCTCATCCATTGCCGCCGCAAACACATAGTTCGGGTGCTCGTGCGACCAGCCAAGCCCTTCGAAGTCGAACACCTCGCGATACGTCTTGCCGACGCCGTGTATGAGCTCCGGCGCCCGCGTCATGGCGCCGTCCGCATCATTCCGACTCTGGAGCTGCCGGTACAGGGGCCCGCGAGTCTGAAGCTGGTCGGGCCTGGCGTCGTGCCGCTTGCACCGCGTGCAGCGCCCGTGGCAGTGGTCGACCAGGTACAGCACCCGGAGACCTTGCTGCAGGCAGCAAGCGAGGTACGCTGCCTCTTCGTAGACCGCCGCCCCGGTGGCCGGCGGTGCCCACGTCTCCGCGACGTCGAGGGCGATACGCCGCGCACCGCGCAGCGTCTCGGCCATCTCGACGCTCCAAGGACCCTCCAGCAGCTCGGTGAGGCCGTTCATCCCCGACGCCTCGAACTCGCCCAAGAGTACCCCGTCCGTCAGGCTCGTGATTGCCCCGCCGTCTCTGAATCGTAGGAACAGCACGTCGTCGTCGTTGTCGTATTCGATCTTTCTGTTTTTGCCCGGGAGGTACACCGTGTTGACATTTTTGCCCCTCATCCTCCTCTGCACTGCAGCTGACGCTTCGGAGCACGTCAGTCTCATCGTCGAGTGTAGCTTGTACGCGGACGGGTCGTTTGCGTGTCGCGCGACGCGCGTTCGCCGCGCCAGTTCCGCCGGCCCGACCTCCAGGGTGTCGAGGAACACGCACTCGCTGTGCTTGGTCCATCTGTCGTGGTCGCTCTTCGACATGGCTCCGTCGGCGGCGCCGTGGAAGGCGCGCTTGCTGCGTCCGCTGTCGCGCCACGAAGGGAAGCAGACGTCGAAGACGTGCATCGACGTCCCGGCGGCCGCCTCGTCCCAGATCTTGAGGCGGATCTCGGGCGGGAGGTCGGGGAACCTGGTGAAGGAGCTGGAGGGCACGAGCATCGCGGGCGGCTGCTGCTGCTGCGGACGGGCCCAGACGGAGTTGGGGGGGTTCTCGATGTATAACCGCAGGTTTCGTGGGAGCCGACGGAGACACTTTTGCAGGGCCGCCGTTGATATACATCCCGTCAAGTGCTCCCTGCGCAACGTAGCCCACCAGGCGGAGAGCCATTCGAGGGAATCCGCGGCCAGCTCACACATCTCGTCCATGCTGACTCTTGCTCGTGACCCTCTCGGTCGCAGTCAGTTCCATGGTGTCTTGGTGAGGAACGAGGGGCCGCGAATCGTCATCCTCTGGGATACTTGTATGCTCACTCGCCAACCAGCCCTTTGTCAGCACTTGTTCAAGCCAAAGGGGGGGGGGGGGGTTTACCCGCCGTTTGTGCCTCCACGTATCTCGAAGGACCGCCACCAAATCCCTCAGGGTAAGCCGTGCCGTCCATAAGCCCCATACGGCTGAGTCCGCGGTCACCACACCCGGCGAACGACTTCCTGGCGCTCATTAGTCGGAATTCAGGCAGCCAACAGCTAACAAGAACAACGAATGAGTGATAAATGTGCGTGCAGGCCTTGCTGACCACAACTGAAAAGAACCTCTGCGTGGGGGTGTAGTCTGGAATGGGGAGGGGGGCCCTCTGGTTATGATGCGGCCAATTGTTTGCCAGTAGGTAATCTAGGGTCTCGACAAACAACTCCAAAATAGCACCCTTGGCGGACCGGGACTCGAGCTAGGATGCTGACGGAGCTGAACCATCTCCCAAACAGTCCAAGGCCTGTCGCGGCGCGGGTTCTGTTGGAGTGTGCCCAGGCTGACATAGTAACGTATTTTGGGAAAGCTGACGGTACCTACGGAACTAGCGGCTTCTATGCCGGCCTTTGTACCGAAGTATGGTCGAAATTCAAGGTATTTGCCGTGGAAATCAGCCTCACGCATTTTCGTTGATTATGGCGTGTACTTGAAACCTGCCCCCCTATAACACCAAACTTTAGGTCTTAAGACCAGCGAATCGTGGGTCTTTCATGGTAACTAGACACCAGAATCGTTCTCAAGGTTAACCGCGTCTGCAGAAGATGGGTATTTAGGATCGCCCTCGTTGCCTGTATTGCCGGACCAGTAGTTCTTGCAGTCGTCGGCCCAGCTGTTCCAGCCGGCGCAGAGGGAGTGCGCCGCGTCCAACGCGCTCGAGTTCCCGGGCCGCCAGGCGGTGTTCGTCGCGGCTTGCTGCTCCATTATCTTCGGCGACAGTCCCGTGGACACGTGGTTCCGACTGTTCAAGGGAAGACAGGCTTGATCCGACTATTCATGACTGCGCCAGAACAGGTCAGGCGTACACCTCATGCTGCCTTGCTGGGCTCGCTGGTGCTGGTACCGTCATATCATAGGATGCCAGTTTGCGAATGAACACTGGTTCCGTTGTAAACGATTATTGTGAACATCGATCTCAACCTCAGCTCCCTAGCAGGCTTCTATAAAAGTTCCAGTTCATCGATCACTTACATGCTTTCTCTGTCCAAGACAATAAGACTTGGGTCACTGGGGGTTGTTCAGCAGCTTACAGCAAACCAGCGGTCGGTAAGTGCGGTTATACCTGAGGAGTTGAGCGGTCAACGGGCCATTGGTATCGGGTAAGTGCGTGCTTTGATGAGGTTACGGCATTCGGCTCCTCGCGCCTTTTCAAAGCAGCCATGAGTTGATTTACGTTGCTATCAGGGTAAACGAGCGATGACTGTTGTCCTGAGCGTAGAGAAAATGCGCAGGGACGTAAACCTCTCGCTCAAAAGCTTCTCAAGTGATCGACAAAGCCTTTTTCTTTTCGTCCTTACCGGTTCCGTTTCCCTGTCTTACATGGGAGCTGTTTGCGGTTGATACAGGTGTGTCTTTGATTCGAAGCTGATCTATATCTCATGCTCTCAACTCATACCATCCGAATATATTCAGAGCCCCCCGGACAGAAAATTGCGAGACCGGAAAGGGTAAAGTTTTTTGTTACCTTTGCACTGACGGCGCGCAGAAGATTATGGCACACGTCCTATATGATATTTGAACTTATCTATGCAGACATGATATACACGCAGTCTCTTTTTAAATACACCGGGTTCTTCGGAAAAGCACTTCCAAACTTTTCATACTGAACAAGCTTTGATCTATAAGCAGACTATATTTTGTTTTTCAATTTATTTCCCTATGGTTTTGGTTTCAACATGCTGGTTGTTGCTATGCTTTTTCATGGTGGCTTGAGCCAGAAAAGCCAGCTCTTCTCGCGATATCTGCCAATGTGTGAATGCTCGCCAGGTATTGCGGTCGATGCTGTCGAAGCGGTTTCGTGATACGCAGATGGAGGTTCGTCTGGAGCCGATATCCGGGGTCAATAATCGGCCAATATGGATAAGACCGAATTTCTTAGATTTCTCAATATATAATCCTTATCCGATATTGAGACTTCTTGGCTTGTACTCCTACGGGTCCCGAGCCTAGAACTATTGTGATACTCTTTGAAGTCCGCCACAATATGGTTCAAACGCCTTCGTGGTACAATTCATGCAAGCTCCTGGCTCCCATAGCCCCTGGCTGCATTTGCCTACCTGATCGCGCAGCACCTGCAGCCTATTCGACAGTGATCATTCAATCGATATCAAGCTATTGGACTGATTTATTGAAGTGGATGGGTCATGGGTGTCCGTTAGGAGATCGAGTCGCTTACCTATGTCGAATTCGGTCTGCTTACCCTTGCAGCTGAGCTGATAGCCGAAGCTCGAGTTCGGGCTTAGCTACGTGCAACCCACGGAAAGCCACAGATTCATTGATTTGTTTATACGCTAATGCATTATCGTGTAATATCTCTTCGGCACATGCTCCTTTCATGATGATTCGCCCGAACCCGATGTCTGAAGGTGACATATGCGTACCGGAGAGTTCCCGGCAGCCTAGATCGAGGCGATCGGTGGCTAATACATCGATCAAAAACAGACAAAAGACCGGGGACAGTAGTTTTTTACTTGCATGCATGTTCACCCAAGCCGCGGCGGTCTTCTCTCATAGCTTGAGTTGACGGTTCGTATGTTACCTTGGCCTTATTGAAAGTCTAGCGACTGCACAAATCATTAGATAGCAGGATGCGCCTTGTCCGTATTTTATCTGGCCGATAAGGATCCAATCAGCTCCGTTGAACTATTCGGCGCCATATCGGTTAGAAGACATCCGGTCGGGCAGCCAATACCTGTGCTGTACAAGCACGATGTGGTTGATGTATTACGAAGCTCTCATCCAGGGTTACCTGCTTACACAAAGTTCATGACATGATGAACGTTGACTCTGCAACATTTTGGCTGGGCGCCATCAATCAGTTTTGGAATTCTGCTCAGAATGTCGACCTAGCCTAGGAAATATGCCACGCCTCGATATTAGTAGCAAAACTCTGTGTCGACTCCCTACTACTAGAAGCACAGACTGCACAGTGTCTTCGATGCAATATCCGAGACACCGGATGAAGGCATGCATGCCATGGCAGCAACGCTGTTAATATCAGGGTCGGAATTAGGGCGCTCGAAACTCTTTTTTCTCAAACGAAAGATGTTTCGTTCGGCATGGTTCAAGCAAATAGGAGCTCATATTCACTTTTTAGTGTTCATGGGATGTATTTGGGACACTAAATCCCTTGTTAAAACAGTGGACATGAGTGCAAGCTGTGCGTGTGCACTAGTAAAGGAAGCCATCAATCTCCTACCACACATTTTGTCAGAACCATGTTGGGCTTATTTAGGGTCACTTTCACATACAAGCAAAGGAATGTGAGGGTGGACGAGGGTACATATGGTGTTTTATTGTGAAGTCAGTCCTGTGATAAAACCGCACTACTCTACATGGCATTTCTACGCATTGCACTCGCACAGCTTTGAGCACGAGCAAACGTGTCAGCAGTCTTCTAGAATGCGTATAGAATACTTCCAAGCATGGATGAGACTGCTTGTAAGACACCTTGGTCTCGAAGCCATCACGATCAGCTCCACTGACGAAGAAAACACTCGTGGAAGCTAGGATTAAACCTCGATTTGTGGCCCTCTGCCACGCCCTTGTCATGTGGGTTCCATATGGGCAACAAGAAGTGACTCCTCTCGGAAGCACCTGTCGTTACAACTGTGTGCCTTTGTGTCTCGATTCATCGAGTATCACTGGCTGTTCGAACCAAAGTATATTCGTGTACAAAACCAGCAAGCTTGCATACGCCACGGGCTCTTCATTCTCCGGAAGGATGGTGAATATGGAGCATGGGTTTAACAGTGGCGGCAAAGTATTGAAGTGTGGCAGGCAAGCCGTGTCATCCTTCGGGGTCGACGGGGGTAGCAACAACGGTATGCGGTGACTGCATCTTCAACTTTTGGTATTGGACAGCTTTGATATTGAGATTCGCATGTGCCTTCCTCCATGGCAAGGAGGATGGCCGTTTTTCGTTGGCGAGCTAGTAAGAGGGTACGCTGCAGAGCTTCGTATAAGACCAACAGTGCTGCACTCCTACGTGTCATTAATTCTTACCACAGTATGCTAAGGAGAAGCAGTCTGCAGCAACGCAATATTGAAGCACGTTCGTCTAAGTCTCGACAGCCATTGTCCTGCTCATGAAGTCAGCTTCTAGTTTTCTGTTCTCACTCATCATCTTTTTATATTGCCATAAACCAACCTCTGAGCTCCCGAACCTCAAATACCCTAGCTGGGAAGCAGCCCAAAAATACTCGAGAGGACTCATTTCTTCTGCAGTCACTCGCGGTATCCTTCGGGAATCGATATTCCTGTGTCACCGCAGCACTCGATCAGCCACAGAATTTGCGCCCATCGAGATTGGCTGCGTCGGCTTGCTTATGCCCATTCTCATTGTCGTATCATATATTCTGTGGTGGTGCGAACGCAGCGAGTAAAGCATTACCTCATACTGCAATCGTGTTCAGCCTTCGCAAGACTTACTCAAAACCTCTGTTCCCCAACAATCAGATACGATGTGCACTTACTCCTATTTACACCACCACCACGTTCAGCCATGCGCCCGCCCCATCGATTATGTGGTTCATTACGAGTTTTGCTTGGATGCTGAGAAGGACTCCGACGGCAAGTCCCAGGCTCCCTGCGATCGCGTATCCTACGACCCGGTCCAGTCGATTGATTTCGATAACCCCTGTGCGACTGGAGGTTGTCTTATCTCGCCCGACTGCAGCTCCGGAAACTGTCGTCTCAAGGAGCTCAACGGGCAGTGGATCTGTTGCCAATGCAGCCGCGGAAGCAATTCACTCCGATGGTGTCGACACAAGATGAAGAAAAGTCCGGATACTTTCTGCTACCACCGAGTCTGCCAAAACTGTACATCCGAAACCGAAACCTGACGGCATCACGGCAGAACGACAACTAAGGTCTATTTGAAGCCAACCTGGCCGATACATGGCCACAGAGTATGACCCAAAAGAGAATGACAAGGGTCACCCGACAAGTGCTTCGTCATCTTTCAGCAGAACGACACTTACCGATCTCCATTGTGAGAGTGTGTGATATCCACCCTGTCGACTGGCACCTTTGTGTGCCTGGCGCCTCTTGGCTTCCGCATCCACGGTACTTTGGTCATGACTTGAAGATGGTCCTCCAAGAACGGGGCTGAAGTGGTACAGGAGTCCAAGAGGTGCCTAGTCAGGAACAAACGATCCACCTTGCCGGGTCATGGTTGGCAGGTAGATGCGGTCTATTTGAACCAGCTTTCAGGTTGGCCGATGATCGGGGGAGGCTGGAGGGAAGAAGCGAAGAGGCTTGTGGACCTTGCGACACACCAAACACCATAGACTAATCGACCTAGTCCTGTTCCAACTGCATGTTCCATGCCATCAACTTGCGTGGTTGTAGATGTATCGTCATGGCGCGGCCAGTGATATTTCGACCGTATCAAGCCACAAGCCCTGGATTGCCGAACTCGGTCACTGATACATATCACTAACCTGGCTGCCACGTTTTCTTGTCGATAAACCTTGAGACTATTTGATTCCTTGGATACATCATACATTTACGAGTCAGCTATTTGCACATTTTTTTATCAAGTCGTTCAGCCTCATTCTTAATACCGGTAGTATTCCTGGTTCCTGACGATCCAGTAGGGGTTCAGTATGGCCACTTCGTCATATGGTCGCGGATCATGGTTTGACACAGCGGGATTCGGGACGGTTTACCGAGCTTTCCTTGGAATCTCGTTCGTCTTTATGCGGATGCTTTTCAAGTATAAAGATGGAAACAGATTCCTGCTATTTTGAAGTGATGAATACTTGTTAACGGCATCTCGCAGACACATTTCCTCAAGTTTTCTTGGTTGTGACCTTCAGGGTACAGTCTAAAGCAAGTCTTATCAAATTTCCAAGTCATCAATTACCTAATTCGCACCCTTACAACACCTCAAAATCCGAAACACAGAAGTAGCGGCAATGTGCAACATCATCTCTTACAAGCTGCCGTGTGAGCACATCCATACGCAGGTCAACCACTGCTCAAGGGCACCTTCACCTTCAAGGAAAGACCCCTTCAACCGCAAGACATGCAGAGAAGTTATTCAGCGCAACATAACATTTCCGCCTCCCTCGGGCTACACAATGCCAGCCTGCCCCTTGGAAAACTGTCCTTACGAAACACGAAACCGGTGTTGGAACTGCTGCTGGTGTGGAAAGGGTTGGAACGATGGCGGCAGATGCAGCTGCGTCATGATAATTGACGGGACCGAGTACCGCTGCGAGCATATCTGCTGCAACACTTGTACTGCCGCTATTGACGGCTGATTACTCAAAATCCAAAGCAGAGATTGATAATTGGATGATGGAAGTTACATGATTTGAAGGCTATAGATGACCAATGACGGCTATTACGCGGTATACGTTTAATCTCAGGTTCACTGATGCTTAATCAATCAACCGGGTAGAAAATCATGTAAAATAGTATTGAAATCAGTTACTTGTTAGGTATGCTTAGCTGCCAGGGAAATCACTTTTATCAACCCTGCTCATCAGCGGTTATAATAGCCAGATAAAGAAGTCGCAAGACAAGAAACGCCGTCGACCTTTAGTAATCTCTTTCCACTTTAAATAGACCTGCTTTCAAACCAATCCCGGGTAATTGGTCGCGATTATGTCTTGGAGTATCGAGGCAATATTATTGACGGAGGCTTGGGTTAACATCAAGATTTATAGATTGAGATCTGGCGCTTTTGATAGGGCCAATTGATCAACGCTAGGGAACATTTCCATCTCCTGGCCCAGATCCTGCACTCTCCCATTTCGATCCAGCCCTAAAAACTTTTTGTCACCCATACCGCTATCCCCTATTCGACCCAATCTTGCGAAAATCGATTGGTTATGGCAAGAAGCGGTGTCGATCTCACCTCCGATGTAATCTCATAAGTTATCTTAGCACCAAAGGTCTAGCCATTATGAGATGGCGATTGTTGCCACACTTTAAGCGAGATCTCAATAACCAAGGCACCGGGACCGCGGATCGCGCTCTCCGGAATTGTTTACTCGTGGAATAAGTTGTTCCACGGACCCAGCGAAGGCGGGTTACACCAAGGGTGAGGTGGTGATCGCCAAGATCCAATAGACGGATCGGTGTGACACAGGCGGCAGCTACCCGTATGGCCCACCCCTCTAACCTCGCCATTGGAATCAGCTACCCTTGTCCACACCGTGAGGGGGCATGAATGACTGCTTGGTTAGTATCTTCCCGCTCCCGTGTAGGAGTGCCTCACATGATGCTTACACAGTTCCGCTAAGCCAACATGCGGTTCCGAGACATCAGGTGCTCCAAAAGCAATCAACTGGGACCAATGTGTGATCGCGTTGCACAAGCCTCACCACCGGTAGAGCGATGATGCTAGCAGACGGGACGTGACGACGTGGTGATGTTCGAGATGATTGGCGAGAAGTGAATAGATGTCAGTGATGTGGAAAAAGAAACCAAGCGAGGCGTCAGTGACTAGACTGAGCAGAATAGTGATCATTGCAATGTCCGAAGGGTGAGCTGGGGATATGATGTGGAGTCAATCCTGATCAAACAAGTCACAAGATAGCGTATATAAGATGGAAAGCGCTTCTTGGAATATTGCAGATATTTCTCATTTTCCTGATTGGACTACTAGCACTAATCACAACAAACTCCATCGTGAAAGTCATTTCTATTCATTATCGTCTGATAAGCAGTAATACTACGAGCATACATACATCCATATCCAAGCGTTCGCAATGTGTCACGGTCACCCTCGATGGCATCCTTGCTCACACACCTCAATCAACTGGCACTATTGTCCCTCGGCCCTAATCGATCTCGAAACTGGCGTCGAGACTCCATGCACGCATCTAAGCTATGCCATAGGTCAGCCCAGCAATGCTGATTGCCCCCTTCTCAACTGCCAGTTCAAGGCTTTGGGTGGGACTTGGACATGCTGCCAATGTGGTCAAGGGCCCAACGATCAGGGTTGGTGTACGAGGTTGATGCCGGACCAGTACGCTGACGGAACGACTGCTGGCGCGGCCCAGACATGTGACCACGGCTGCTGCGCGGAGTGCGCCCGTTACCGTAAGTATACCATCTTCCGATTGATATTTGTCGATCTGCAGTGTGATTTACGAAGACTCCCTAGTTCCGACGCAAGTAAAAAGCCCAGAAATGACATTCGGTGAACTTCGCAAGGGAACGGCTAGCCGCAAGTTTGGATACAGCTCCGCAGCGCGCTCGCATCGGCGAGGATCGGCTTTGTCCAAGATAAACGGGTTTGTACATTCTGAGGAGAAGATTGAGGAAACTCCACTTCCAAAATCTGTGTCGCCCTCTAGGAGCAGTGTTTCTCATAAAGTGTCTGTTTCGAGCAGCACATCCTGTGGATCACCAGCTTCTACAAGTCGCGGGTCTGCATACAAAGTCGAATTGGAGCACAGCATGAAGAGACTCCGAACACCCTCGGGTAAACCAAGCAAGAAGGGTCAGAAGTCAATCAGAGTACGCTAAAAAGTCATTCATGATTACTCTCGAAACGGCGTTATAGCACAATAGGGATTGAGATGACCAGACCAGCCCCATTTCACCTTCAGTTGGCCAGCGATAGTGTAGTGAAAACAACAAGACAACGGTCTCAAGTTCTGAATACGGTTTAATATTGATGATTCATAAGAATATGACATACCCAAGTGTCATCTAGCAATTTCTTTCTTCTAAAGCAAAGGTAAATTGGGTAGATACGACTGGGTCGCTGCGCCACAGCTGCATCCCATGGGATGTGGCTGTGATTCGGGTAATCCCGAAGAGGGGCCGCCCGCATGTGGCTGTTGCTCAAAGCCAATCACGTCCGGCCCATACCGCTGATGTGGGTCTAACCGGCACGTGCATGTCTCCGGAGCCGGCCCACACTCCGGAAGGTGTCCTTCACCAAGGTGCCATCGTATCTTCCCTTCACGCACACGAATCAAAACACATAACTGAGTTTTACTCAAGATAAGATATTACAAGGCAACGACCGACAAGAAATTTCATCATAATGGCTTGCGGATCGGGATGCTGCAGCCCCCCAAACGATCAGCCCGTCGCGTCAGAGTTCAAGCCCTCACTTACTCCCACCAGATCGAGTGATGATATCGACGATCGCTGCAATGACCCGGTTCCATGCGCTGGACTGGCTGTAGCACCGGGCGAATGCCATGCTGTTGAGGATGTGCTTGGCGATGGTCATGACGAACGCGACGATTGCCAGGAAGGCTGCTGCTCATCGCCATCCGCTTCTGATACCATACGAGACGGACATACCCAGCCAGTTGTTCAAAACTGCCAGTTTACGCCGAAAGAAGATGTAGGCACTTGCGCCAAACCCTGTTGTAGCCAGGCCAGCGACAAAACCAACGAGGCCAGCATCGAGAAGCCCGATGTCATCGGGGGTCAAGCCAACAAGGATGAAGATGCAAAGCACCAGTCCGCGGCCAAGGGAGAAATGATAGACAGCTGTTGCCCTCCTAAGTCCATCTCCCAGGATGACTGTAAGAAGATGTGCTGTGGTTCAAAAGACGATGCCAAGTTGGCCAAGGCTTGCCACCCCCAGTTCGCCGATGTTGAGGATGGCTCGTGTGCGCCGCAGCCTTCAATCCAGGAGAATTGTAACAAAGGCTGCTGCGGCTCCCGGATTGAGAAGCGGGATAAAGGTGACTTGATCATTGAGAGCGACCTCGACAATGATCGCTGCGATCCTAATCTGGAGCCAGTCGATAGCTGCAAGAAGGATTGCTGCTTGTCTTCACCCCCTCACATGAAGTCAGCGGGGCACAAGACTCCAAGCTGTTGCGAGGGCAAGACGTTTCCTTGCTGCGACTCAACCTGCATTGACCGCCTCGCTCTTCGCGAATGCACCAACAGGATGGCTTCATTCGCATCCCAACGCTCGCTCAAAGGTAAGCGCATCTTCCCGGAACTTGGACGCACATCGATCGCGCATCTGACAAACCTTGTAGTATCCTCTGGCGACGACGACTTTTGCACAGGCGGTGAAGGCGGAAAACCGTGTCGTGGCCACGCCCGCACAGTCCGCCAAACCTACCAGGCTAAGCTCGAGGCATTAGGTTGCATCTGCCGCGCCCTGCTTGCCCTTGGGCAAGAATCTTGCTGTGCTCCTCGCGAACGACCTGCCCAGAAGCTCGTGGACTCTTCGACCAAGCGGTCTGGCCCTTGTGCCTCTGCCAACTCATGCTGCACTGGAGCAGCTGCCCATAATGCATGCGGTTCGAATGCACGTACCGGAAGAAAAAAAGGTCCTCGTTCCGTAAGCAATGCAACTGAGGGCGAAGGTTGCACTGACGGATGCTGCGCCAAACCGAAGGTTCCAAGCACCACGGCACCTTGCGCTGATTCTTGCTGTGATGCCAATGAGACGAGAGACGCTGTCACGAAAGCCTTCGAGCGAGAAGCCAGAAATGCGATTGTCGACGTTGAACAGGGACTATCTGGAGACGAGCATGTCATTCTTAGCATTTCCGGCATGACTTGCACGGGCTGCGAAACCAAACTCAGACGAACACTCGCCAACGTCAACGCGGTCAAGAACCTCAAGACTAGCTTAGTGCTGGCCCGCGCCGAATTCGACTTGGACATGGGAGCTGGCTCAGTGCCCGAGGTCATCAAGCACCTTGAGCGTACAACGGAGTTCAGGTGCGAAAAGATAAGCAGCCAAGGCGCCAGCATCGACATTCTCACACCCGGCAACCCGCAGGATTTCGTCAACCAGCCGTGGCCGGAGGGTGTTACGGACATCCACGTAGTAGACAAGACAAGTGTCCATGTCGAATTCGACGCTGAAGTAGTCGGCGCCCGCGACTTGGTTGACAAGGGATGGGACACGCCCGTCAAGCTGGCCCCGCTCCGCGCCGACACCACGTTGGAAGCCGGGAGCAAGCATGTCCGCAACATGGGGTTCATCACCCTGCTTTCGATTACCCTAACCATCCCTGTCCTCGTTATGGCTTGGGCTCCTCTTCCTAAGACGGAGATTGCCTACGGCTTCGCGTCTCTGGCACTGGCGACTATCGTACAGGTATTCGTGGCCGGCCCGTTCTACCCGACGGCCCTGAAGAGCTTGGTCTTCTCCAAAGTCATCGAGACGGACTTGCTGATTGTTTTGAGCACAAGCGCTGCGTACATATTCTCTGTCGTGTCCTTTGGATTCCTCGTCTCTCACAACCCTCTCTCGACCGGTGAGTTCTTCGAGACAAGCACACTGCTCGTCACACTCATAATGGTTGGTCGATACGTCAGCGCCTTGGCGCGCCATAAGGCCGTAGAATCCATATCAATTCGATCGCTGCAGGCCTCTACGGCGTTGATTATTGACCATTTTGGCAACGAAAAGGAAATCGACGCGCGCCTCCTCCAGTACGGAGATATCTTCAAGGTTCTGCCGGACTGTAAAGTCCCGACCGATGGGACGGTGATCTCAGGCTCCTCGGAGCTTGATGAATCCATGATGACCGGGGAGTCCAAGACTGTCGAGAAACATGTTGGCTCTACGCTAATTGCCGGATCCATCAACGGCGCCGGCACTCTCAACGTTCGTCTTGCCCGTCTCCCGGGCGACAACACCATCAGCAACATCGCCTGTATGGTCGACGAGGCCAAGCTCTCCAAGCCGAAAATCCAGGACATCGCCGATCGAGTGGCGTCATACTTTGTCCCAATGGTTGTCGCCATAACGGTCACAACCTTTTCAATCTGGATCGCCGTCGGCATTGCTGTCCGCAAACAGTCCGGCTCCGAGGCGACAATCCAGGCCGTCACCTACGCCATCACGGTCCTCATTGTTTCCTGCCCATGTGCGATCGGCTTAGTTGTTCCAATGGTTATAGTGATCGCGAGCGGCGTTGCCGCGGAGAGAGGTGTTATCTTCAAGTCTGCTGACAGTATCGAAGTCGCTTATAAGACCTCGCATGTCGTCTTTGACAAGACTGGAACCATCACGAACGGAAAATTGACTGTCGCGGAAGAAAACTACATCAATGATGACGCAGACTCAATCAAGTCCTTGATTCTCGGCCTTGTTGGTAGCATCAAGCATCCCGTGTCTGCCGCTGTCGCGGCGCATCTCAGGGCTAGCGGTGTATCGGCCTCCGCGGTACCGGATCCCAAGACCCTGACTGGGAAAGGCGTTGAGGCAATCGTTTCTGGCCGTAAAATTCGGGCGGGTAATTCTCGATGGCTCGGATTCTCCAAAGATCCTAGTGTAGAGCCCATCCTCTCCAGGGGTTACACTGCGTTCTGTTTCGCCATCGACGGTTCTCTGGCTGCGGTCTTTGGCCTCGAGGATTCCATTCGGCCCGATGCTTTGGAAACCATCAGAGTGCTACAAAACTCTGGGATTGCGGTCCATGTGCTCTCTGGGGACGACGATGGCGCTGTCAGGGCAGCTACTACTCAATTAGGCATTCCCGGCACCAATGTCCGCTCTCGCTGCACCCCGGGGGACAAACAAGCCTACATCCAGACGCTGCTGTGTCGTCCCGTCGAAACTAGCCCCCGCAGGTTTCTGAAGAGTAATGTGAGAGAACCAGTCGTCATCTTCTGTGGTGATGGTACCAACGACGCGGTTGCGCTAGCTCAGGCTACGATTGGCGTGCACATGAACGAGGGCACCGACGTTGCAAAGTCCGCAGCAGACGTAGTTCTCATGCGGCCCAGCCTGAGCGGCATCCTCACCGTTATTGGTATCAGCAAGAAGGCCATTCGCAGAGTTGCCTTCAACTTTGGCTGGAGCTTCGTCTACAACTTGTTCGCCATCCTCCTTGGGGCCGGTGCGTTCGTCAACGCAAGAATCCCGCCCGAGTATGCTGGCCTTGGTGAGTTGGCGAGCGTGCTGCCCGTCATCGCGGCTGCGGTTCTCCTGCGCTGGAGCAAGGTCTAGCTCAATCGACAACTGAGTGGATCGGACGATATGGGGCTGCGCACTCGAAAGAGGGTACGTGCCATTCCGGGCGGGTGCCAGAGGTTGTGCGCCGGCAGGTAGATTCAATATCTTGTGCAGTAATGCTTTTTCTTCTTGAGGTTTGGATCATCAACTTTTTTTGATATGTTGTGGCGAGATGTCTAAGTAGAGGCACTATCCAAGTGTATCCAGAACCCATGCTCGTCTGCGCTGTGTTACTGATTCTCGGAGATTCCTCATTTTTAAACTGATTTGATCTCTGTGATCTACCGCATAGTGGCGTAGAGAAACACGCAGTGTCAATGCTGGAGCCAAATATCAGGATTAGGTGTGTCTCGTGCTGTGTTTTCAACCGTCATTCTTCACCTTGATTTGATCTTAAAACCACAAGCTGTAGCACATTCGGCTTCGGGATGCGCACTAAAGAGCCCCTTCAATATACCTAACTGGAGGGTTTCATGAGGAAATCATAGGCTGGGGACATATTCACCACATGCACGCTGAGTAATTGCTACATATCAATGGTTTTCATACTTAGCCCATTGAGGTTACATGACCTAAACAAGTCGGCGCATGACGCAGTTTAATAAGATTTAAGCCGCAGCAAGCCTTAACTTAAATACGTCCGCCAGCGACGTCACCTTGATTGTCACTCATCCACCCTGCGATCCGCCGTTCCAGCAATTCCATTGTCGTAAGTTTCGCAATCCGTCTCCGCAAGGAGCGTCTTCTTGTCTGGCTTCAGTGTTCTAGGCATTTGTGGACGAACAGCGCGTTACCGAGTGCCCCCTAGTTGGGAAGCCGAGGTACATCGTACAACACGCGTCCCTTACGGCAGTTTTCGTGATACTCTAGCTCGGTCCTGGTCGTGCAGACCGTCTTGTATTCGCACCTAAGTCCTGGCTGTGTAGCGCCGCACCCTTATCACCCTACGTGGAAGCCGTGGAGAAACGGGCCGACTCTGCAAACTACATGCAACCTGCCGGCGTGCGTGAAACAATGTCGATTCTCCACAGAGAAGCCGGACCGGTGGATGGATCGACACACCTCCAGTATTCGTACAAGCCGAGGTAATCGTATGACCGCAATTAGCCTGTGTCTCACTCTTCTTCTTGCTAGTCGCTCAGCCAACTCGGCCATCGACGGCCGCCATCAACCAGCACTGGTTCGATGATCGATCATCCAAACCCCGATGCCTTATCACCGGGTGGGTACATTGCTCGCACTGGTCTTTCCTCTCCATGCATCATGGCCTCATCCTGCTTGGATCGCCACCCGCGGTTAAGGCGCCGGTGGCCCGCTATTCCACTCCACAACTACCAAATTTTTTCTAAAAGGGGGGACGCGCTCACCGTAACCTCGACCTGCCCACCACCTTCACATCGACATCTCGCCAAGGGTTACGGCACAAGCAATCATGCATCCCGCCTCTACAGCGTCGCCGGGTGGTGACCGGTCTGCCATTAAGGTCAGCCCCGAGAAGCACGGCAGGCCCGAGAACGACATCGGGACCGGCGAGTTGGAAGTGGGCCGTGTGCCTCTCGCGAAGAGCGTCGAGATGGAAAAGCCGTTGGCCAAGGACAGCGAAGCCGCCGCCACCGCCGCGGCCGCTGACGCCGACACGAGCGACGTGGAGGTCGGCACCAACCAGACGGACTCTATGCGGGACTTGAAGAGCAAGCGGGCGAAGTTGTCGAGGTTCTACCGGAAGTTCAGGCTTCCGATCCACGTCTTCGTGTGGATGCTGTTCACGGCGTAAGTTTCTTCTTGTTCGAGATCCGCATGCTCAGATGCCTTTGGGACGGGCATCGGTTGACCAACGCGCACAGATGGTGGATCGTCGGCCTCGTCTTCCAACGTGACAGGCTCGGCTGGCTGAAGCCATTCCTGGTCTACCTCGCCATCACCATCCGCATCGTCACCCTCTGGCTCCCCGCCTCCGCCGTCATGGTGCCCTTGCGCTTCGTCTGGATGCACACCGTCGCCAGGGTCTACGACCTGACGCCCAAGAAGCTGCACCAGCCTCTCGCTGCGCTTCTCACCATTGGCGTCTTCTTGGTTGGGTCCATGATCCCCGAAGAGGTTGGAGAAAACACCCGCGCCAGCCGTGCCATCTCCCTCTTCGGCCTGCTGCTCATGATCGGCCTCCTCACGCTTACGTCCCGCGACTGGAGGAAGATCCCATGGCACACCGTCATAGGAGGCATGTTGACCCAGTTCATCATTGCCATATTCGTCCTCAAGACGAGCGTCGGCTACGACATCTTCGCCTTCATCTCCGAGATGGCCCGGACGCTCCTGGGATTCGCCAAGGACGGCCTCGAGTTCTTGACAGACACGGAAGTCACCACCCGAACGTGGTTCCTCATCTCCGTCATCCCGGCCATCATCTTCTTCATCTCGCTGGTCCAGCTCCTGTATCACTGCGGCCTGCTGCAGTGGTTCATCAAGAAGTTCGCCGTCTTCTTCTTCTGGTCCCTCCGCGTCTCGGGCGCGGAAGCGGTGGTGGCTACGGCAACCCCGTTCATCGGACAGGGCGAATCGGCGATGCTGATCAAGCCTTACGTGCCGTATCTCACCCTCTCCGAGATCCACCAGGTCATGACCTGTGGCTTTGCCACGATTGCGGGATCGGTACTGGTGGGTTATATTGGCCTCGGCCTTGACGCCCAAGTTCTCGTCTCTTCCTGCGTCATGTCGATCCCGGCCAGTATCGCGGTCTCGAAGCTCCGTTACCCCGAGACCGAGGAGAGCCTCACAAAGGGCAGCATCACGGTCCCCGATGATGACGAGAAGGCGGCAAATGCCATCCATGCCTTTGCCAACGGAGCCTGGTTCGGTCTCAAGGTGGCCGGCATGATTGTAGCCACTCTCCTTTGCATCATATCATTTGTCGCCCTCATCAACGGCATTCTGGGATGGTTCGGCAAGTTTTTGGGCATCGACAATCCGCCATTGACACTCCAGCTCATATTGGGCTACATCTTCTACCCGGTTGCATGGTGTCTTGGGGTTCCAAAGCAGGACTTGCTCGTCGTGGGAGAGCTCATTGGCGTCAAGATCATCACGAACGAGTTCGTCGCTTTCAGCTCGCTTTCAAGCAACGTCGAACCCTATATTTCGATGTCTCCTCGATCCAGGCTCATTGCCACGTATGCTTGCTGTGTAAGTGATCGTTCCGGTACCCGCCATCGAAGCATTACTAACTGTGCGTCCGTAGGGCTTCGGCAACATTGGATCCCTCGGCACGCAGATCGGTGTCCTCTCACAGATCGCCCCGGGCCGCGCCGGCGACGTCTCCCGCGTTGCACTGTCGGCCCTGTTTGCCGGCGTCCTGTCGACCCTGACATCCGCTAGCGTTGCTGGTATGCTGTACACTGGCTAGCTCCAGGGTAAAGACAGCAACCAACCACCAATAGACCGATACAAGTGAAAGAGGTCCCTGGGACAGTAGATCCATTTCGACGTGATACGCACCACTGAAAACAATATCTTAACGGATCGTGCCTGTCCTAAAGGGGTGCGCAACCCTGCCAAATTCATCGCTCCCTTGCTTTGATGCAGATGCAGACAGGTCACCGAGATTTGCCCAGCCGGTTCGGCCTTGCTAAATGTCTTTCCTTTTGAGACAAAGGCGAGCGGGTAAGGACGGAAAGGAAAACATGGGAGCTACCGATGTGTATGTCTTGACTATGCACACAGTCCGGCTGGTGTCTTGCGGCACGGCACTCTCTTTGGCTTCAAGTGAGTGACCACACCGGCAAGGCTTTCTTAAGCGACAATTGCGACCGTGGCGGCAGCGCCCTGTTCGCCTTACATGGCGGGACATTTGATCATTCTGCTGTGCCATGTCCGGCGTTGAAACCGAGACAACCAGGCTCATTCTAAGATCCCTAGCGTTCCTTGCGCGGCGACGCAACGGGTGGCCGAGGCTGATTCCGCCCAGCAAATGTTTACGGTTGAAACAGCCCATAGTAATATCGGCTGCAAGTCATGTGCGGCAACAAGCACGAATGAAGTCCCTTAGCTGTGAGGCATCTCGATGTCTACGTGACTTCTGCTGCTGTCGTTCTGTCGTTGGAAAGAGATCATCGGCCGTCAGTCTCCGTTTCCCATACCCTATACCGGCTATACCCCTGGTTACGCGTAGGCTTTCGCACAACTTTAGGTTCGTCTTTTCATATTATAAACTCATAAGAGGACAGATGGCACAACAGTGAGTTTGGTCACCAAATGGTCAGAGCGTCCTGTCGGATTGTCGAATACTTACGGCAGATGAATCGGTCGAGCGTGGTCCCGCCGGGAATGTGAATCTATTACGAGAAATTTACCACATCGCTTCCGCCCATTACCCCATCGCTCCCCTTTCCCCAACTGTGCGCTCGCCAACAAGCCCCGAAAAGGCCACAAAATACCTGGAGAAACATCTGGGCATGCACGTGGTAATATCACTGTGCATTTGCACTGCCCTAGTCAGGCTTCTCCGGGGTCAAGTTGGAGCGTCATCAATCCTTTTCCTTGAAGAGAGGAGTAAAGTCTGGGGGCGAGCCGGGGAAGAGGTCCACTCCCATCGACCTGTTCGAATGAACACATCTGGCTACTGGAACTTGTGGTCAAAACTAGCCAAGAGAGAGCCTAAGTACGAGGGTGGCGGAGCACTATAAGTACTATGTAGACTACGTAGTATGCGGCAAAAGAGGCTATGGAAACGCTAGAAAACGCATGGAAGGGCACCAAACCAGCGCCAGCCCGGGAGCTGGACGGGCTGCATGGACGGGGGTGTTGGCAGCAGGCACGAGGCACCTTAAAGGTTCTTCGAGAGCCGCAGGTAATGCACGAAGATGCCACCGCCGTGGCTAGCTGGAGAGGTGGTGACAAGGGACACCGGCAGCAGCACGGATCCCAATGGTTATGGTTGCTTCGGGTCTACAGTTAAGGTTGACTCCAATGCGACGGCAGCGTTGATCCAGCGCGGGTCGAGCAAAGCGCAGATGTATTTGAGCGAAGAATTGTGAGGAAATACCTACTGCCTTGAGGAGCACCCGAACTCAAAGTTTGAGTTTCGGTGAACAGCCTACTATTTAGGCGCGCATACGATTCGTTGGACTTCGGGTAGGCAAGAATGAAATGCCTTGGCTGACAGTGACAGGTAAAATCCCGCATCTTGGAGGCTCTTGGCAAACGGTGATCCGGCAAGATATTCGGGCCAGGGACGCGTTGGCAATGGCGCAGCTTGATGGAGAAAAGCCAAAGGCAATATCAGACGCCCGCAACACCGTCCCAGTGCCACCGCGCCGCATCCAAAGGCATGTGTGGTTGGCCCGCCCGGGCGGTATCGTGACGGAAGGGAATTCGTCACGAGCTGAACATACTCTGTATGGGCACCGGCCGTTGACCGCTCGCAGCCAGTGCTGTGCAGGCGTCATCCCTGTGTCGAACCCACCCAAGATCCCAGATCGTGCGGGTTTGCTGTGATGGCAGAAATTGACGGAGCGTGCTTCGGGAATTAAAGGCTGGGTCCGTTATGAACCAGCCTCGACTCGGTCATTCAGTCAAATTTGCGTGCCCCGAACCGCAACTGGTATCGGAACTTGGAGACGGTGCTCAAAGTGAATAAGAAGCAAGATATAGGCAGCAGGAGATGCAAGTACACAGTCGGCTTGTCCGTTCAAGGTGGTCAGAATGAAGATAGAGAACGAAAGCGACAGAGAGGGAGTGCGAACTAGTCACTCCCAAAGAATAAAGCCTACCGGGCCATTCGCGCGATATGCGCTCGGGTCGCCATTCAAGCTTACTCGCAACTGGATGATCCGCCCTCGGTACGGGTTCCGGTGCTCTGTCGTGACTCGTGGCCAAAGTCAGGGTTGAATCCGCAACGGGTCCGCTTGTGCAGTGCATCACCAACTTCCACCGACAGAACCATCAGCTACCTAATTTAATCTGCTTCCCTTCACTATCATCAGCCGCCTAGGGAGTTCGCCTGTCCTGAGAGTTGCACCCAGTCTGGAGACGGTTGGAATATGGGAGAGAGCGCTCCCGACCATTTGGGAATGGTTCCCGTGCGCCAGGGTCGTGTTCTCATGCCGTCAGGTATCGTTTCTTGGTCCCAGGCAAAACACACACACATACATACACAGTCTGCCGAATTATTTTCATTGGCGGGCGAGCGCGGGAACGGGGCGGCGCAATGGGAGTGTCTTGACATTCCAAGCTATCGGGCGTTGGACGAGAAGAGACATGGTACGAAGTACCCGAACCGTCCCAGGCCATCTGAAGTGGCCCCCCTCCATCGGTGGACTAGGCCAGGGGCGGTCAAGGGCGAGGATAAGCTCGGCCAAATCCATGTCATTTTCTAGGGGAACGAGCACAGAGGAGGGGGCATTGTGGAGGAGATAAGGACCTGCTTGTTTGGGTCAGAGATAAACGTCTTGGCGGGGAGAATGATACGGGCTCTGAATGGCTGACCGGCCGGGACGATGTATCAGCTGGAGAAAGCGGCGGAGGGGGCGAAGGACCTTGGAGGGAGAAGAGAGCGCAGCAGCAGGGAAGATGGTGGTGGCGGGAGAGAGGCGAAGATGCAACTCGTTTCTAGAACGTATGATGGAGAAAGCACACTGGCCCTTGGGTCGATATTATCAATAGGCGTTAGTGTCAGCTTCGCGATTAGACTTATTCTTGGCCCCGTTCGGCGGCCGCACACCTAACAGAATCACATAACCAGTACGTACAATGTTTGGACTAGACTGTCTGCCGTCTGGGTCCCATCGTGCCATGCCGTGCGTTTCAACGCGTCCGGCGTGTTTGTGGAAAAAGCAAGGCAGACAGAGCTGAGCAGATGGCCTCCACGGCATTCTTCTTCGGTGAGACAGACCCTCGGGAGGGAGAGGAGCCCTGCCTGTGTGTACAGGCGTTCTGCCCGCGGCTCCAGTCGGCTGCTAAGCAACGCCCAGATGGCAAGAGATGGACAAGTCTTGTCAACCGGCCAGGGAAGCCAGCCCAGCCCGGGGTGGGCGTCCTCAAGCTCAGGCCGGACGCAGCCACCACCCGTCGGGAAGCTTTGGTCTGAACTGGTGCAGCGAGCTGCCAGTTTCAACTGCCATCCCTTTCTCCCAACCTAAACTACAAGCTGATCATCTCACTGGCAGACGCGGACATACCGACGGGTTGCCTCGAAGACGGTGCTCTTGGCCCGATCCGCCATGGCCACCTTCACCAACAGGCTCTCCCAGCATCCAGCCAAAGGATCAAGTCGGCGAGTGAACAGCCTATCTGGGAGCCCCTCGCGTCGTGATTGGCGAGAGGGGTCTGAATTTGTGACTTGGAGGTGGTTTCGCCCCGCAGATTGCCCGAACGAACGCGCCCATCGCGTGAGCTTTCTGTCTCTGGTGTAGGCTCCTCCGAGTTGGCTCCAAGGGCGACGCTGAGGAGGGGTTCCTGAAAACGTGCCGTTTCTGTCACTCTCTCCAGCCTTCCGTCTCACGTTACGCCAGGCTGACCGGATGTCCCGTGTCTCACTGGCACAGGATAATGTTTGTAGGCTGGCATTTGACCATTGGTTGGCGCATGTCTTTAGAGAGTTTTTTAATTCATTTATTTGGTTTTTCCCCGTCTGGGTAGCAAAATCTTTTTGTATCGTTTTCCCCCCCGTGAGAAACCATGAAAACGAGGTAAAAGTCAACCTTGGCAAGTCGCCCCAGAGATAAGCGTCGTCGCATGGCGCAACATCCAATATTCATTACCATGTGTTACATAGTACTATGAAAATTTCGAGCCCCAAATCTCTTCGCCCACTGCACTGGAGGGTGCCACCTTGTTTTCCCGGCCAGTAGAATGAAGCCTGGGCAGGCTCTGGAGTCCCGCGCAGCTAGCCATTGTCTTGGTGTTTTCTTGGTACCACCCATCATGTCCATCCTGAGCAAGGGCCGTCTAGTCTCGTCTTGTCAGGTACCTCGGTGCTTATCCCTTTTGCTTGTCACATCTAAGCCTTTTCCAACTGTCCACAGCAGTGCACAGATGAGGGCCTTGGAGAGACTGGGCCGCTGGGCGTGGCTGGGCACCTTGAACCCCATAGTCCACGACTCGCGCCCGCGAGTCGACGATGCTTGGCGTTAATGAGTGACTTTGGTCGCCAAGTATCTTCTTCGCCATCTCCCCCCTCTTTGCCCTGATCTCATCCCAACAGCTGCGTCCCCCCCCCTCTCAAAGTGAAGAACTCTAGCTTCCCATGATGATGTTCGCCAAGGCTGAACCTGCGCTGGCTGCACAGCCTACCTGCTGTTGTCGGAGTGCCTATTCATGCCGCGAGGCATCACAAACGGACTCACTGCACCGTCTTGTTACTTTCCCTCTCTCCTCGCGATGGTCCGCCGTGTGCGTACCCTTGCCACGTTCCCCCCATTCGTCCCATGCTGGTCTCTGTCTCTCAACCCCGGCAGACACGCCATTCCTCGGTCCCCTCCTTCGGCCAGTGCTGACCCTGTTGACTAGCGCCCACGTTCACACGCGGTGCGCTACCGTACACATCCCACTCTCCACAACATTTGCACGTAGGCGGCGCAGAACAGATGCAGGCCTTCGACGCGGTGCGGGTTGGTCTCCGCGTTCTCAATAGGTGGGCCCGGTATGGACTCGCATGACTGGATCACTGAGTCGCCGTAGACACAAGAGAGATACCGAGAGATTACGAATACCAACACGGCACCAGGGTTGCAGGGTAATTCCTACAGTCAATACCCGCCGCTGTGCTCGTCCGTCGATTCCCAGGCGAACCACCCGGCGGCGCGCCCACAGGGATCACCCTCGCCCGGCCTGCTGTAGGGCTCTTGGCGCATGCCGCTAGTCGTCCGTCCCCGGTCTGCCTGCAGGGCTCCATCAGAAATAGGACCCCCATGCAGGCTACAAGCTAGGCCGGGTCCAGCCCACGAACCTGCGAGAAAGAGAGACATGGGGGTGGTATGTGTGAGCGACAGACAGCTTGCTTCCTCGGGGCTGACAGCTTGAACGAACGAGCATGCAAGCTGCAATCGCGTACCTATGATAGATAGATAGCCTGTCGTTGTTCCTCCCCGTCTCACATGCGGCGCCCAAAATTCTTGGTTAAAGACCGCCGTACCCCCTCCTCCTCTCCCCGGCCGTGATCCCTCTTCTTCCCCCTCATCCCTCTCGCTCCTAGAGCCGTCTCTCCTGTGAAGCACGCGAATCACTTCCTGCTTCCCAACCCAAGACCCTCTTGCATACCGTGTACGACACCCACCTCCTCGTCACGCGCAAGCAACCATGAGCGAAGGCCTCGTCAAGAGGACGTCCTCCTCGGAGGGCGCCCACGACGTCGAGAAGACGGGCTACCAGACCCAGACCTACGATACCGACAATGTCCACATCCGCGGTATCGAGACCAGCGACGAGACCAAGCTGCACCGCGGCCTCAAGGCCCGCCACATCACCATGATTGCCATCGGCGGCGCTATCGGCACCGGTCTCATTATCGGAACCGGCAAGGCCCTCGCCCAGGCCGGCCCCGGCTCCGTCTTCATCTCTTACACTCTCGTCGGTTTCATCGTCTTCCTCGTCATGGCTGGTCTCGGTGAGATGGCTGCTTGGCTCCCCATCTCCTCTGGATTCACCGGTTACGCCTCGAGATTCTGCGATCCCTCGCTCGGCTTCGCTCTCGGCTGGACGTAAGTAGTCCAATCATCATCCCTTTCGGAAACACTGCCGGCCTGCCTCCCACCCACCCCCGTCTCACATGCATGCGCTGACCGATCGTCTCCTCGCAGTTATTGGTTCAAGTACATCATCGTCACACCCAACCAGCTTACGGCCGCCGCTCTCGTCATCCAGTATTGGGTCCCGCGTGAGACCGTGAACCCGGGTGTCTTCATCGCCATCTTCCTGGTCGTCATCATCGCCATCAACTACTTTGGTATCAAGTTCTTTGGCGAGTTCGAGTTCTGGCTTTCCAGCTTCAAGGTCATCACCATTGTTGGAATCATTCTCTTCTCCTTCATCTTGGCCGTGGGCGGCGGCCCCGACCGCGACGCCAAGGGCTTCCGCTACTGGCGTAACCCGGGGTAAGTCTTGCCATTTTGCACTCAAAATCACCAGCTGGTTTGTGCGCGCCGACTAACATCGTCGCAGTGCCTTCAAGGAGTACATCGACACTGGCGACGCCGGCCGCTTCTTTGGTTTCTGGTCTTGCATGGTCAACGCTACGTTCGCCTACCTTGGAACTGAGCTCGTCGGTGTCACCGTCGCCGAGGCCCAGAACCCCCGCAAGACCATTCCCCGTGCCATCAGGCTGACCTTCTACCGCATCCTGTTCTTCTACTGCCTCAGTGTCCTCCTCATCGGCATGCTGGTCCCCTACAACTCCCGGGAGCTCGCCTTCGCCACCAAGGCCCAGACCGGCGCCTCCGCTTCACCTTTCGTCGTCGCTGCCAAGCTCGCCGGTATCAGGGCCATCCCTGACATAATCAACGCCTGCATCTGCATCTTCGTCTTCTCTGCCTCCAACTCGGACCTGTACATCGCTAGCCGTACCCTCTACGGTCTGGCCTCTGACGGCTCTGCTCCCGCCATCTTCAAGCGCACCGACAAGCGCGGCGTTCCCATCTACGCCCTCGGCTTCTCTTCTCTCTTCGCCCTGCTGGCCTTCATGAACGTCTCCAACGACTCCAGAAACGTCTTCACCTACTTTGTCAACCTCACCACCATCTTCGGTCTGCTGACCTGGATCTCGATCCTCGTCACCCACATCTGGTGGTGCAAGGCCCGCAAGGTCCAGAACATCCCCAACGAGATCCTCCCTTACGTCGCTCCTCTCGGCATCTGGGGATCCTACGGCGCCCTGTTCCTCTGCATCATCGTTGCCCTCACCAAGAACTTCGACGTCTTCACCGGCGGCGACTTCGGCAAGGAGAAGTACAAGACATTCATCACTGGCTACCTCGGTATCCCTCTCTACCTCATCCTCATCTTCGGCCACAAGCTCTGGTACAAGACCCGCGGTGTGAAGCCCCACGAGGCCGACTTCTACACCGGCAAGGACGTCATCGACCGCGAGGAGGAGGAGTTCCTGGCCCGCAAGGCTGCCGAGAAGGAGGCGAATGGTGGCAAGGGCGGCAAGGGAGGCTGGTTCTACAAGACCTTCCTGTCCTGGCTGTTCTGAGCGGAAACGAAAAAAAGAAAAAAGGTCGTGTAATGCGAGAAGGAGAGGGAAGGTACTGTTGTTGTTTCATGAATATCATGTCCTGCGAATATACCACGGCGTGTTGGGCCCGCCTAGTCGTTACGTAAATATCCCAAGCTAGACCAACAAAGATATCGTTTATTCTGCGCAAGTTATTACTCCCCCGAATTGCTTGATGTTTTGCAGATCGGGAACTACATGGATTGTGTGGTGGGCTAGGGTGGGCTCCGGAAATTCGCGGCTTTGTCGAGGTGACTCGGAATTTGGCCGCAATGTGGGGTTGACATGCTACGAGCGATGACTCATTTGCATCGGGTTTATGAGTCAAAATAAATCAAAAGAAGACATGCATCATCAGGATATGCCAAGCACAATAGCTCAGGGGTAGAGCGCTGGGCTCATAACCCAGAGGTCCCTGGATCGAAACCAGGTTGTGCTATACCTTCTTTTTCCCTTTTCCGCCTTCCCAAGCCAGCACTTTTTAACCTGGGCTCAAATATTAACTCTTGGATTGCTACTTGCTTTCCTTTTGCGCAAGCGCTTACCTTACCGGGCAGTGTCTAAACCTGGACAGAGTATGCGACAGTCCTAGCTTTGCTTTTTAAGAATAACCCAAAGCTTACTGAACCCTGCTCATACACTACGAGCTTGAAATATGTAGTTACAAGTCTATTAACCTCAAAAGAACGTGCTAGCGTTTATTGCAGCAACGCCCAAGGCCATCTCATCAGCATCCCAATAAGATTCTGTCAGTGCCCAGCCACATCCCCTATCTCAAAGTTGGGCGTGATGTATGGGCGAACCCTTAACCTAGTAAGGGTCCTCTGCTCATACGCGTATGCCAGCCCGATAAGTTTAGCTTCCTGGAACTTTGCCCCAAGAAAGCTGATGCCAAATCTGCGAGTTGTCAGATAAAAGCCTTGTGAGAGTGGTATCTGATGCTTATGTTATTATGAACAGCGACAATGAATCACTTACGGCACATGGGGGCCGGTGTCTACCAAGTTGCCCCTCCTGTTCTTGGTCACCGTAGCATTCGCGGGGTAAAATCCTAAAGGAACCGTCACAACAGGGGCCCCGACGATGGCGGCCCAGGTACTCGAGAAGCTGGTCGGCAGGATGACGGCGTCGAGGTCGTGCCTCTCCAGCGTTCCAAACAGTCCGCCCTCGCCGCCAAGGAACTGGCTCTCCTGCCACGCAGCCCAGAAACGAGGATCCGTGTTGTTGAAACCCTGCTCGTCAAGAGCCTCGTCCCACAACGCCGTGTTGCGATCCGGGAAAGCCTCGAGCCCAAAGGACTGCGTGAACTTACGGACGTCGGCCAGAGATGACAGGTTGTTCGGGTTGAAGCTCAGCTCGGCGAGGTAAGATGCCAGGTTCGATATGAAGTCGGCGTTGAGGACGATGGTTTCCGAGTTGGAGGTTACGAGTTTGTCAGCGGCGGTGAAGTTTGCGTTATCGACGATGATGGCGCCGGCTGACCTGAAGACGTCCAAGGTCTCTTCAAAAGCGCGAGTCTCGATGCCGGTGGTGTTGTCGCTGAACAGCTCAATGGCGTTGCGCGGGATGCCAATGCGTGCTCCGCAGAGGGCGTATGTGTCGCAAGCGGCCGGGTAGTCGGGGACCTCGCCATTGTTCGGAATCGCCGAGGTGTAGTTGTCCTTGGGGTCGGCGCCGGCGATGGCGTGCAAGATGTAAGCCGCGTCCTTGACGGTCCGGGCCATTGGTCCGATCGTGTCTTGATGCTCGCTGATGGGGATAACAAGGTGTCTCGAGGTGAGACCCACGGTCGGCTTGATGCCGACCAGATTGTTTCGCTGAGCAGGAGAGACGATTGATCCGTCAGTCTAAGAAGTGTCAGCGCGAAGCACAAAGCAGTAGTACTGTGAGCCTCGGCACGAACCTCGGTGCCCAGCGTCGCAAGAGCAAGGCCTAGATCAGAGGCTACACCACTGCCGCTAGAACTTCCACTCGGATCTTGCTGGGGATAGTAAGCGGCATATACTTGACCGCCATAGGCAGACCAGCCGTTGCTGGTGTTGCTGCTCCTGTAATTGGCCCACTGGCTAAGATTTGTCTTGCCGAGAATAATGGCACCAGCCTCGCGTAGCTTCTTCGCCATGAAGCTGTCCTGAGGGACTCTGGCACCAACGAGCGCCCAGGACCCCGCGGTGTTGTTCATCTGATCGGCAGTCGCGATGTTGTTCTTGATGAGAATGGGGATTCCATGAAGCGGGCCCTTGATAGACCCTTTGGCCCGAGAAGCGTCCAAGTCCGCAGCGATGGAGAGCGCATCGGGGTTCACCTCTGTCACGACATTCAAGGTGCTGTTCACTTCATTAATGCGGCCGAGATAGGCGTTAACCAAATCGACGCTGGTGAAGAGGCCCTTTTCCAGGCCGCCGGCCAGGTCATCAATTGTCACATCCAATAGGCTTGGAAATTGAACACCCTTGACTGGAAACAGAGTTAGCAGATGGACTTGTGACGAACTTGAACAAATTCAAACGTACCACTCAGGCAGTTCGCTATGTTGGCGACTGTTAGCCAGACGAGGGCCACAGCAAGAAGTGAACGCTGCATTGTGCGATAAAGGGCAAGAGGAGGGATTGTGAGGGCTCAATCGACTCAGGGACATCCGTGCGCGTCAAAAATGTATCAAAATGGGCCTCGATCTAATATAGATATTGAGGTCCAAGCAAAACCCCTCCCCTCGCCTGCATGCCCAGCTCGATGCAACGCTGCGTCGCTTGGAGGATCTCGCCGTTACGGCCCCGAACAGCGGCAGCGCTGATAAGAAACGTCTGGGATCATGAACCTCTAGGGCGCGCTAGTATTATGGTGGATTCGCCCCAAAAGGGCAGCTCGGTGTGATCAAACCGCCAGAAGAAAAATAGTCATGACGTACAAGGTTTGTTGTCTGCTTCGGTTGCTAATGCAAGACAGGCAGAGGCGCACAGCCGGCGGGTCGCAATCTCCTGGATCACAATCGCTTACCGGAAGATAATCAAGATCCAATGAAGGCAAGAATCCTTCGGTGGCTTTCCAAGCCGTTGACGAAATGTTTACTGACACTCCCGCGCTAGAAGCCGATACCTAAATTGAGGGATCAAGAGAAACAAAGTGCGGGGAATGAATGCCGAAGGCGCCGGGGGGCAGCGGCAGAAACCCGGTCGGTGGAGACAGGTACGTACTTCCGGGCCAGGACAACCTCCCGGCTTACCTCAGCAGCCGAGGCCGGCTGATGTCCGGCAGATCATCCTCTTCGGCGGGAGGAAAAGCCGGAGAAATCCTGATGAGGATATAAGACGGAGTTTTGCTCCTTGTGCCCCGGCGCGATGGCTGCGTTTCGCGCCGTGACGGAGGCAGGGAGGCTACCTACTCAGTAGGCGAGTTGCGACTCTTTGTTCATATACTGGGTTCGATCAATTTCATTTTTCTCATCCATAGAACTCGTCTGGTTTCTTGATCAGGCGATTGGCCTTTGTGAAGTGCCTCTGACCTTACCCTGACCAGGGCTTGGGTCAATAATTAAAGGCTGAAAAGTGGTAATACTGAAGCTTCCGGCTCAACTTTTTCCCAAGCATCCAAAACGATCAATGTGGCAGGCAGGCATTGTTACTAGCGGTACTCAACACTCTGCACCATGAAATTCCATATGGTTGTTCTTCTCGCTTCACATGTGACTGTCAGCCCGTGAGACCTAGGCCATATGCTGCCGGCATTTGAACCCATCTACTAGCCTTTGGGCCGACATCTGCAGCCTCGTTGGAAACCCGGGGTACGAATCCGAGGCTGTCCCTCTCAAGGTGGTATAGGTACACAATAGCACCTTGTTGGAAGTACTATGGTAGGTGTTCGGTCTTCACGCGAGCAACTGCATTAATCCCATGACCAGTCCTCAAACTTTATTACTACTATAGCCAGCTCAACCCCTCAGTCGCGGGAGCGGTCATTGGTTGCACTATCGTACCTGCATATTTCGCCACTGGACCATCCCGTCTTGTGATACGGTGCCCGGCGATTCAGTCTGTTCTTATCAGATGAAGCTACCAGTCAGACAACCAGGCATCTCGGCAAGCCTCCCTCAACCTTGCTTTTCGGCACACCCGTAGCGATGGGAGGCGCACGAAACGCGATTCTCGCTGCAATTACCAGGTGCGCGGTTCACAAGAGTCCAGGTGCTTGGTAGCTCGTCGCCGAACAACCGAACAGCACAACCGAACAGCAAACCTGATCTGCGACTTGATGCATTGACCACCTCCGTGCACATCGTCGTCGATTCCAGCGCGCGTCCACTGCTGCTGCCGTTTCCCCCCATCCAATCTGTAATAAATGTCCTCTTGCATGAAATCACAAGAGGCGCCCGATCTTCTCATCTGACAGTATTGCTGAACCACCTCAGTTGGATATGAGATTCTCCCAACCAATGCCATCTGAAGCGGTCTTTGTCGTTCATTCCATAGCTGTGACGGGAATCGAGGTGCGGAATAAGGAACTTCGGCCTTGGCAGAAATATATCAGGATCGAACGTGGACGTTGACCATGTCCGACGTTGAAATTAATTCCATGCGCAAAGCCGAACAGTGGCCAAGTCCAGCTACCATCATATTATGTACTTTGTTTCTATTGTATCTCATCGGTATAGGGTATATTCAGTCCCTCGGCCTCCGATGGTGCGTACACCTAAGGCTTGTTAACCATCTATCGAGAGGTTGAGATCTTGCTTCTCTAGCTGCAGACAACCAATCATGGACCATGCAGTTCTAAGGCATGACTCTACGTAGTAAAACACCTTCGGAGTGGGCATGAATCAAACTTTACAAATTGCCCTCAGCCTCCTAGCATCACAAGAGAAGACAGGGTTCGAAAAGCCTCCACGGCGGCGTTGAACTGGTCGCTTTGGATATGCAGACCGTGGCAACCATCCCCTTGCTTGGCAACATCGGATTCGTGATTTCGTAAAGTAACAGGTAAGCTTAAGATAAGTGTACCGCTTGCCGAAGGGCCGGTGAAATTGCCTCGATATACATCATCGCGAAGCGCTGAAACATTGTCAGACCGGACGAATTCGACTTTTCGCCTTGCTCTGCGGAAGTTTCTCGATCCTCACGAGTCTTCTAGCCGGAACACCACATCGGGACCCGCCTTTCCCCCACGGAAAACTTGGGGTGGCCGGCGTTCCAAGGGGACGCCATAGGTTCTCATTGCTCAAGAAACTAAGTCGATCCCGGCGCAAGGTAGTATCCCAAACGACGTCGATCCCGACCCATGGCACGGCTGGCCCTTCCAGATATGGGCGCTCCTAGAGACGGGGCCTGACATCGACTGTCGAAAACATATACATGCTGGTTTCAGACCCTCGCTAGTCGGTTTCTTGACGAATTTTAATCGAAAACTGCCGCAGAGGGACTAAAAAGCACGCCTTGCTCGGTACTGCGGAAGAAGTTCTCAAGGTTTGGGTGAGGGTATGACATCCCTGACTAGGACGATGATTTGAGGTTGTTCAGAATTGGTATTAAAGAGAGGATTCGTCGCCGACTTTGAATCTGCACGAGTAGGCAGGCCCCTCAGCTTTCACGCCAATCCTTACGAAGTATAAACGTTGAGTGTTTTTTCCTCTTCTACCACATACGTGCCAATCACAACTTGGTCATATTCTTACTCTCTTTTCATCCACGTTCTATTTTTCAAACAACTCTACCGTTCGCTACGATGAGATTCTCCACGCCAGTTCTTGTCCTTGCCTCGGCCCTCCTCGTCGGCATCAATGGTGCTCCGTCGGGGACCGGCGTCTCGCCTGGAAAGCCCGAGTAGGTTCCATCCACCCTCGAGATGCGCATGCTGGACACCAACTGACAGATCACAGTGGGCTTGGTCTACAGGCGGATGTACCCAGCATCGATCCCCCAGTTGCTGTAGCCTCTGTTGAACAGCCAGACGCCGCGCCAGTCGCCCAAGAAGTCAAGCCCAGGCAGATCGCCAAGCTTCTCGGCAAGCTCCTCCGGGGTGCTGCCGGAGGAGGCAAGAAGAACAATGCCAAGGCCGCTGCAGCCCGTCCAGCCAAGGCCGCTAACAACCCGGGCCGTCCAGCCAAAGCCGCCACCCCGGCCAACGCCGCAAATGGAGCCCGTCCAGCCAAAGCCGCGACCCCGGCCAACGCCGCAAATGGAGCACGTCCAGCAAAGGCGGCTAACGGTGCTGGTGCTACTACTCCCAACACGCCTAGGCCGCCCGCTGCCGCTCCCAATGCCGCCGCCCCAAATGCTGCCGCTCCCAAAAAGGCGAACCCTGCCGCCGGAGCCGGAGCCGCCGCTGCTGCTGGCGGTGCCGCCCAAGGTAACCAGAACCCCACCAAGCCCGCCCCCGCCCCAGCAGGAATCGACCAGCCCAAGTCCGAGGACCCCAAGAGTCCAGCACCTGCACCCGCAGGAGCCCTTGTGGCTGGCGCTGCTGGGGCAGTCCAAGACGACAAGCCGGTCGCGGCACCCGCACCGAAGCCTTAAGCACCAAAGCAGGCTGGAGGCGGTGGTGCCCTGCCCCTTGCTGCTCCCGCAAAGAATTTTGTTTGAGCTTTTGTGTTGACAAATCTTTTTCCATAGTGAACTGAGCCGGCCTTCCTCCGTAAACGGCGGACTGTGTACGATGGCGATGAGCAACACACTCTTTCTAACGTGTCCTTTTTGGTTAAGCCTGAAGTCCATAATTCAAAACTTTATTTGGGAGGCTGGTTGACGTCTGAGACGCGAGGAACCAGCCACTGAATGGAACGTATGCCAATGGCTTTGGCCCAGAGAAGAAGAGTTAGTTGCCTTGTACCTAGAGATTGCGGCTCGAAACATATGATTGAAGGTTTACAAGTCGGGTTCCATACCGCCATACTTTTCTGTAACAGGGCTGATCCCCATCGGGCCACATCCGGTCTCCGAAAAGCCTCATTTCTGCCCAAAGTCTAACATGATGGAGAAAAGTCACCGTGTGATTGGGTAAGTTCGACCCTTAGAGCTTGCCGCCAATAGCATAAACTTTGAACTTGACGCAGACTCGTTCTGGAACCAGTAAATGTTGCGTGGAGAGACTTTCACAAGACCGGGGTTACATAGGAAAGTTGGAGACTGGTAGGCTAATCTGTATGTAGGAATGACTGGGAGTGGTAGTACTACTGTACTCATCGCTACAATTACTCTGTGTCGATGGGGCCATCATTGATTAACGTGGATGATTTAAATGGCAGGGTTATGGATTTAATAAGCATTATATCTATTAAATTTGCTACGTGTGTAGAAAGAAGTTGCACGACCTCCTAATCAATCTCAAGTACGATCATACTTCTTGCCTGCTACCTATCCTCTCAATCAAAGACATCACATATAGTTAGTTTCCTGGCGAAATAATACTTATAGGGGAAGTATCAAATGCTTTTGTCATTTCACTTACATGTATCCAGTAATATTTCCAGGAATGGGTTAACGAGGTTGCGGTGTAATGTAGCTGCACGATGGGACGCAATACCAAACACTACACTGCGGAAGCAGCAAGTAGCAAAGCAAGTTAGCTTTCACAACGTTATTTGTTGAAAAACAATTGACGAACAAGTGCCTTAATTGATTCAGGAACGGTAAGGATGCTTTAGCAGCTTGTGAGGTAATAACTTCTGCTGGCCCTTCACACATTGGGCTGGAGATGCTTCCCTTATCCTTTCAGCATCAAATTTTGTCTTTGTTACTTATACCCATAGATTAGTCCTATTGCGAAGGACAAATGGTGATAATGTTTCTAAGCTGTTATCTCTATTGCCGGGATTGTGAATCTCTTTCCAGAAAGAACATAGTGCCTTGATGAAACGCTTGCAAGGCGGACGTTATGCAGCCTAGAATTTCCATCAGTATACGAACGAATTTAATATTCAATTCATCTAAGTTATGAGAATGGCGATGTGGCAAACTCAAGTTCATAATACGGCTTGGGTAGACCAAGTCTTTTGCGCAAGAGTATCAGCAGAGTGGCGTCTGAATGTGGTATAGTAAACGCGCACTGTACTTTCAGTCAAAGAGAAGCTCTTTGAACTATTGCCGGGACAGGAATTTTGGTGTTACTGAACCCCCTTGCTGTTGTTTTGTCACCGAATAAAACGAAGCAAACCTCATTGTGCTATGGCTGTCTCGGCATTCAATCCTTGATCGCTGTTACTGGAAGTCATTAATCATTTGTGTTCCTCTGCTTCTGTTGAGTAACGAATACACGAAGCAAAACAAGATGGTAAAATGAAGCAAAGAGAAGGGGGAGCGTATCCGCAACAACAGTGCACTGACAACTCAACAAAAACATAATTCCTAGGGGGTATAGAGTGGAGTTTTCCAGCCTTTCTTGTGAAACTGTTATGTATTCTGTCCCAAAAACAGGTCATACCTAGTGGTCTGAAAGGGGCATGCATCCCTTTCACCTGCTTTTCAAGCATCCCACAAAAGGGTTTAAGTCAGTAACACATGGGACTGATGACATGTTAGGAGACAAGAACTCATGTACAGAATTTTGAGGTGAATTCTTTCTTGTTGATTGAGTCAGAAATAGATGTGTACCATGTCCTCCCAAGCTGATTTGAACTGTTACATATCAACGCCAGAAACAATTATTAATAGCGTATGTCTTACAGGATATTTTCCTACTATTCAAGGATAGCAAGCTTCGTAAGTAGAAGTCTTTATGGGATCTTCTCTTGCTACATTGATCAGGTTGGTCATTGTCAAACCATTCATAGAAAGAAACTTGTCCCTTTCCTAGCTCCTCGCTATCAGGATGAAACCTATTGACAGTAAGCTCTCTTACTCAAGGCGCTGAAGCGCTTTTAAAAACACTCTTATTGAACAGCGCGATGGATGCATAAAAAGCCGCTTTTCCCAAGATCTACTTTGCCTTCAAACTGTCCAGGTGATTTGTGGACAAGCCTCACTTCATGTCTCTTTTTTCAACCCGGGCCAGTTAAGACTGCAAGTTCTGATTCTGAACTGAGAACCCTGGAGGCAATATCTACGTCGACCTTGTTCATGTTTTTTGACAAGAACCCGTCAGTATGGTTGCAGGACGCTTGCTCCTTGGTATTCTCGTTGGCGTCAACGATTACATCTTCAACGTCCAGTGGTCACACGACAGAGGCATTCCCTCAAAGCATGTGGACTACACCCTCGTCACGCTGATGCTTGGAGATGACCTAGGCGCAGACGGCCATGAGCCGACGATTGAGCTTTTGGACGACAAGGGACTTCTGGTGGGAACTCGAATTTCCAGAGATCACAACACAATTTCAAAAAACAACAACCTTGACGACCACATAATCAAGATCATGCACGACAAGCACGACAACCCAATGGAAACACCAAAATATGTGACTTTGTATCAGTGGAGCGAGGACGCTGTATGTATCTCGGCGATACAAGTTTCCAACGGAAAGCTCTCTGGTGTCCTTTTTGGCGACGTAGCTGCTCGATGCGGCCAGAGTTGGTTCTTGAGCCGGCGACGACTTGACAGGAACCTACCGCATCCGAAGTGTGTTTGGCTTGACGCAGATCACACAGTCAATTTCAACGCGCGGACCATGAGCTTTCATCTCCCCGACTTTATTGGAACTCCTGACAAGGTCAAGATGTACAGAGAGAAGAAGGATTACATGTGCAAAAGTGTACCACGTTTGGCGTTCTGGAAAAACCTATGGGAAGGCAGCGAGATACCAATCTTCAAGCCTCCTTTGGAATACCTTCCTGATGCAATCACCGGTTTGGGAGGCAGAGACAAGGACCCAGATCGAGCCATTGACACATTGAAATGGGACATGAATGCCGACACAGACCCTGAGCCCCTTGGGAAACGGTCGTCAACAGCGTCCCAAATGAGTGAAAAGAGTAAAAAGCTCACAAAGAGGTCAGGAACAAATCTGGATATCAGCCGCCTCATCATCACAAGAGCTGAGGGACATGAGGCTTCACTGGTATGCAACAGCACTTCGTCGTATGGATACGATGTCGTCTCGCTCCGAGAGAAAACCTACTGCGATATGACCGTCAAACGACTCTACAACCTTTGCGACAGCATCTACAAAACGAATTGCTTTGATGTGGAGAGGAAGGTTCTTGTTGGCCACGGCGGAGTCAATGCTCGGGGTGAGGTCTCTGCCATCGGCGTTCCAGTCAAGCGGTACAATTCAGCAGACCATTGGGAAGAGTGAGTACCTAAGCCCTGAAACCGTCTTACAAGTGGTCATTCAGAGCTAGATCCAAAAACTCGTCAAGACCCCTCCTTGGAACGGGTTTCACAGATCTTTCTCCTAAAGAAGACCTGTGCCTATCTAATGGCTGGCATTTTTGTCTCCGCTTTCTACAGAAGGTGATTCTGGATTGTGTTTAGTTTGTATGTAGAGTAAAAATCATGAAGATCACTGTTAGTGGCTTTTAATCTGGGAACACCTTTGATAGTGGCCCTAAAAGTCACAATAGATTCTTATGCTATTGATATACGTCTATACGAATCTTTTAGCTGGCCTGGTAAGCTGTATCCATTTGTCAGGCACAATCATACAATGTTAATGAATGACACATGTCATCATAGCTGCTACACTGTGCATGTGTGTGTCATTTATGTGTCAGATTATAATATCAATACTCGAAAGCAAGTTCTGCATTTGGAAGATGAAGGTAGAGTTTAACTGAACCGACTGAGGGTCATTTGTCTTTCTAACTTTTAACTAAAGATCTATGTCTGAGGTACTCTTTGTATGCTCTATTTTCCATCCCAGAACTGATCCTGGTAGTTCTGTGACTGCCTGCACGAAACACTTTGCTCGCTTCTGAGTTGCAAGCTAGGATTGAGGTTATATGTAAACCCCGTTTTCACATCAGTTACTTAAACCGTCAACTCGTCCATTGATTCGTCATCATAGTTGACTCCTCCGCTTGAATGACCTTCACTGCCTGACCACCCATCGTCATGGCCGTAAATCAACTGCGGCAGGTCTTCGCCTCGATTGCGGCTTGCGGCGACGCAGAAGTCGTAGGTCCTGGTAAAACTTCTCAAGAAATTGAAGTCAGGGTCTTCGTCAAGGATGTCCAAGTCGTAAAGACTAATGGGCTTGTATGGGTGACCCAAGCTGTCCTCGCTCGTGTAAATGACGATGCATTTTCTGTTTGCCATGGTGACGGTTTGCGAAGTGCAACTCTTCACCACTTTGGCGAAGTTGACTCCCGGAAACTCAGGGGAGCCAGGACTGTAGAGCAAGACTGAGCTGAGCAGCACGGTTCTTGTGATCAAGAACACCACAAAGGGGAACCGGCTGAGAAACTCAGCCATATCGCTGTCAAGGTCGGGGATGGCCCAGCCCCTTTGCCTGTACTTCTTGTAGTACCTGCCGAAGCCTGTCAGGATCACCTTGTCCTCTGAGCCCTGTTGCAGTTTGATGCCGACTCTTTGAAGTCCTAGGCGTACAAGGGATCGGTTGATGGCTCCCATGGTGGAACTTCCGGGGTTTGGAGCAATCTGGAGGCTTCCCGGGCAAGAAAGTGCCAGATCAGCCGCATTAGTGCAAGTGACTGTCCAATGGTTGCCGGGAGCATCGTCGGGCAGTGAAAAGCGAATGTGGATTCGAATTCCTTGGAGACTCATGTCTTGCGCCATGATGATTCTGTGTGTTTGTTGTTTTGGAGACTTGATGTCTAGTAAGTAAGTAGTTGAACTCTGTCTTTGGTGTCGATGCTGATGATGTGGAAGTTGCTGCTTGTGATGCTTTAATTGAGAGAAAGAAAAGCATCTCCAATGCAAAATTGCAGCGACTTATATTTCCATTGTGATAGGCGAAGTGAATCAAAGAATGGCTGAACAGACCAGTGAATTCATTCTGATGATTAACTTGAATCACAGAGGAGCATTGTCAAACTACAGAGTCACAAGGCCAAGGAGCGTTGATTCATTGAGCAAGGTTACCGGGTTCCTTGTACTAAACCAAATGTATTAAGCTGTGTTATTCATAGACTTACTGGTTGTCTTTTCAAAGCTCATCACTTATGCAGTTTTATCAACAATAACTAACTTGAGAAAGGGCTCTCTTCTGATATCTTCTAAGAGGAATTACTATCTGACTAGTTGGCAATAAGTCTCCGAAGTCTAAGTAAGTCTATATCCAGATCAACTCTTTTACCAATCAAATCAGACGCAAGGATATTATCTATCTAACTCATATTTGCTTGAGCTATCTGTTGTTATAACTACTAGCCTGAACATGAAAACTCATTATGAACCACGCAATGATTCCTACAAAGTGGTTCCTCCCACGTTGGTTGAAGAATGAATGCCCCATCCAACTATCAATCACTGTACTATTGGTGCAATTCTAATTTGATAATCTGCCAGGGCACCAGATATTAGATGTGGAATGTCCCTTGTTAACTGGAAATTGGCAGCTACATCCCGGGAATAGATACGAAAGCCACATAGATATTCAGATGCAATCTATCTATTTAATTAGAATGATTTGCATCGGATGGTGCGGTTATGGCTACATCTTGCAGCCTAAAATTAACACAAAACCTCAAGTCTCGACTCTGCTACAGGGCCGTTCAAAAGCTCCGTATGTTCCATCACTTCACTATGGGCAACAGCGGCTTAGCAGCCTTCTATGGATGTAGTCAAGTGGGTAGACATCTAGACCTATTGCTAACCGCCCTACAGTTTAGCATCGGGCCGAGATGATTACCACGTGATCTAGAACAGCTCAGACCGCAGAGCAGGGAAATCATCCATACCACCAATCATGACTCGTGTATGACTTTGGAAGGTGTAACTAGGATGTTAGCTGCTCGGATAAGGGGTTTCAGCTCAAGGACCAGACGACTTGTAACAGGAAAGATCGCCTTAGTAGGCAGGCGGGGCATGAGCTACCAATGCAAAACCCCTACACTCATGCTAATGCGACGATGTAATTACTTTGAGCAGACATGTTTTGCGCGCGACTTTTGACGCCTTTCTCAAAGATTCAAACCAAAACGCTTGTCATATCTTGGCAACAGATAGAATGTCTAAGCTTTCTGCCGATCCTGGTCAGTTGCACTCACACTAGGCCTCCTCATCTCCCTCTGCGCTCGCCACATGGGACCCCAAAATTGGTTGACCACCTGGATGGGGGAAACAGCTATGACAGCCATTCCAAGGGACAGAAAGGCTGTGCCAGGACCAACAGCGTTGAGCATCTGCTCTGTGAAGGCTACGCCGAGGGCGGCGAGACCACAGCGGACCAAATTGTTGACGGCCGTCGCGCTTGCTCCTTGTCCAGGACTAAGATCTGATATGATGGTCTGATTGAGAGCAAAGATGGCATTTGCCGACGCTGCAATGAGGAACTGCATCGTGAGTGGCAGTGCAATCCACCCGGGCCGAGAAGTCATTGAGGGATATGCCAGTGAGTACCCATATCCGGCGAGAGAAGCGACAAACAGAAACACCATCCACGGTAGACGTTGCAAGCGTGCTTGCTCCAGGGGGAAGTCCGGTGGAATATCCCTCGGCGACAGCTCCTCGTCGTAAGGAATGTTGTGGGTTTCCTTATACATGGTCTCGGCGGCTTTGTAGTCTCTAGTCAAGGTTTTCCCGGCAACAATTGAGCCGGCAATGGTCCCGAAACCTGATCATATTACGTTAGCCACCATCGAGCAAACCCAAGCACTTGGTGGATGATCGACGCTATCTCCCCGAAGCCTTGGGACAGGGTACAAACGCCTACCGTTCGGAATAAATGCTACTCCTAACAAGAGTTCGTTCAAACCAAAGCTTGCTTTAAACAGTGGTGTCGTGCTTGTCGTCACCATGTTCCAGATGGCGTAGATAACTCCTCCCCACACAAGATTGATGACTAGGTCCTTTTCTTTGAATAGTCTGAATGGTCTCAAGAAAGTGTAGACAGTGATACTTTGTAGAACCAACGGGCCATCAGCATCTTGCATGTACTTCGGTTCCTTCGAGACGTAGTGGTAGAGAGGTTTGTAGATGCCTGTCAAGCGCAGCGAGCCGTTACCTGCAATCGTCCGCAAAGTCTCTGGCAGAAAGAACAGAATGGCGGCGAGGATGAGCGACGACATGATCAGTAGGAATACGAACACTGATCGGAAACCGAGGGAATTGGCCAAGGCACCGCCCAAGACTGGGCCGAATGCGGTGCTAAAATTCCGAACTACGCAAAGTAAGTCATCCGTTTGCCTGCGTAATTACACAACTTGTGTGGCAGCTTACTAGCTTGATAGAAGGAGATGAAGGCACCTCTCTCCGAGTGTGGGGCTATATCCTGCATGACGCCGTTACCTGCAGTCACCTGTTAGTCACTCGCCCAATAAAAAAGGCGAAGATACTGGAGGAATGGGCACAAACCGATACTGACAGTTGAGGCACTTCCAGCAGCCTGGACACCCCTGAAAATGAGTAAGACAGCGAAGTTGGGAGAAAAGCTTAGGGCGATGTTCCCAACAATGTAGACTGCAAAGGACGCGATATAAGTCGGCCGTCTCCCGAGTGTGTCTGACAGGGGACCCCATATTAACGGCGTTACAGCTTGCATGATCAAAAAAGACGTTATCGTGAGGGGGACTTGAGATGCGGATACTTTCAGTTCCTTGGGGGGTTAGTTGGCCTCCGCGGCGTATTTGAGGTGGCTTGGGACAACATAGACATACTCTTGAGATGGCATCCAAGGACGGATTGTAGATGTTAGAGGATAGACCTGAAAAAAGCCCCGCAAGCCCAATAATAACAATTATGATCCATTTCTGCTTCCTCGGGTAAATTGAGAACGGCTCCCCATTCTCGTTGTCTTGAGGGTACTGATTCTCAACCTCGATCGGGTCGTCGAAAGGGTTTCGGTCCCAGCCGCCGCGAGCCTCATCATACTGATTGAACTGCGCGTCCTCAAAAGACTTGTTGTGAAGCTCGCCGTTCTCGTCTTTTTGCCATGTTCGCTTGCGAATAGCCGGTGGCTTCAGTGGATAGTTGTTGCGGCCCCGCGCTTGTCCGAGTCGGATGCTGGAGCCGGCCCGAGATAACCGAGTTGGGTAGGCTTTTTCGTCTCGATACCGGTCCGGCACATCTTCAAAGTCGTGGGCGAGGAAACTGTAGGCGGCGGCCGATGCCGTAGCCAGACTTACCCAAACCCCTCTTGGCAAAGCAGGTCTAGGCGGCCTCGGCGGTTGCAGCCGGTCGGTATTCATGGCTCTTTGACGCCTTCTTCTCTTCTCTCTTTTGTCAGCGGAAGAGAGCAGCCAAAACGGACGTACATCTCTAGGACATCCGCCGTTTCATTGCGCTCGGCTTGCAGATGCATATAAGAGCGTCTCGGTGATGGCCACCAGCGAGTATGGAAGCCCAACTCTGTCTTTTACTACCATGACGTGGCGTAGTCATCCGGTGGCCACCGTCGAAACTGACGTCAACTAATAGAATGCGACGACGGGCAGGGAGAGCCGAATCGCAGCAGGGTTACCATATCGATTAGCTACCGCCGAGTCAATCGTGATGGAAATAAGCTAAGCCCTCATTTGGATTGGCCCGGGATCGCCTGACATACCTCGCACGGCCGGCCGTACACCCCCCATCGAATGCACGGGCAATCTCAAAGAGGCTCAACAGAGTTACGGAAAACTGTTTCGCAAAACACAAAATTCATTGGACATCCCATCTCTTCGAACATTTTGCTTCCTGGATGAAACAACGAGACGGCTTCGTTGCAGCGGCGGGGTTGCCTCTTGCAAGGCGTCGACTGCGTGGCTCTCCGACCCCTTCAGAGCACCTCGGCATACGGTTCTCCCCTCTGCTGCAAGCTTGGGGGAGGGAAGCTTTGCGAGAGAGGAAACAAAAGGAGACGGAGAGTACAGTAAGAAGAGACATTTCATGAGCGCACGTTCTTTCAAAGCTCATTCTGCGCCGCATTCTGTTTTCCTCCCTTCTTCGGTCGCCATGTGCCGTGGAACCTATTTCCATTTACCCCTTGACATGCTGATCTTCCATTCAGAAACTCGGTGCCTTTTTCCCCACTGGGATACACACCAACGCCTAAACCAGATTGAAAGGGTCCGAGTGGTGGCACCTTGGCCCTGTGAGTTTGATACGAGCCGGAAGTCAAATGAAAGCCGGTCTGATAGATCATGATCGGAAGGACGGGCAAATGCCGAATAAAGAGTGCATGGGCTCCACATCAATCGCATTCCCGGATTTCTCTCTCGAGACACCAAAAGACTTAATCAAACGACCACACTCGGACTAACACGGCACGCTCATCTGTGATACGTTTGCAACTGTGCCGCGAGATTTCGGCTCTTTTACCGACTGGAGGAACCCCAGACTACACACCCTAAAGTCTTAAATCACCCTCACTCCCGAGAGAAGGGGAAGTTACTCATAGCGCTATCCCAGCCGAAATAGCGCGAGAGGCTTTCAACACAATGAGAATGGATGAAGAAAACGCTTTTGAAGGCGAGGAGAGGCATCGGGAGGAACGTCGACAATGGAAGGACGCCGAGACTGCCAACGCTGAAGCCGTTGCCGCTGGAGCCAGGTTAGCTGCTGGACCTGGTGCGAATGCGTTGCCTCTGGACCCGAATCAACTCCTATCCGTCTTGGGCCTTCTCAGCGCCCAACCGTTGGGAACACCGGTGGCAGTGGCGGCACCAGCTGCGACCAGCACAAGCGTGAATAACAACGCAAATGTGCCGACAGTTACCATCTTCGTGACAGTAACTCCACCGGCTCAGACAGTCATGGTCACGGTGCCAACGACGATTACAGTGACCGCAACCCCAGGAGCACCGTCAACCGTTCCTCCTCCTCCTCCGTCGCCGCCGCCGCCACCTCCTCCAGTATCATCAGCGCCACCCCTTCCTCCACCTCCACCGATGAGTACGGCTCCGCCGCCGCCGCCGGTGGTGTTGCCGCCTCCTCCTCCACCTCCTCCGTATCCCGTGACCGGTATTACGACTCCCCTGGTGGGATCTGGTCCATTGACAATGCCGCCCTTGATCTCAGCTACTTCTCACATGTCTTCGCCATCAGCATCGGCAACAGGCAGTTCCAAGGGCGGCGCAGCTGGCACTCCTACTGCAGTCGTGTTACTAGGTGTTTTCGGTGGTGTTGGTAAGTCAAAACTTGCATTCAAACCTCGGTGATTCAAACAATTACTCATAGTCGGTACAGCTGGTGTCTCACTGTTGGCAATGGGGGCATTTATCTATGGTCTCATGAGAAAGAGGAAAGTCAAGACAGAGACTGAGGTAAGGCCCTGACGAGAAAGCCATCGGCTGATCGTCGCTTACCGTAGTACAGACTGGTAGTGTCGAGAGCATGCAGATTGGAAGGCCCATGCCGAACTAGATTCTTTAACGGAAGCGGTTAGAGGATTTTGAATCTAGATTGTTAATCGGCTTACCGATGAAGTCTTCTTTAGAGTGGCGCAGTATTCGTGTGTAAAGGGTAACAGGAACTGACACACTCGTGTACAAAAGATTTGCAGGAAAGGATATCTGGAATGGAGAAAGGCTGGGCGCGATACCCTCCCATTTCCTCTGTTTGCCAGACGACTAGTTTTCGATAATTCGATACGATAGTATATTACTGTCTATTGTCTAATACCTATAAGAGTTTCTATTATCTATGGCATGATAACCTAGCCCTTTCATGATGCCGGCTGCGCCAAGCCATCCCAAACCTCTCTCAACCAATCTGCTACCTTGCCAGCGACGGCCTCGCTGTTCTTTTCTGTCGTGCAGAATGCGTGAGGGAGTCCGGTGTCGTCGATCTCCACTCGTGCCCACCCGTTCTTGATATGCTTCTCTCGGGCTCTAATAAAATGATCCCTGAAATGATCGCCGACCCAATGGTCCTTCTTCCCGAAAAAGAAGAAGAACCTTGGCGCAGGCCTCCCCCCGGCGCCATTGTCTTGCTCCCCGACCTCCCACAGTTCCTTATCCCACTTCTCTTCTGTGATAACCTTCATCTCATCCTTGCCCATGTGGATCGCCTGCCACACCCCGTCCTTGCTCTTCAAGAACTTGGTTGTGACATCGGCTGCCTTGGGCCCAAATCCGAGCACTGTGCCGACGAACCAGCGGAGCGCCACCGCCGGCCACAGGTCCAAAAACCTCTGGGCTACAACATGCGCCGTCTGGTTGAGAAAGGGTGTCGTGCGGAGGACTTCGAGTTGCTTTCCACTCGGCGACTGGGCTATGTGCGTCACAGTGGGGAAGAGGAGCATGCCAGTTTGGAGTTTGAGATGAGGCGCGCGCGACGGGTCCTTCATGTGGCGGTGGAATATCTCAAGGGCGATATAGCTACCCACTGAGTGGCCCGCCAGAATGACAAAATCATACGGCTCGCCCTTCCTGCCAGGTGCATTGCGCGACGAGTCTGTCCGTCTCAGCGATGCCAAATGATCAAATACAAGCTCGATCTGGCGTTCAACGTCATAAGGCGGGTTGTCACTGCTGAAAGGCTCGTGACTATCGTCACGGAAGCCAAAGAGATCGCGCCCGTGGACGTGGATGTGGCCGTCAGCCCAGCCGATACGGGACTTGAGCGCGTCGAAGAAGTCGGTGTAGTAATCGACGAGTCCTGGGTTGCCGGGAATGAAGAACAGGAGGCCGTGCCCAGGCATGTCTGCGGGGGTGCACGCTTTGGCAAGGCCTTCTCGCAACACTGCACGGTCTGCACGGATTGTGTCGACTCTGTGACAGGCACCCGACGTCGTCTGAAGCTGAAGGGGCGTGGAAAACGGCGAGAAGTGGACAGGAGATGTTGAGTGACGAGGGATGTCGCCTCGGCTGAGTTGTCAGCAAATTGACATGATCATTTTTAGCGTTGTCTGAGCGCCCGGAGATAGTCTTGCATCTTCGGCGTTTAGCCAGTGGGCACGTACTGTACTTTTCACTCATCATGTTCTCTCCTGTTATTGACTTGACAGGTGCCAACGCAGCAAGCCGTCGTCTATCGACTTCATCAAGACCTCGAGAAACCTCCCCGAGACCTCCGGTGTCTATCCGGGCATTTTAAAGTTGGATTCACGCTTGTCAGGTCTTGAAACTCGTCTGGCATGCTTATTCGATCATCCTGGCCCCTGCGCCCAAAAACCCAATGTTTGACGCCACCACGTAAAAGGTTTTTCTGCATGACAAGACGCGATGAGCAATGTGTTGTAAGATAAGGTGGCCAGTCTGGACCAACGTGTCGGAACCATGAAACTTGCTACCTAGTCTACCATCCTGGAGGACCTCCCAGCGACTAGACAGCGGGATACCGAACAAACTCTCATACTTGCAGCAACTCAGATCTTGAACCGGAAGTGAGGATGCATCCACCCAAGTCTGAATTCATGTTCCTCTGCTGAAAGGCCGTTCCTCTGACACTCTTCCAGCCTCCAGTCTCGCTCGCCTCGGCCCCGTTTTCTGTTCTCCCATCTCATGTATGCGGGTAAGAAGATGCCGACAAGCAAAAGTCCCATCAAGCATCCAAAGTTGATAAAGTGACCCTTCAAATACCTGCGTGGTTGAGCCAATCAGCGGCTGCAAACTTGAATGAATGTCAGAGGAACTTACTTTGGTGCCTCGGTTTTGATGTAAGTAAATGAGGCAAGGAATGTAGCTGAATTGCCGATAGACAGGACGAAACCCAAAGCGATTGCCCTAACATAGTGTGGGGAAGCGTTGATGCTTATCCAGGTCAGCGCCAAGGGGGGGGTTGCGTTAACAGACATGGCCACTAAGAACGTCCCAGCATATTGGATGTCAACGTTCATGAACAAGGGGGCGGCTCCAACCTTCGCGCCGATAATAAGGAGAGCGTACCCCAGGATTCCGGTGATGCTGCAGACGTTCAGCGGCAATGCAGTCTTTCCCGATCGTCGGCTCCAGAAACAAATGGTAATGGTGAAAACCAGGGCCGCTAGATTAGGCGGCGCTGTCATTAATGAAGCTTGAAGCTTCTCGTAGCCCATTGCAGATATAATCGTCGGCAGAAACAAGGCGAAGCTGTATATGGCTTGTATAGAAAAGAACGAGGCAGCAGCCATGGTTATTGTGACGACGTTGAATATTGCGCTTGCTACCGTGGCCCACGTGAGAGAATCCTTCTTCGTCGGGGTTTCTTTGGCTTGTTGCACTCGCCCTTCCGCATCTTGATCGATGGGCTGGGGTGTGCCCTGATAGTGCCATCGATCTTGTTCCCGCATGCGCTGATAAGCAAAAGATCTCTCGGCCGACGACAAGAACTTCGCATCGGCAGGTGTGTGCGGTAGAACAAACAAAAGGCCGATCCCCACGAGAACTGTCAAGCACCCTTCGATGAAAAGAATCCAAGGCCAGCCGTTATAGCCAGCAACCTTGACCTGAACTAGACCAGCAGCCAATAGACCGCCCAAGAATCCGGCGAGAGCGGTGCTTGAGTAGAATAGCCCAACACGCAGAATGAGCTCGTCGGCGGTATAGAAGAATCCCAGATAAATCAAGACTCCGCCCAAGAAAGAGCTCTCTGTCAAGCCCAAGAATACACGCGTGACGCAAAGGCCCGCGAAGTTGGTGATGAATCCGCTGAAAGTTGTAACAAGACCCCACGCTGTCATCAACGCCGGGAGCCATATCGCCCCTCCAACACGACGAACAGCTAGGTTGCCTGGGACGTTGAACAGGATGTTGAGAATGAAGAACGTCGCCAGGGCCGTGTTGAACTGGTTGCCAGTCAGGTGTAAGTCCTGCTCGAGACCGTTGATGCGGGCGAGGGCAATGTTGCTCTTGTCGAGAAAGAAGAGAAGATGGGCAAGAAACATTGCAGGGATCAGTCTGCGGTCAAATTTACGGACGAGAGATGCCCGGATCTTTTCGGTGCCCTCGCAACCGCCTGCATCAATGGATTCATTGTTAACTTTGTTGTTTGTTGACCTCTCTGGCATATCATAGCGTTTATATACGAGAGATTCGTTCGCCATCTCATCTTTGTTCTTGGCTTCGTCTGTGAGCGACTTTTGCTCCCTCAACTTGCCGTCTTCTTCACCGCTGCCATCGATGGAGTATGGCATATTTCTGATTTCGTATTGAGATGACGTCCAAAAAGAACTTCAGAAATTCAAGTTGATTCAATTCATTTGAAGATTAATAGGGACCTGACAAGAGGAGAAATAGGAGAGAAAACCTGCGACAGAGCTGTAGAGCGACTGCTAACCAAGGGGTTGATAAAAAGACGGTTTAGAAGATGGTTCCGGGTCAAGTGACGCAGCGAATCCCCAAGCCAGGCCCTTTGAATTGGCATTGGCACTTTTATTTCTCTGAATCAGATGCCGACGGTTAGCTGCATCCGCAGTTCCGAAGCTGAGGGTTCCAGGCCTGCGGGATTCGGCGATAGAACATTACAAAAGGTCGGTGATCATCGATTGTCTCTAAAAACATCCATGCCATCGGCCGTTACACCGCATTATCTGTCATATTTTGAACATTAAATGGATCACTTGGCAAGTCTAGAAAAAATGCCCAGACGCCAGTTAACATCATGGATGTCGTATGGGCGAGACTACTTTGAAGGACAAGCAATGCCCTTGTCTATTACAAAGCGCCACACCTTCCTAAATGTGTCTCCCAAGTGTTACTCTTATCTGATTCCTCTTTACACATTGTGTTCCTTGGTCAATCCAAATATGAGTACATACATGCAGGCCGGAAAGGGGCACAGCTTTTTACTGGGTCTGAGCATGATTTGTGCAACGTGGTGGGGAATACAAGCATTAATTACACCGCTTCAATTTGTGTCACTCTCAATGCCGATGGCAGGATTTGAAGAGCCAGTCAATTCGGGTTCCCGTGGACATGATTGATCTTGCATTTCTTCTAAGAATCATGACATGACATGGAGAAGTCATATCTGGTACTGACTTATGTTTTGTTGCTTCCCCATTGTAGACTGGAAATAAAGCTAACCCTAAAATGAAAGCATGTGGAGCAATAATTTATACTGAAGTTTACTATATTCGCCAAATATTCAGTAGTCACTGTAGCTGAGCTCTTCACGTAATCCTTCAACCAACGCTCTTCAAGCGGAGCCTTGAACTTGGCGCAGCACTCGTTAACTCACTATTCCGAGCTAACGGTACTCCTTTAAGTGCGCGGAAGACATGATAGATAACGTCTCTCCTTTGCATAACCTTCTTTGACCTTCCAAAATCCGAGACAAATCTCGCTAATAGCATCCCTTCGCCCGTTCGTTACGCACTGCTACTTGTGTCGGTCTCAGATCGCATGAGTGGAGTTCTCAATCGCCACTTTTAAACACCAAGGGGCCATCTATGCCAAGTCTTTGTTGCTAAGAAACCGTGACGATGATGTCTTGAGGCGTTGGTTGACCATAGAGAACAGGGTATGTTAAATAACAGTGAGTTATTATGGGTTCGTCGGCGCTTAATAGGCCATTAAATTTGTAAGCAGATGTCGCGAGCTAGAGCACACAGCAGGGCATAGAGGAATTCAGGTCTAAAAGCCTTTATTTTATGCAACTGAAAGTGCTGAAAGTGAACTGCTATGAATACGGTAACAAATTTGAAACGCCACGTGGTATGGCACATGACAACGGATTTGTAGCGTATGGAAGTGTATGAGGTTATCGTGACAGTAGATCACTTCAATGTGTATGTTGCTAACGGCGGGATTCCCAGTTCTCTATTAGGAAGCACTAGCTATATGCCTCTCCAGAGCAGGTACCTCTGTTAGTTAGGCAGTGGAAGTTTCAATCTTGTGCTACCTACAAAACGTAAGTCAAGGCAATATCAAATATCTTCTCTCGGATTCCGTCGTCAAGTGCCCAGTATATAAACCAAACATACATATGTATATAAACTTAGATATCATCTGAATTTGCACAGAACCAGCACAGCACTAAGAGCCCAGAGCATATCGCTGCTATACTGCACGAACTATTGATATCACCAACTATGAGGCCGTTTCCTCGCAGACACTCCTCTCTCTACGCTCTGGTGGGCTTGGTGGCTCAACTCAGTGAACAGAATCCCTGTTCAGGAATCTAGTCAAGCAGGCGAAGCAGCAAATCAAAGCCTGCAGTACCGAGTACTAGCCGCCATCTACCCAGTCTTAATAAGTGCTAATTATGGCCAGTAAAGGACTAGTGCCAGAGCAACGCGGAGTACTCCGCCGGTATTCCGCCTCCCCCGCGCCCGATACCGAAAGGGGCCATAGTGTAGTTCGGCCGGGTAATTATCGGGGTCGAAATATCCGTTATTCCCCCGCTCCGATCATCTCGCCGGACCGCCTCATCGGTCTTATATGTGCGAGCCCTCCGCTGGTGCTTCTTCTCCTTCCAAAGTCTTCCTTCGTTCACAGTTTTTCTCCATTTACTGAGGGCATCTAATTGTCATCTCAACGGCCGTGATCGACCTTGTGTCTATACGAGTTAACTACTCGTGAACTGGTCATTGAAGCCGGCATGTCTCAGACCGCCACCGAGACGCGTTCCAATACGCAGCAACATATACCTTTCGGGCCAGAAGCCTACGAGCTCGGCCACTTGAGTTCCACTCATGGTCGATCGCTCGATGACATCTCGCCGAAGCGGGACGGTTCCGAGGAACATCAATCTACAGACGACCCAGACAGCAACCCGCCGCCGCACGCTCATGGAACCATCGAGCGGTGGAACTCACCAAAGGGCAACGTTAGCAGAATTGCATTCGCTTTCTTCTCCTTCATTGTATCCGGCATGAATGATGCGGCAGTTGGTGTAGGTTTTCTGTGCCGTGCGTGAGGACTATCCACTGACTCGTCACTTGTAGGCCCTGATTCCATATGTAAGCCCACCTGATGTGTTTCTGAAGCTTGCCAGTCATCCTTATTCGTGAATAGCTCGAAACATACTATGAATTGAGCTACACCATTGTCTCGCTCATCTTTCTGACACCCTTCGCCGGCTACTCGGTCGCGGCTTTCACAAATGCTAGAATCCATCAGAAGTTCGGACAGCGAGGCGTTGCCATCATGGCCCCCCTGTGTCACATCATCACCTATGTTGTTCTCGCTCTGCACCCTCCTTATCCAGTTCTGGTTATTGCCAATATGATCAGCGGGTTTGGGAACGGACTGACTGATGCTTGCTTCTGTGCTTGGATTGGCGCCATGGACAAGACCAACATGATCCAGGGCTTCCTCCACGCCTCCTACTCCGTGGGTGCCCTCATTGCCCCGCTGATTGCTACGTCGATGGTGGTTACTGCTAAACTGCCATGGTACAATTATTACTATTTCATGGTGAGTCGGCAATACACAGTCTTGTGCTACAGAAACCCTGACGAACCTACAGGTTGGCGCGTCCGTTCTCGAACTCATCGGCCTTACCATAACGTTTTGGCCAAAGACCGGTGCTGTTTACCGCGCCGAACACGCTCACGAAAATGAGGGTCAAGGAGGTGCTGGCACCCAAATCGCACTCAAGTCGAAGGTTACCTGGCTTTGCTCCGTGTTCTTCTTCGCTTACATGGGCGTCGAAGGTATGTTCTGATATCAGGGAAAGTCGTCAGTTTCCACTCATTTCTAATAATCCTTTCTAGTTGGCCTGGGTGGCTGGATTGTAACCTTCATGCTTCGCGTCCGCAAGGCGTCCGCCTATGCGTCTGGTGTCTCTGCTACAGGCTTCTGGGCTGGACAGGCCCTTGGACGCGCATGTCTGGGTTTCGTGACCGAAAAATACGGGGAGAGACTCTGTATCAGCATCTATCTCGTTATCTGCATTGCCCTTCAAATTCTCTTCTGGCTTGTACCCCAGTTCATCGTCTCGGCTATTTCTGTGGCGTTTCTTGGTTTCTTCTTAGGACCGATGTTCCCCGGCGCTGTTACAATGACGGCTAAGCTTCTTCCGAAACACATTCATGTCAGTGCAATTGGCTTCGCTATGGCTATTGGAGGCACAGGAGGAACAGTATTCCCGTTCATCATTGGCGCCATTGCGACCAGCAAGGGTGTTGCGGTGCTTCAGCCCATCGTTCTATCTCTGATTGCTGTGGTGGCTATCGTGTGGCTTTGCTTCCCGCGGATCCAAAAGAGAGAATAGGGTATTATGCGGTAATTTGAAGTAAACCGGTGTCCTTCTCTTCTTTCTCCGGCAACTAACACCCAACTGGAAAATTCATACGATAAGGAATATTCATTCCTGTTCATTTCACAATCAAAAGCCGCTTGCATAGATACCGTTCAAGTCTGTGACCTGGAGAGCCCTATCCGGAGTTCGCACCGCTAAGGCAATGGATAGACAGGCAGTTAGAAAGAAGATTCAGTTGAGTCCATACATAGACCGTATTTTTGTAGACATTGGCCCCCAGATTACAACACTGGCAAAAGCGCAGCGTTAAACCCAAAGTATGTACGCTGTAGGGGGTGTACAACGAGCCATCGTCACGCAATTATATACCAAGTCAACTATATACAACAATACATCGAGTTCAGCCTCGCACGTTCACATCACATGCACCGAGGCCAAGTATGCTCATTACAACTTCTGGCCAGCAATGCCAGGGATGGTGCTGGCGACCTTGCCGGAACCAATAGCGGCGATATTGTATGGGAGCGAGGCGGAGGTGAGGGTTCCCTTGGGGGCAGTGTTCTGGGAGCCGCCGAGGCTGACGTCCTCAGCGACGGCATAGCCAGTCTGCTTAGAATCCGCGAAAAAGATAGCATTGGCAGGGCTGTTGGTGAATGCGGTGCTCTGGACAAGGACCTGAGCACCCATACGCGTATTTATTCCCGTCGCAATGAGCTTGTTGTAGTAGTTGTTGACGACGTGAACAGTACCGAAGCGGACGAGAGGGGTACGGGAGTTGACGTTGTACCAGTGATTGTTGGCATAGGTAACATGGAGCTTGCCCGTATCCTCGCCGGCATTGCTATCGGAGTGGCCAACTAGGGATCCCTTCCACTGAGCGCATGATGTTAGCTTCCGAAAGCGGGAGTAGCAGATAGTACGGAATAGAAAAGAAATAGGACTCACGTGGTCGTGGAAGTAAACGTTAGAGACAGTAATCCAGTCGGCGCCGTGAGAGATGTCAAGGAGACCGTCGAGGTCATCCTTACCGCCACTCAGGTCACCAGAAAGGTCGCAATGGTCGATCCAGACGTTGGTAGACTCATCAATACCAATAGCATCACCGTTGGATGCTTTCACACCGCCGATCTTCAAGTTACGAACGATGACGTTCTTGGCCTGACGGATGTATAGACCAACGTTGTTCAGGGCTAAGGATGCAGTCAGCATCGTACCAAGTAGTCATGCAATGATTTCCAAGTCAGACAGTATGTTACCGACTTGGATTTACTTACAGCTGCCCTTCTCTCCGATAATGGTCTTGTCTGAAGAGACGCGGACCTTCGCGTTACCCGAGATTGCGCCGGAGACAACGATGGTAAGAGGACCTGTTCGCTTGGCAGCAGCAACTAGTTCGTCGACGGTCTTAACAGCAACGCTCGAACCGCCGGCGCCACCGGTGGTACCGCCATTCTGAGTGCAGTAACCAATGTTACAAGCTGTAGCGGCCTGTCTGAGAGCAAGCTCGTTGCGTGCATTGATAGTATTGGCTGGTGAAGCCGTGGCCAAAGCCGCCATGAATGTAATTGCGAAGAACTTCATGTTGGTGTTCGTGATGGGTTGCTGGGTAAGCACGCAGTCAGGAAAGAATCGAATATACGGCTAATAAGCGGGTTTAAAGTGACAAGGTGAACAGAAGCTTGAACGAAAGACTGGAAATAGGCAGGACGGAGGATAAGAAAAAATGGCGGTCCAGTGTACTGATGGCGTCAACTTATTTATAAGCATCGTTCTCAAGCCTTGCCTTCTTCGTTGGGGTTGAAGGTGATCTTTCTCATGCTGGAAAGTCTGAAGCATGCTACCCCATGTCGACGACTAGCGTATATTGCCGGGCACTTTCAACCGCATGTGACCCATGTCTTAACCAAGATCTCGACCACCTCTGCATATGCGGCTAGGGTGCCATCAAATCCATTTTGGGGTGTCGGACGCTCAGGGGGGAAGTCTCCGTAGATAGTCCTCTGGCTGTAGTCGACCGCGATCAGATGTGATTGGCGTCAGATCTTTCTCGTCGGAATAGCCAGCATAGGTAGGCGAAGTCATGCTTGGGTCTCTCTCGAGTTCATGAGGTGGTCCAAACCAGGAGACTGAGCATAAGTTCGCTTACCAGAGATCTTGGAAGGCGAGAACGCGATACTTCGTAGCAGATTTGTTTTGTGGAGCAAACATTGTTGGCCGAAGACATGTTGGAACCCGGAAACGCGTGTCATCATAGGAATAGAGCAGCGCCAAGAGCTGAGGTAAATGAACCAAGATAGGCCGTTGGAGGAATAACTGGCATGGGGGTGAAGGAGCGCCGTCGTGCGAGTACGGGTATTTAGCCGTAGGCGTTTTGGTATTTGGCCGTATTTAACCACATCTGGCAACTGCGCCACGCAGCCACAACAGGCCCCTACCTCGCGATACACCTCTTCCTAGAGGTACAATCCTTTTTACTAGGCTTACTAGCTAAATTTCTTTCCAGTATTAGAGTAAGTACATACACGCCTCTATCTATTAATAGCAGTAGCAGCAGTAACAGCTATAGTCTTAGAGAATTAAGTACGTTCTGCCTTATATTAAATTATATCCCTAAAAAATGCTACTTTACCTTAAAAACACGCGTTTTTATATAAATCTTAGATAGCTGACGATGTACTGCGAAACTGAGGTACATGAAGTTTTGTAGGTGTGGCTGTGGCAGTAATTTCGCTTGCTGAATGTGGTTAGATACGGCCAAATACCAAAACGCCTACAGCCAAATACCCGCACTCCCGTCGTGCAGGTACACTTGGCACAATTGGAGACTGCTTGAGGAGACTAAGTTATTGGCTAATGGAGGGGTAGGCAAAGCTATTTGACGTGTGGCTGCAATGGTCTTGACTTTGAACGACTATGAGAAGGAGACAGTTGTTACATTTTGCAGGACATCTCTAACAACACTCCTATTGACCACAGTCAGTCTCAAGCATCGGCTATTCCTAGCTAAAGCGTAATGAATTCATGGGGAAGCCGGTTCCCGTTCTTGATTCCTACTACTCCTGAAATCATGGCGTATGATTGAGACCATCTCAAGGGGTAATGATCGACGTTGGCATCTCCTCACACCCTTGGAATGTTTGTGTTACTGAAAAGGATTAATTAACAACCCCTGGTCTGATGACATCTCGCACTGGCAAACTTTTCCCTCCAATCACCATACAATCCTGCATGTACTATCCTCTCCACTCATTCTGCTTACACCGTCACGCGGCTTGCGGGGGAAAAGCGAATCCCGTAGCCATTAGTCACGTATAGGACTTAAAATTCAAAGACTTCCATAGAAATAAGTTACCAAAGTAATTTCAACAAACCTATTAGAATCTAATTTTTCACAGCTTCCTCAAGTCTTTGGGGCATTTGCAAGCGCCTTGTTCTGTGGTGTCCATCTCAGAAGTTAGACCGATGTTTGTCTTCGTTCAGTCTTGGCGCGCTAGTGTCAAAAGATTGATGCCTGATCATTGCAAGGCTCGTGTCATAACAGCAGAAGACAGTCCCACAGCAAAGAAGCGATTCTGAGAAGGGAGTTTGGAGGGGAGGAGGAAGCATACAGCACGAGGAATATCCCTCACCCAGTACCACACTAAGGCAGAACCAGAACTTTAGTCACAAAGTTCCACAACGCGCGGAGAGGATTTCTTGGTCTAAATATTGCGTTTTGGAACATAAATATTATGAACCATCAATGTATCCTATCTTTTTCAGTGCCGAATTAGCCTGCAAAGGTGGCATTGCCGGCCAATTGTTCTATACTATTGAAATATTCGGAACTCAACCATGCGGCTGCTACTAGCTTTTTGTAATTCTCCAGCCGGTTTCAAATCACGGATAGCGTCTAACATCGACCGCGCTAGCGGCAATCGTCACGGCTAAGAATTCTTACACGAATAGGAATATTCCCAGCTTCGCCAATGATCCATATCATATGGAAACACTAGCAAGAGACGTCTTTAACAGGTTAGAGAACTCCACTGCCGCTTGTCCCCGCTTCCCCAGTATGCTGTACTTTACTCAATGGCAAGCATTGAGTAATTAGCTGACAGGAACCAGCTGCTCGGGATATTGGTTCCACATTGGTTGGACTTCAAAGCCTAGATGTGAATGAAAACTGGCAACAATGTATCCTTCCTCGACAATTTGCCTATTGGTACCGAAAGATAATGTATGACTAGTTAAGCGTAAGGGCTGTATGGCTTGACTTAATTGTGTACGCTTTATTTTGGTTTCATCATAAGACCAAAGTTGTAATCTTCTTGGCTTTATTTAGTCCAAAAGCGAGCCTATTTGATGTTGGAAATTGCAGCTTGCTACAGAAGTTAGAACTCGCCATGCGACTAACTTGACATAGCGTGCAAGGTCTCTGGCCACTAGCGAGGGAAAGTGATAGCATTTCTCCTTCTGAGAGATATGGAAGTCTCGCATTTTATGACTTCTTACAGTACCTTTTACATACATCTACGTGGAAGGTTGTTGTAACTAATCTAACTAGGTGCATTGCAGTATAGAGGTCAGCCAGTTTGCAGCCTAATTACTGAATGCCTTGAAGGTGTCTTAGATGAATTTGCACAGATCTTTAACTGTAACACTGCTTTTCCCAGGTTATATAATGCTCTTTTGGCTCCCTATATAAGAAATGTTGTTCTTTCGTCAGTCGTCCCATCACACGGAAGGCCACTAGGATCCTTCGATTGACTCTCTAAAGTCTGCAACAAGCGCCCGTAACACTCGTTCAAAAACTCACGCCCTCGTTTTGTTATTTCAGGTGCCCAGCCGACATTCGTCTCCACATGGCTGGGTGCACCGTTATATGATGAATCGAGCTGGAAGAAACCGATCCGCCGATATAGTTCCTTGGTGTTAGACACTGATACGGACGCGAGAAGAACTCCCATGTATTCGGGCCTACAGTGAGAACTCGTCAGAAGCACGCACAGCAAATTTCCCGGCACTGACTTTTCTTCTCTTTCGGTCTCCGGCCCATCAAACTGCGCGACGGCATCACATCGATCCGCCACACCCTCCACCCTTCGCATGATCTCCTGTTGGACCATATCGGCATCTAAGGGGCGCCCAAGGGGTCCAGTGCTCACGGAAAATATAGGGCCTTGCGGTCCCAGTGTACCTTCAGTCATCGTACCCCACGTTCGCGGGATCGTGTCACTCTGGGAAAAGTCAAAGTATTGCGGTTTCCTTACGCACTCTCACGACCAACTGGGTGCGTCAAACCCGTATCTCCGCTCATGTGTCTCGTCCCACCAGGCGAGACACTTGGCAAGATCCGCCTCCCAGAGGCCATGCAGGTACTTGGATTCGGACAGCTGCTTAATCCTTTCGGCGAGACCTGCGAGCGCGTAGAAGGTCTCGGTTGCGAACGAAAGGTTGGTCTTCGCGTATGCATTGACAATCAACCGCCAGGTCTCGAAACATGTTTCCGGAGTGAACTTGCTCGGGATCATTCGTGGGTCGGAGAACCCAGAGGACAGATCCGCGCTACTATTACTGGGGTGTACTTCCCGGCTGATGCCGTAGGGACACTGTAAATACACATTTTAACAGGTGAATATGGCGCTGCGCGTCGACAAAAGTCTTTCCTGCAGCACCCAACCACGTCTGTACAATGGTTCAGCGCCGAGCTGCTCGAACCAGGGGCCTTCTTCGTCGATCTCGCCTTGGCCTTGGCCATTTGTTGACATGTTGCCAGAGTCTGCACCAGGGATGATGCAGGGCGTCATAGGTCGCACGTCCCTCCCGTTAAAGAGAGGCTCGCCGCTATGACCGGCCGAAGCCGCCATGATATTGCAGAGGCCGTATTAGTACACATTGTGCATAGTGACGCTTTCTCGAATCCAGTCATCTTTTGAATCCTGGATAATACACTGTCTCTTAATTAGTGTCAAGTTCCAAACGCGATCCGTGTCGAGCGTCTCTTCAGACTAAATCAAAGCAACATGTACAGTCACAGTATTTAAGTGCTATATGCTAGCTTTCGAAAATGATAATCATTAGGACCACTTGAGCCTTCTTTTCAATCCTCTTGCGGATAAAATCGACTCAACCGTAGAAGCAGAATGAGTCATAAGTCTCGGGAGATATTGTGACTAAGAAGGAAACGGAATTCTGCACTTACCAATGAGTCAATCCAAATATATCCCGCCCCAATCTTCAATGCAACAAACGCCGCATCCAAGAATAGCTGTGGTATTACGAAGGCCGACATCCCCATGATGCGGTATTCCTCATAGTTAGCCAAGGTTAGAGTCAAGTTGGGTTTACTCCCCCAACAATAACTAAGGGTAGCATACGGGCCGTGGGTTGCAGTCTCTTCCGTTTCCACTAGGCATAGCCCTGTAACAGTGGTTCGGTCGCTAGACGACAGAATCTGCAGTAGGCGCTGAGGATATCAAGTTGGCTTGGAGGACACACGGCAATCCTCATGCATTTCCATGCACTTGCGAATTTGGGTGGCGGTATATTTCATCGTGCTCTGTGAGCCCGTGTTGTCATCCAGTCCGCCGAGGTGGTACATCCAACGGGGTAGATACTTAAATGCATCCCCGCTGCTGGTGGAATCTGGCTTGAAACAAATGCCCTCGTGGGGACCGCGCCCAATCTTTACGTCCAAACCACACCGCGTCACTCATCGACCCCTCAGCCATTTTCCACGTGAGGAAACAAGTTGCGCTGCCCTGGTTCCAATCTTCCAGGCCGCGGGAGAAGGAGTGGAAGGCTGGATAGGTCATGAGCAGGTGCTCGATGGTCATCGGACCATGCGCTTTCTGAATCGCCAATAGGACCCGGTTGCACCACCAGCAGCCTTGCTTAATGCCATCTGCAAGGTCGCCTGGATTTTGATGCAGTATCTTATGTGGTATGTCTGCGATAGTTACCAGGAGGTCGCGATCAGGCGAAGGGCCCGTTAGCTCAGGGTGAAAGTATCGCAAGCACTTTTGGCACGCCTGGCTGGACAGGAACTCGGCTTGGATCTCGTCGTCAGTCATATCTTGAATTTCCGCTGGAACGTGTTTCTCGACATTATCTAGTTGTGGCTGGTGTTGGTTGCTCATGGTGTACTGTGATTTGGAACTGCAGTGGTTGTTTTCAGATGGATGTGCTCGGCGGGTGTTTAGTTGTAAGTTGAGATGTTCAAGATAAAGGGACGTTATGGGTAACAGCTATTGCTAGGAACGGTTAACTTCCTCGTTTTCGAAGGGAAGAATACGTCCAGTTACATTGGTCCCCTTGTCCTGTGTCTTGTAAATTAGTCAGCGCCATTGCGAGCCTAGGGTCCACCAGTAGTGGCCCCTAAGTAAACGGGAACAAAGCCAGCCATTGATACGTAAGTAGCTTAGCTTATGAGATTTTAGGTTATCGGACGCACTGCATGCATACTGAACTAAGATGCGGGGTTCTGTCCTTGCGGTTGTGACTAAACCTAGCCGACCTGTCATTAGAGACATGATGTTGGCTACGGCCCAACAGTAGATAAGGCTGTTGTTATCTCAACGGTCGTCAAAGTTCCCCTCTTTCGCGATCAGCCACAGAAATCGGACAGTTATTCTTGACCTTGCGTTACTACACATTATCAACACGTAGCAGACCGCCAAAACGTTTCCGCACGCCATGGCCGATATCAAGAAGTTCGTGCTTGGTGACTTCAAGCTCCAGAGCGGCGAAACGTTGCCTGGTGCTTGGATTGCCTACAAAACCTTTGGCGATGCTTCCCTGCCAGCCATCGTCTATCCCACGTGGTTCTCCGGTGCCATCGCGGACAATGAGTGGTTGGTCGGAAATGACAAGACTCTGGACCCGTCAAAGTACTTCATCATAATTCCAGCCCTCTTTGGCAACGGACAATCCATCAGCCCGTCTAACTCTGACATCAACCCATTCCCTAACGTTTCTATCTATGACAATGTGCGTGCACAACATCGGCTCGTTACCAAAGAACTTAACATCAAGCACCTGAGGGCAGCTCTAGGCTGGTCTATGGGAGCTGCTCAATCATTCCAATGGGCGACGCAATACCCTGACATGATGGACATCTGCGTTCCTTTCTGCGGCGCAGCCAAGTGTGCTCTGCATAACAAAGTGTTCCTGGAAGGGGTCAAGTCAGCGCTCCTCGCTGCGAAAAAGATCAGCTCGGCTGGGAGTGGCAACGGGCGCGTAGCAGCGGCCAACGACAAGTCTGTGCGAATATGGTCTGACGAGGAGAAGCAAGCCGGGTTGAAGGCATTCGGTCGTGTGTATGCTGGGTGGGGCTTCTCCCAGACCTTCTACAGACAAGAAGTCTACAAGGAGCACTACAAGTCCAGGGACCTCGAAGACTTCCTTCAGAGCTTTTGGGAGAAGTGGGCTTTGAGCAAGGATCCCGAGAACCTTTTGACCATGGTTCATACGTGGCAGAGTGCCGATGTGAGCAACCAAGAGCCATATAACGGTGACTTCAAAAAGGCCATGGCGAGCATCAAAGCCAAAACCTTGGTGCTACCTTCGAAGACTGATCTCTACTTTCCGTAAGGCTTTCTTCAGACACCCCACCATTCCGGCAGTTACTGACAGGTCTAGGCCGGAAGATTCCGAGCTTGAGGTCAAGTACATGGCCAAGGGTGTTGGAGAGCTAGCCGTATTTCCGTCCATCTGGGGACATTGGGCCGGCGCGCCCCCGGGTAACTTTGATGACGTCAAGTGGTTGGACGACAGACTAAAGGATATTTTTTCCACCGCACCCCGGAAAGATTGGGGGGATCTTTCAATCCAATGAGTGCAGAGCAAAGCAATTTTGGCTATTCTCATCTGTTCTATCCTTCAGTCGGCGCGGCGGGGCGGCTGAGTGCAAGTTCCTCAAGCCGATGAACGCATGTGGTCAGTCCCGCACATCGACTCTATTGAACTGGACTCAGGTTTTGGTAGGATCTTGACTGTCCATCGGAAAGAAACCTAAGATATTACACCCTGGTATTGCAAATTTATGCTGTTGTCGTGTAGCCTGGATGCTGTTCTTAGTCCGCTTATAAGCTAGTGCTCATTGATAAGCCAAGCTGCATCACGAGTACTTTGCTCCTTGTTGCTGTATTCTTGTTCAATTCCAAACTATACTACTCTGTTTCGTTTCAAAAGCCAGAGAACTCGCTGAACCGCTCTCTTGGTCTCCGAATGGCATCACGGATTGCCCCTTTTTCGTGTCCAGTCGCACCTTGGTGCACCAACAGTGCGCAGTCTAACATCTCTGTTATCATCAACATTTCCCCTACCACCTGACCCTTCTCGTATGACTTTTACTTCCCAGAATTGTCTCTGGCCTTGCTTCGTATTCCTCCATTGTGATAATCTGTCTCGGGGGATGTCCGATATACCATTTCCCCCTTGGTCGATGCTCGTGACTGCGTCGTCGTCCGGCATGCGTAGAAATATTTTCCTGAGACTTCAGCAACTTGAACAAGTACTGTAAGCGAAGGTCTTCGTTTCGCAACTGAATGAAACGACCTTTGACGCTGGTATTAGGTACTTCTGAATGATGTTTGGCAGAAGTCTGATCGTGGACAATGATGTTGTGTGTTTCGTCTTTTGGTGGATATTCAAGGAAGACTTGTCGCCATTCGTCACTGTCAGACGTTGTCTTTGAAGATGGACTGGATAATTGTGTGATCGAGGTTCGAGGGTAATGGTAGGCATAACCCTATCCTGAAGGTTTTCAGACATGTGCGTAGCCCTATATGGGCCGTTTCCCGACTTCTTTTCACTCTTTATGGAGTCTCTTGCATGTCTTTGCATGTCACAAGCTTGTCTGGCTGTGCCGTTGGTGATGCGATCCATGTGGACTCGGAGCATCTCAACAAGCCTCGCGAGACTATTGGCATCCGATTCCTCGTCTTGCAAGCTGCTTTCGCGTAGTATGCCGTTGGTCGGATAAAACGAGTCTACAAACCTTTCTCCAGTGTCGTTGAGGTTCGTCCACTGAAAGGGCATATCGGGGTCAACGGTCAAGTTCTCGGTGTCGCCCCACACGTGCCACCAGTCAGTCTCGGAGCTTTCATAAGGGTGCTCAAAGAGATCCCAATCGGGGCCATCGAGAATGGGTACCTCAGCGGCGATAGTGGCAAGCTCTTCAAAGGACGTACGACTGAGGATTCGATCGATCTCCCTTTTGGTTGGTCGGGCTCTCTTCGCAATGGCGTCGAGACACACATTACGTGCAGTTTCGGTAAGCATTTTTTTTCGATTGAAGCCTCCTGTGTGGTGATTTCGGGTGTTTGAGGGGGGGATATCTCTGTAAGGGTCATTGAAGGAGACATGCGATGATTGCAAGGGTAGGTATGTATCATGATGGATGGGAGGCCGTCTGCCGCCGGTGATTTCAGAAGGCTCGGATTGGGATATATGGTGGGAGCAGAAAGAAGTCGAATTCTCTCGATTGCTGTTTCCTGCTTGTAAAACACTGGCAAGGGAAAGCGTGTTGTTTGGAGTTGCCTTCCCTCTCTCTCCAGGTGTCGTTTTATGATTGACCTCCTCTTGCCTGATATCAAATGAAGATAAAGACTTCTTCCTCTAAATCCAAACTTCTCAGGAAAGGGGTAAGAGAGTTCTTGGTTCTTTCTTGGAATTGCAAGCATGTACCTTTAGGCAATTACAAGCAGAACTGCAATGAAAGAGGAAGGGCCCATGTGCATATAATCACACCCAGCCGGTCTATGGATCACATCATCAATTCACAAGCGAGACTGGCATCTTTTTCAATCCCCAAATCTGGATAATTCATTGAATTATTTTGAGTTTTTGATATGCGAACAATGACTACATACATTCTTTGCTCACTCCCTGTCAATGGTTGAATTGGCTTCATGGCTTTGTGGGTGTAGCTACTCACTCTTTTTCTGGATTTACTGGCGACAGTGAGGCATTAGCAATTGCCAGCAAATGGAATTGAACACAAAGACCTGAAATCGGAGTTAATCTTCTGAAGATTTCATAAGAACTCGTTTTGCGCCATCTCTCTGGGTTCGAGTTCGCTTTCAAAAGGCCTGGTGGGTCATCATGAACAAGGTGAACTTGCAAGTTGGCGACTTAGAAACTTCGAATGGGCTAATACGCCACTACTTTATGAAGCTCTGGCGCGTCCAGAATGATATCCACTAGTGGAATTTGCTCCATGAGTGAGCTGAAAATGCATAACTCAAAGTGCGCAAGGCCAGGTCTTAATAGCAAGTCAAGCAACCTCCGCAAGTGGCCACAGTCATTGCTCTCCCACGGCAATAACCCCCATTAATCGAAAGGAAACAAAGTTTTCCATGCTTGACATGGAAGTAATCAACCGGCATTATGATGTGTATATTACCGATCGGAGCTTCGAGAAATACACATTTAGAGGGTCGGCAATGGATCCAGTGATCACGACTCGAGTATTTATACGCCTGCAATTGATATGACGATGAGGTTCAAGCGCGACCTGCAGTCATCGGATGAGTCGGGAACGGAAAAGAAATGATGCAATCAGAACGTGTCGGAACCTCGTTTCTTACACGACATCCAATGATACAGGTCGTCCGCACGAATACCGAGGCCGACTGGTCCCAAACATCAGACGGTGCAGGGGTTTGCCCTGCCGGCGTTTGAATCCACAGACCCCGGTGTCCACCTCCGGCCATGGCCCGGGAAACTGATCACACGCCGTGTCGCTAATCGAGAAGACAAACCTTAGAGCAAGCTGACTGCTAGACGTCATCCATTGACTCGGCTCAGAGTGTCGCGCCAGTTGATGAGTGTTGGTGTCACACACAACACGCCACTTTCGGGGAGCGGCTTTTGGTGCTGTGTTTCCATGACTTCGGACGAACCTCGCGGGGGTTGAAATCGTGCGTTCCTAGGGAACTATCCTGATGGTTCTCCGAGAGTGTCATGCGTTGCTGAATAATGGTTTCTGTAATGACACATATTCAGTTCATCCAGCGTAGCTACGGGCTTTGCACCCCATCATCCTTCCTTGACATGTAGTCACGCCACAAAAGTAGAGGCGAGGGTATGACACAATTACCGAATCAGAACCTACATAGCCTGGGCTTGAAGCTTTATTTTTGTAACTTCGTCAGATCAACGGCTTTTTTCAGTGTCAACAGATTAGTAGCATATGTTCATCCGGGTTTTCAAAGCCCGATCATGCCTACCAACATTTTGATGGGAACCGCACGCAGTTGACGAAAAATAGATATAAAACCGACAATCATGCATTTCGAATCGATTCGTTTCTTTCACATTAAGAAGCTCCTACCAACTTTACCAACAGGATATAAAAGCTTGACACAGCATCCATAACACCCATCCCTACTTCGTTTGGAACCGTCACGCCGTCAGCATGCCTATCACCAAGTACAAGGCCGCCGCTGTCACCTCCGAGCCTGGTGTAAGGTTTCTCTAATATTATTTACTGAATCTGATTGCTAATTGGCATAGTGGTTTGACCTTGAGGGCAGTGTTCAGAAGACTATCAACTTCATCAACGAGGCTGGCCAGGCCGGCTGCAAGCTCCTGGCTTTCCCGGAAGTCTGTAAGCTGCTTTATCATCGCCGAACAGTAAAAATAAGCCTACTGACCATTCTCAGGGATTCCTGGCTATCCATACTGGATGTGGAAGGTTACCTACCTGCAATCTCTCCCCATGCTCAAGAAGTATCGCGAGAACTCCCTCCGCGTCGATTCGGAAGAGATGCGCCGAATCCGCCGAGCCGCCCGCGACAACCAGATATTTGTCTCCATGGGCTTTGCCGAACTCGATCACGCAACTCTCTACCTCGCACAGGTTCTCATCGATCCGAGTGGCAACGTCATAAACCACCGCCGCAAGATCAAGCCTACCCACGTCGAGAAGCTCGTCTATGGCGACGGATCTGGCGATACCTTCATGTCCGTCACCGAGACCGACATTGGCCGCGTCGGCCAACTCAACTGCTGGGAGAACATGAACCCTTTCCTGAAGGCCCTCAACGTCTCCCAGGGTGAGCAGGTCCACATCGCCGGCTGGCCCGTTTACCCAGGCAAGGAGCGCCAGGTCACTCCCGATCCAGCCACCAACTACGCGGACCCTGCCTCCGACCTTGTGACCCCCGCTTACGCCATCGAGACCGGTACTTGGGTCCTCGCTCCCTTCCAGCGTCTCTCGCATGAGGGCTTGAAGAAGAACACCCCCGAGGGCGTTGAGCCCGAGACCGACCCTTCGGTCTACAACGGCCATGCTCGCATTTACAAGCCTGACGGCAGCTTGGCAGCGAAGCCAGACAAGGACTTTGATGGTCTGATTTTTGTCGACATTGACCTCGACGAGATCCACCTTACCAAAGTCCTTGCCGACTTTGCTGGCCACTACATGCGCCCTGACCTCATCCGTCTCCTTGTCGACACACGCCGCAAGGAGCTCGTCACAGAAGCTGATCCTCAGAGCACCATTGCGAGTTACAGCACCTACCACCGGCTTGGACTTGACCGCCCGCTGGACCCCAAGCCCGAAATGTCCGAGCACGATGGAAAAAGCAAGAACGTCGCCAAATAATCCTGCGATAGACTTCACAAAGGGATTCTGAAATTCAATAGTGCCATTTCAGCTGGAACAGTTCTCATTTCTGTCTTCCGAGGTATCCTGATGTTCCTGTACCAATAGGGGTATTGTATCTCTAAAAGTCTCTCCTCAATTTGTCGCCCAGCCTCTAACGGGGTTCCAAACACTTCAAATCTCGTTTGCTTTCAAATAATTTCATAGAATTACGAGCGGAAAGATGCATTCACGAGTCCGAACCCTTCATCAGTAGTTAATCCCCTTTTGTGTGTCCTGATTTCAGCTTTGTGCCGTTTCTAGATCTGTCAGTCGGCTGAGATGCTGGGTTAGCTATACAGGACGAGGTCTATCTCAGGATATCACTGTCTACACAATATTGTTGCTTCGCGCACAGGTAACAGCAGTTTCGCTGGTCGTATTGCGAGGATGTTCCACCTATGGCTTCCGCCTCGAGTTGTATATTAATATTATTTCCTGGCGGGCGGTATTACTAGAATATTAATCTTTGTTCTTTCATTAACCTTTGCATCTCTTTACCAAAGTTTTGATCGATCCTCTCCTCGTCATAATTCATAGGAAGCAGTTGTCTTCCGAATAACTTTACAACCCACATCATCTTCGCTCGGTGCTTTGATGTTTCCAACCTCTGTGTCCACGGGCAAGATGCACTCTTCACTTGTGCCGCTCCTGACTCCATCTTTTGCTCCAGCTTTTGCCTGAACTCTTGTCATGTGGATACGATTCCTCTCCTCGCGTTCCGGGTATGTGTGCCAGTCGTCACGGTTTGTACTGGCGTAAGTGAAGGTGCTGTCGTTTGTATGCGGCGCGGAGCTGATTTTGTAGCTCCCGGCACTCGAGCCCTTTTTGGAAGAAAAGTAGGACGGGAAGATGTATGTAAGGGGGAGGCGACACATGGGTAGGCAGGCGCAGATGATGGCCAGGTTGTCTTCGACGAGGGTCCAAAGGGTAGATGCAATGTCAACTGTGGCAGTTTATCAGCATCTCAAATCGATGATAAGCAGGAGTGCGACTAACATGTTGTGTCTGGACTATTTGTAGAGAAATCCAGCGTTGTCATGCGCAGGATGCTCGTGATGGTGACAAACAACCCCAGCGCGAAGATAATCATGAGCGCCCTTTTCTGGTTCGTCGGAAGCTTTGACTGCCATATCACATGCTGAGGCAGCACCATAATAATGATATCGGTTGCGATAGAGAATCCAGCATTGGCGTACCAGTTCATAGTCAAGCTGATGCAGGTGCCGGGGATAGACTTATCCCATGCGCGGGGGACGGGAGTACATTGCCATATGGACGAAGCCGATGTGGCCACCATGTATGTCAGGATTATGCTGAGTAGTACATGGCATAGAATTCTAAAGTACCGCTGTACAAAGATGCGTAGGTAGAGGAGCAGGATCGAGGTTTTTGTAAGGTTAATGGTGATCTTGTAGAAGATTTGTGCTACATAAAACGTCTATTAGTGGTTAGTGTTTTTGCATCGAGAAGCCGACGATAACTAACCCGGTTGGGCTTACCTTGAGTGTCATCAACTTATTTGGCTTCGATAGGTTCTTGATATGCTGACCGAATCCATACTCGCAAGAAATCATCATCAGGACTGATACGGTGAGGCAACAAAACTGTAAGTCTGTCAGCCGGTGCTTCTACGTTGTGGTACCAGATTGGCCTTACGAATGAGAACAAGATTGTCCAGTCATCCCAACCTATACCAGACCTCATTTTAATCCGTGACCAGAAACGTATGCCAACGAATATGGGCGTCAGACTAAAGAAGACAATGGCCGGCACTTGGACCATGAGCGCATTGCTCTCCCCAGGGAGGTTTCCCTCGACCACAGCGAAGAGCATGATCGAATACGCCCAGAGAGGTGGCTGGTAGGTCCGATGAGATTTATGACCCACCAAGGCCAAAAGAAACGGAAATGACTCAATTGGAAAGCCCGTCGGAAGCAGAAGCTGATCAAGATAGAATTAAATAGACTGGGAAGAAGGGGTCCACCGCAACAGTTATATGCTCATGTTCGAGCCTCTCTGGTTCAGCCATATATATCGGCGTCAGCTTTCAGCCATGGAGTTCTGGCTAGACTAGGTTAATATCCTTAGCAGTTTTACGAGGGAAACAATTTTCATTGGGCGGCATAGAGCTAGGCGTAGATGGAAATGACTGGCCATCCCTCGCCGTCCTGCCAGGCATCGGCTGCAAAAGCTCCAAGTTCTCGCTTATGCAGCGAATACCAACTTCGCGGGGGGCTTTAAGGAGGTGTGACAGTCTGCAGGATAATGCCGAGAGGTTGATGTGATGAAAGGGAGTGCTTGCATCCGCTCCGAGAGAAGGCGGGAGGAATGTAACATTAGCCAGGCGGGTGAGCCGTGCATGTAAAGGGGTCGAATGGAAGGTAGGGCTACAGAAAGTAGAAAACTGACAGGAAATGGGTTTACCGGTTGTGAGAGCGCCCGAGAAGATACTCCAGCCCCTTCTGTTGGATAGAGGTGATGAAAACAAGGTATGGGCGTAGATCAGACGCCAAGGCCAAGTCCTGGGCCGTCCTCGATATCATCCACTACCTTACAAGATTCGATTCCTGCGCATGGGGTTTCGACGTTGCGCCAAACGCCGGAAGCAAAAACGCACAACGGAAGTTTGGTCTACAGAAGATTCCCAGGTGTTTGCCGAGAATTTAGGTACGCAAGGCAGTAAAAGCGGAGGTTTCGCGAGGTTGATAACTAGGGATATTAGAAGCCCGCGCCTGGAAGTACGGGTGTATGAAAGTCACGAAGGACGGTGCCAGAAAACAGATGTGCTACGACCCTGTTCCTAGACGGGACTATCCAGGGACCACTGGTTTCTGGTACATGTGCATATTGCGTACATAAGTTTTCAGCATATTGAAGAACGTCTGGTCATCGGGCTGTAGTACCAGACAGGTTAGCTCCTGTTTTCGCAAGGTGTGCCGCTGTGACAAGTGAAATGAGGCGCATAGTGCCCTGAGCCATTACGTATCCGTGATTCTCTTTTGCATCGTCTTCTCCCCCAGGGCCGACGATTGCGGTGATCGTAGGCTTCGTCAGATATAGATAGACAACTGCCAATTTTCTACATAGAGTAAAAGATAAAGAGCTCGAATTCATCTGCAGAGTGTTTGTGGAAGCCAAAGAGAGGAAGACAGTCCGTAGGAACATACCTACGAAATCGCCTCGCTTGTGAGGGAGACTTTTTCGGGTGATATCTGCCAAACGGTGGGTGCCCTTGCCGCCTCCATGTTGTGCCATTAGTACTCTTGTCTGGCAAGGGATCTGTTCGGCCTTCTGTCAAAGTGTGCAAGTTACCCTCAAATGTTCGCCAAGAATATGCAATTCATCCTGGTCAACCGGGGTTGCATGATTTCGGACAAGTTAGTTGAGAGTCCTCGCCGTATCCGTAGTCCGGAAGCCCGTTTGTTGTCTGTGCACAATGGCCCCATTCACATTACATGTGTAGGGTCATTCTGCCCTGCGGCCCGTGGCGTGATCCCTTTGTAAGGGGGGTAAGGGAACGTCCCGTTTTGGATGCTGCCCCCGGCCAACTCGGCTAGGTGGAGTGATGTGTGCGGGCATGAGTGGTACTTGGCATTACCCTAGTTCTTCAGTGCCTGGTTACTTTCCGATGGAACCATGCAACTGCCAGGGCACTCTGTCCTCCTTCTTCTTCTGGCCTTTGTGATGTGACCATGTCTTCTATGGGTGATGAAAATGGGTGACAGACCTCCAACTCATTGTAAGACACTGGTCATCGCCATGTATGTTCTCATATTCTTCGTTTCCAACATATTGGCCGGGGTGGGTGACCGCCCTGGTCACGAACCCCGGTGTGCCCTCGAGAGCGCGCCCTCGGCCGGAAACACAACCTTCTGAGGCATTTTCCCCCGCCATCTTGCGCTGGGGGCTAGTAGCCTAGCTGCGGGCGCCCGGGACGGTGCGCCAAAGATGCTGGGATCCTTGCCGTCGACTACGGCTTAAAATGAGCTTACAACCGCTGACCAAGGAAATTGTGCAACGATATGCTACAGAGCTGATGACTACCCCTAGATATTATGAGAGCAATAGTTCCGGCGAGTATTACCAAAGCCCGCCGTACTATTGGCAAGTCAACGGATGGTTTAAGTTTACTCAGATACTATCTATATTGTATCGTGGCACTTCTATAGTGCGCCATAGGGGTGTCTACGTGAGCATTGCTCCGCACACAACGCCTTACGAAGAGGGCCGTGGGTGGAGATTTGAGACCTTGTGCAACATCCTGCCCTCTATCTTCAGACCTAGGTATTGAATAGGTTATCGCTAAGGACATGGATCATCAAAGAACCTGCCCTTACGTTATGTTATGCAAGAGATACCCCAGCAGTCTGTGCTCGGACATGCTCTCCGTTCTCGTTATTCCCGGCTGCTGTTGGTACTTCAGTGATCCTAGTGCTTCCCCATACCAAGGCTTCATCAGGGCCTTTTGAACATCAGTTCCGGCTTGAACCAACAGAGCACTAAGCGATGCTACCTCGTTCCGTTTTCACCCTTGGTCGTGGACAGACAGCCGCCAACTCTGTTGTCACTGATATTACGGTATGGTTACCAGAAGATCTAACAGAGGCGCAGCGTAGCCCCTCTCGGGTCCTTTTCGCATGAGATGGTGAGGATAGCCCGCAGAAGACGCCCGCATGCGTATGCTCAGCACTTCGGCTTCGATGGCGCAGCATTTAGCATGAACATGGACGAGGAAGGAGACCAATCCACTATCCGAGGCGCCTTTGCCAGCGCAACCGAGAACCTTTCCGACCCCCCTGGAGCGGAGATGAGGTCGATGCCTATCGAGTATGGATCTTTCGCCTTGCAGCGGCCAAAGTAGACACGGCGTCACGATCTACTTCAGTCTTTCTCCCTTGTCTTCGCAGTCTCCCTCCTGAGGCCCCTGCCCTCTTCAATCTCCTGCGCAGCTATGCCATGCATCCCCGCCGCGTGTTACGACATACGTCGGTTCCAACGACCTATGATTTCAGTGTTGTAATATAAACAAGAGGCGCCCATCCTGGATCGAAGTCTGGTAGACGATGCTCCCTTGCACGCAAGTCTAGTCGGTCCTTTGCTCACGTCGACGGGGTCGGTTCCAGGTCTAATCTAGTTCGTGTTGTCAGTCAAGTAAGCAAGATTTTGGTCATCTCAGCCCTCCCTCCCTCTTCCGGAGCTATTGAGAGCGCTGCGTCGGCATCGGGGCTTCGTATCTCATCCCGGGTTCATCAGGATGCGCCCAGCATTTCAATTGACCTCGAACTCAACACATCTTGATTCATGGATTGCGCACTCTATTATACCTCGCCTCATACCTCGCGCACATAGCTAACGCTCCATTGTCAGGGTCCACCACAATGAAGGTCTTCTCCCTCCTTGCCACCCTCGCTGCGGCGAGCGTCGCGCTCGTGTCCGCCCAGGGCATCATCGATGACAACTCCGAGTCCTTCCCCGAAGACCTCAACGGCTCCAACTTCACCTACCCATGGCCCGTGAAGCTGTACAAGTTCACCTCCCAGCTGCAGGAGCTCGAGATGGCCTTTATGGATGTCGAGCCCAAGTGCGAGCCCAACGGCAAAACGGCCGTTCTCTTCCATGGCAAGAACTTCTGCGGCCCGACCTGGGAGACCACCATCCGCGTCCTCACCCAGTCCGGCTACCGCGTCATCGCGCCGGACCAGGTCGGCTTCTGCAAGTCCTCCAAGCCCGAGCGATACCAGTTCTCTCTGCAGCAGTTCGCCACCAACACCAATGGCCTGCTCAAGACCCTGGGCATCGAGCGCGTCACCGTCATGGGCCACTCGCTCGGCGGCATGCTCACCACCCGTTACGGCCTCATGTTCCCCGACGAGGTCGACGAGATGGTCCTCGTCAACCCCGTTGGCCTGGAGGACTACACGGCGCTCGGCGTCCCGTACCTCTCCATCGACGACAACTACAAGATGGAGCGGAACAGCTCCTACGCCTCCATCAAGGGCTACGAGCAAGCCACCTACTATGTCGGCGAGTGGAAGGCCGAGTACGACACCTGGGTCAACATGCTCGTCAACGTCTACAAGGGCCCCGAGGCCGAGACGTATGCGCTCAATCAGGCCCAGATCGTCGACCTCGTCCTCACCCAGCCCGTTAGCTGGGAGTTCCCCTTGGTGAAGCCACGAACCCTGCTCATGATCGGTGAGAAGGACAACACCGCCATCGGTAAGCAGTGGTCCACCCCCGACGTCGCCGCCAAGCTGGGCAACTTTTCCGCTCTCGGCCCGGCTGTTGCTGCTCAGATCCCAAATGCGACGCTGCACACTTTTCCCACGCTTGGCCACGCGCCCCAGATCTCTCACCCGCAGGAGTTCCACGAAGCTCTCGTCGCTTGGTTGTCAAAATAAGGGCTGGTAGAGACATTGTTGCTCTGCAATAAAGGCCACTGTTCGGGCGCGATATGACCTTGTAATGGCTGTACATACTCAATGACTTCTTCCACATCCTAGAAACTACAATCAAGTACATATCCCTATTGTTCGAAGACTCACCAACTAGTGATAAGGCTATTTAGTCGGACATGCCTTCCGGACTCCCATGTGCTGCTGTATGTTTCCAATGAGCGATTGATACTTCAATAATGCCCAACTAAAAGAATTGTGTTCATGATTGGGCTCTTAGAGCACAGCCACCAACCAGTCAACTTATCGGAGTACATCCTGGCCATTAATCCTGCATGACAGAGGCGTTGGTAGGTAAAAATCCACCTGCAGCTCCGCTGTGCGATTGATCCCCTGTGCCTCACTGTGAGTGACGCAGAAGCACTCTGGATTTCGGTAACAACCAATGACAAGCCCTTCAACCATCACTCTCCTTGGATGGCTCAGTCACACAGGCTTACGAGTAACAGACACCATGAGATTCTGGCATGAGCCAATCAAAATTTACGATCAGAGCCTCTTGTGACAAGCTACAAATATCATCTTGCACCCGCCAACACAGCCTTATGCAAAGTCTCATCATTCATACCAGCTGTTCGTCTAGTCTCTTGAGGACATATTTCCACGAGTTGTGGTAGAACTTACTTGAAGTCCTTGAAAAACACTTTCCAAGTCACCCTTGAATACGCTCAAACCAGTGGCTATCACCATGCCTACTCTCACCAAAAACGCCATCATTAAGGACGAAGAGTGGATGAGGGTCCAGCCGATCATCCGCAAACTCTACCTCCTTGAGGACAAGAGTCTGAAGGATGTCATTGTGATACTCAGCACAATTCATAATTTCCGTCCAACGTTAGTTCATTCTCGTGGGTTATCTCTGTTTTTATTCAGATATGCTCCAGCATTTCGGTGGTCTATGTAACAGCCAGTCTGACAGGGTGGTTGCAGCAAGGGCCAGCTGGAGTCGAAACTCAAGCAATGGCACATGACGAAAAATATGACGAGCCTGGAGTGGAAGTATGTCGACGCAAGAATACGCCGGCGCCGTCTTCAGGGCAAAGAAAGCAAGGTCTATTTGTCGGGCATTCCACTTCGACCCGCGACGGTCGAGAAGGCGAGAACCCGCCATTCTTTCGAGTCGACCTTGGACAAAATTGCTGGGAGTAAGTCAACTAGGCTCCTACAGAAGGTTATTTATGATGGACAATGAACTACTGACCATGTCATTCGTAACAGAGGCGCCGCCATCACCAAAAGACCTTTCCTTGATCATTCGCACGCCATCACCACCAGCTGAGGTACGAGTCTGCAATAATCCGTACAACATCCCATGGCTTCTTGCGAAAGACTTCCTTGGAGGTACGCATTGTAGTCGCTTTTCTTCGTTTCGGAATATTCAACGTGTCTGTTGCTGACTCCAATACGCAGGAGCCAACTTGGGAGCGGTCCCTCAGTCCCAGCGCAGTAGTAGCTTACTGCGACTCCCAGTCAACGAGCTACTTTCCCTCACTCTCCGTAACCGTTCTAAGCTTTCCAACCACACAAGCAAACTTCAATACACAGTTCAAGCGCTTACGTTAATCATGCCCGAAATGCTGCTTGGAAGCCACGTCTTCGTCGCCGAAAGCCTTCTTCTGTCACCTTTTGCCGGCTTAAACAATTCAGAGTCGTTTCAAGTACTCATCTTTCTTCTGTCCAACAATTTCCTTCAAGGAAACACAGGCAGTATCAAAGACCAAGAAGACGAGGATGCAGTCATCGGAGATCTGCTGAACATAGTCAAAAGATCTCGAGTCATGGATTATCTAGTGACGCAACAGCTTGCAACGCTTCCATTCAGCTTGCAAGCAGCCTTGAACCGTCTCTTCATTGAAGCTGTTCGAAGATCAGAGCTTCAACTTGTACGATTATTGCTTCAAATAGGCGTTGATGTGAATCAACGCTGGACCGCGGCAAGCTCCGTGCTTGGACACTCGGCATCTACGGCATTTGAGTACGCAGCACTGGCATACGACCAAGATTTAATACGAATTCTTATTGATTTTGGAGCCGACACTCGTACTCGGCCTGCCTGGTTGGTTTACCTAGTGTCCAGAAGGCCTAAAATGCACATATCGGCATTGAACTTTCTACTCTCGAACTACGCCTTCAACCCAAAAGATGAGCCTGTTTTAGAACTTTTGTTTGAAGTCATCGGACATGGCCTTGGTTGCCCGGTTTCAGAACAAATCATTGAGTTTTTCCGTGCAAAGATTTGTCGTCCACAATCAATATCAGGATTGCTCGTTGCAGCGGTTAAGTCACGAAGCCGATTTGCCTTTGACTTACTATCCGAAAAGCGGCAGTTCATCAACTACCCGAATAATCGTGGAGAGACAGCCTTGATTGCGGCCATGCGTATAGGTTCCAGTCACTGTGTCAAGTACTTGTTACAGTTAGGGGCCAACCATTCACAGCCCGCACAAAGTGATAGACCCCGGCGCCCCTTTACCTCTCTCATTCAGTATGCAGCTTTCTATGCTGACGTCGGCATGATTCGTTATCTGTTACATGAAGATGCTGATAAAGATGCTGATATTAGCTTCTGTCACTCTTCCAATGCATTCGACCGGGCCGAGAACGTATGGGAACATAAGAATCTGGGCAAAACTGCAGTACAAGCGGCTATACTCGGAACAAACACCGAAGTAGCGCTTTTCCTGCTGGCCGCAGGGGCAAGACTGGTGGGTGGTGAATTGGCTCTCGCTATCCGGTCTCGTCAGCAATCCATCACCGAAGCACTTCTAACAGCAGGGGCTTCACTTGGAGACAATTCAGCCTCCTTAGAATGCGGATCGGTCCTCGAGGCAGCCGTGATGGCTGAAGATGTGGGATTGATTTCGCGAATCATCCAGGCTGATGCAGAAGCGGTCGATGAACGAGCTTTATGGGCTGCCATTTTCGTCGCAAAGTATTCATCAGATTTAACCATCACCCACCTCGTCGTCGCACAATATGCGAGACGAGGAGTGTTCAACGACATTTGGCTAGGCACAGCCATACACCTGGCAGCGCAATTAGGCCTCCGCGAGATTTCTGAGGCTCTGTTAACGTCGGCAATGCATCCAACAATCTATGAATATGGGTGGCCTAAAGCTTAGGATGAAGATCTTCCTCAGACAAAGAAGCTTCAATGTTACCTTGCATGGCGCGGGTCGGTGCTGCACAGTGAAGAAACATCTCATAAGACTCTGGTGTATGGCGCCATAAAGCTCGGAAACCCGGATTATCTGAGATTATTGCTGCGGTTTGGCTATCAATTGCCCCTTTATTGCCCTACGCTGGACATGAACGACACAAGCCTAGAATTTCTCCAGATACTGCACGAACGCGGAACAAATCTGACGTCAGAAATCCTCGTCCAATCAATACTCCGAGGCCTGCAACCGATTACCCAATGGCTTTTGTCGTTGAATATCAATCTCAACGAAACTGTACTTGTCCACGAAGAGTGGAATGATCCACTGGGCCGTCCACTGATGAGGACGCCCCTGCAAGCTGCTGCTGAGCAGGGAGATATCACCTTATTTGAGAGACTTCTAGCACTTGGAGCGGACATCAACGCACCACCAAGCACTAATAAGGGAGGAGCCACTGCGCTTCAACTTGCTTCTATCAAGGGATACTTTGGTCTCGTGAGCAGGATGCTAGACTTGCATGCGGATCCAAATGCACCCGGAGCTGAGATCAATGGCCGAACAGCATTGGAAGGGGCAGCCGAGCACGGTAGACTGGACGTTGTGCAATTCTACTCAATTCGGGGGTTCAAACGTACGGCGACGGTCCACGTCAGTATATCCGGGCCATTGAATTTGCTCGTTGGATGGGTCACCACACTGTTGTGAAGCTTCTCAAATCCCATCGCCCTTGGACCGAAGCTGACCAGGAGTTCCTTGAGGACAAGACCCTAATTTTCGACGACCAGACTCCGGAAGGTATCGCAAAGCGGCTCGAAGAACTTGATAGAATATCGGCGGAAGTTGAAGATGGGGATTGCCCAGATGGAGGTGTAGCAGCGGAAGCATCAGAAGAAACCAAAGATCTTGGGTTGATTAAGGAGGATTCCGGGATCCACGAAGATAGCCTAGAAGAGGCATACATCCTCTCCCTTCCGTCTTCGACCATGGAGGAAGTCAGGAAAACTCTGAAAGACAGCGGCGGTGCACCCGGCCTACCCGGCGACGCCATCTGGGCAGAGGCGTATGAGAACTTTTCCTCGGAGTACCCTTGGTTGTTGGAATGAAGCCGATGCGTTGATGTTGGGATGTCTCGCTTTTCTTTATCCATAGATTCATCTAAACTCAATTTCTGGTTCACTGCAGTGTTTATTCGACTGCGTACATGTGCGATATCAACAGGCGTTGTATTTTTCAGTCGGCTCCCTCCGATCACGGCTCAGTCCTTGGGCCCGACACCGAATTCCCCCGTGCGGTACAGGCTCCCGACGGTAACACCCCGCATCTCGGCGACCATGCCCATCAGCTGCTGCCCAACGTCCTTGATCTCGTTGTACTCCCGCAGCAGCTTGACGTGCCGCGCCACCACCGCCGAGGCTTCCTCGAACTCTCTGTGAGCGGGCAAAAGTCAATAAAAGAAATCTAGTGAGAAACATATGCATCTAGGGTCTCTTTTTCATGTTCGTTTGATGTGGAAATGCCGCTGTTGACTCACTTATCATTTTTCTCCTTTATTTTAGCGTCATTTTGATTTGGAGATTTGTTTTGGGTGACGTTGGGAGCGGTTTCATTGCCCGTGTCTTCTGTGGTCACAGAGCGACTTCCAATAGGCTTTGATGAACCCATACTCTTGTCTTGATCAATTCTTTGTATCGTTAGCCTTGTTGCGAGTGAAGACACGTCGCCCGTCGTTCCCGGAGCCGAGTCTCGTGATGGCGATATGAGGTCAAAGCACAGACCATCTACGGGGAGTGACCAGGAAGGAAAGCACACCAGAATTTGTGTGATGCTAAACGAGGGAGGTACGGAGTACATGGAGAAGGAAACGCCGCAAAGGCAAAGAGAATTTCACTTTTAGATAAGACACTCATAAGACGTCATGATGCACCTGACTGCTTTAAACTCTTTCTAAGGATATCAAAAAAGTAAAACTTTAGCGGCACGAGCAAAAATACAGATGGACGATCAGGGAATCGAACCCTGGACCTACCGCATGCTAAGCGGTCATTATACCACTAAACCAATCGCCCATTTATTATTGAGTGCGTGACATGTGAAAATACATATACCGCAGCGAGCCAGCACACAAGCAGCGACGAGGACCCATCGGTGCCCCCTCCGAGCAATGCCTCTCCTCTCTACGCGACGAGTCGGACGGTGACATGCTCGTGCCAAGGCGCGTCACATGGAACCCGTGGTGCGCGGCACCATTCTGCGATACGTCGCGGTCCTGGGAGGCTCTGCCATGATTCTATGCTCTCACCGCAAGACGGCATCTCAGAGACCACCGCCTCGATGGGTTCGGGTCTCGACGAGAGCAATCATTCCCTGCCGCACGCGCGCCATACTGAGCGTGACTGAGCAGCGTCGTCACCTCCGGACGGCATGATAGAGCAGGGTGGGCGGGTCACCCGGGGTAGGGCACACACCAAACACGTCGGACCGCGAACTCGTCACGCCGGGTTAGCATTCACACTTTGGTGGTCTTATCTAGCTCTCATCCGCACACACGCCTTCCACTCCCTCTCTTACTTTTTTAGTCACTCATCATTCTTTCCGCATGTGACTTTTTCTGCTTCAAAAATCGCCTCATCTGGCGAGAATGGTTGGTTCCGTCTACGGAAGACCTTTCGGATGGGGAAAGAGAACAAGGCCTAGACATTTGTGAGAGAAGGCGGACCGGGTTTTATCATTTGAAGTGATATCAATTCCCATAATAAACCAGAAACCAGTGAACCCCCTTTTTTTTCTTTTTTTGCAGTACAAACCACCATCATTACACAGGCAAGCCCGTTGGACATGAATCATCTTTGATTGTGTGTTTGCTTGTTGGCCACTTATTGCGAGTTGGAAAGGGGGAAAAAAGTGGCTGAACCGGACCGAAGCTCCGTGAACGGCGGCGCGGGGGGGTTGTGGATAGTGAACAAGATGAAGGCTTTTCGTTGTAGAGTAGGTCTCTCGACTCACTCCGGAGTAAAAAAAAAAAAGCCAGCATGAATCTCTCCGCTCCGGGAACACCCCCCCAAAAAATCATCTTTTTTTCCCCCCCTTCCAATGACCAGCCCATTGTGTGCCATCAGCAAATGAAGAATTTCCCTTATGAACCGCCCACGCCAATCTAATGAGGAAACGCGAGGATGAGGACAGAAATGCGCAAGAAATCACCCTCCGGGTCTTTTGTAAACGTCAGACTACCACGGGGGATGATAACAGGGGTGGTGGTGGTGGCGGCGGCGGCGTGGCGGCCATCGGGGAATCAAGCCCTCCTCGCTCCCCCCCCTCCTCCTCCTCCTCCGCCATTACCCCTGCAGCAAACCAAAGCAACAATCGAAGGGGACTTGTCGGCCACGTTTAGTAGCCGAAGGCCTCGAGGGCCTGCGCCGTCTTCTCGTCGACCTTGGCGTTCTTCTTCGCGTCCGAGAGCTGGCGCTGAGCGACCTTCTTGCGCTCGTAGTAGGCGGCACCCTTCGCCTTGCGGCGCTCCTCGAGTCTGCATGCATGTCAGTACATCAGTCGGGGGGAAGAAAAGAGGAACCGTGGAACAGGTCCACCGGGAGAAACCTACCTGGCAACGACATCCTGGTACTTCCAGCCGACCTCGTGGGACAGACGGCCGACGGTGCAGTACTTACGACCGGGCTGCAATCTGAGGACACGGAGGGCCTGGGGAACGACCATCTTCTTCTGGGTGTCGTAGGGAGGGGGGACACCCTCGAAGACCTTGAGGCGCTCAAGGGCGGCAGCACCGCGAGCGGTCTTGTGGGGGATCATGCCACGGACGGTCTTGTAGAAGATTCTCGACGGGGCGCGGAAGTGGAAGGGACCTATTTCGTCAGGTCAGACATTTGAATGTCCTCGAGTTGATATCTCATCTAGGAGACAGAGCAGAGCCCGGATATGTAATGTGTATGTGTTGGCTTACCACCGCGAGTCGGGTTGTAACGGGTCATCTTGCGCAGGTAGGCGTGGTACTTGACTATAGCCATTCATCAGTATTGGTTCGTCAGGTGCGGTCGTGCCGTTTCCCAGTCCGTCACTCCATGATGTGATGCCGGGTGCGTATTCATCCTCTTGACTTGACCGACTGGGTGCGGCGGTGGTGGGCTGGGTTGGGCTTGGGGTTCAACATACGCTTGGCACGGAAGAACTCGCCAGAGATGTTGAGGGCCTCAGTGCGGACAACGACGATCTTCTGGCCGTTGAGAAGCTGCTTGGCCACGATGGAGGCGAGACGACCAAGGAGGTGGCCCTTGCCGTCGATGACGACCTGTCAAGAGGGTTGGAGTCAGCGACCTGCAAGTTTCCTTCACGTCTCCGTAGTCGGCGAACGAGGATCCGATTCGAATGTCGCGGCAGGACGGTCGAAGTCAGGACCAGCGAGGACGTGACACGAAGGCCAGCCGTGATCGAGTTGTCGTGGTTCATTGCGCGCATTGCATGACCTTGCTCGCTGCCGCGTCCGGCCGTCCGCCCACAAACACCGATATCGAAATCCATTCATCGTCTCGAAATAACACAACGTCCCGCGCGATCCCTCGGACTGACTGAATGGAGATAGGTGCAAAACTCACCACCGGCTCGAAAGACGACATCGTTCCTGTTCCTTGGGGGATATCTGAAAAGAAGGAAAAGGGTGAGGGGGATTCAAATCTCTGGGCGAAGGTCGGGTGCCTCTGTAGAGATCTGTTGTGCTGCCGTTGGGGGTTAGTATTGTCGGAAGGTGAGTTTTGCAAAGAGGCCGTCGCGACAATCTTGAAATTCGGGGGGGGAGGCACACTGGACTGGGTTCCCGGGGCGGGCGAGAAATTTACACGGCGCACACATTAAACCCCCCAATGGCACGGCAGGAACGACGAGTGCGCTAGCCGCTTCTGGAAAGGTGCCCTGCGCAGCAAGCGAGGGTTCTATGTGGGGCCTCAGGCAGCTTAGGGCTGGAAAGACCTACCAGAAAGAGGCGCCTGCCCTTCACCTTGCTGACTCATTTCGGTCTGTCTACCAAGGTAGGTACACTGACAGCTGCCTCCGATCCACCGCTTCTCACCACCCCATTCTTCACCGAGCACCTTCCACTTCCTTGCATGTGACCACCACAAAAGGACACCGCCACAGATATGGTTTGGGTGACTAAGCAGTCGACGTCAACCTCGTCGATGCCAAACCGGGATTATCCCCAGCGAGCGAACGACTCGGACAATCGTCGACCAACGTCACGTTGCAGCCCTGCTTCCGACGTCGACGGTCGACGAGGCGATTCCAAGGCGCCATGGAAGCATCATGTGAATAATGGCTAGAGCGAAGATCCCAGAAACTTGGGTTGTTGTTGACGATTTGTGTCTACGGCGTCTCATCATCGCCACACACGCACCCCCGTCTCTCTACCTCTCTCTCTCTCTCTCTCTGCTCGGCGGCCCTTTACAGTACTGCCCATAAACTTCCCTGTCCTATCGTAGCAAAAGCGCAGTATCCCGCCCTGCAATCCCATACTCAACGCATCCGCTCTCTGCGGGCATGCCTCTATGTAGATGCGAATCTCGCTTTGGTCAAAAATGCATTCCGGCTTACAAGTTAAAAAAAAAATCCCCGCACATGCTCATCTAGAAAAAGAGAAGAAATCGGCCGTTTCCTAGTAAACAAACGTATCGCAGGAACCTTGGGCACTCTCGGCGCCAGGCTGTTTTTCCTTCAAAACTTTGGTCGTGATTGTGAGCATCAAGACGCCCCGGCGCGTGCATCAAGACGTTTTAGCACGTCTTGCACATCCTGGACGAGAGCCTTCCTCGTGGCCCTGGCGTCCGGGTCGCCTGCCGTCTCGACTTCGTCAAGCTTGAGGAGTACGTGCTGCATCGTCGTCTCGGACAGCTTGCGGTGCTCTTCGACCCTCTTCTTGGCATCCGTCGGCGGCGCGGCGATGAAGTCCTCGCAGGGCTGGCGCAGGTCCGCGTTAAACTTGGCAGCAATGGCCTCGAGCTTAGCGTGAGGCCCGGCGGCGGCAGCGGGGGCGGCCTGGCCGTTGGGGGAAGACGGTCGGTGGCTCTCTTGGGCGGTCGGCACGCCGAGATTTGAGGTGCTGTCCCGCGGGCTCGTGTTGCTGCTACGCTTCTTGGACTTGCGGCCCTTCTTCTTGCCGCGGCGTTTCTTTCCGTCGTCTGTGCCGCCGGTGCTGCCGACGGCGCTGGCGCCATCGCCGCCCACGACGACCATCTCCTCTTCCGAGTCGTCGCTGCTCTCGGCGTCGACGTCGGCGTCCGGCAGCACCACCAGGACCTCGCTGTTGTTCTTGACGCCGTAATCCCGTACGGGCGCGGCCGGCTCCTTCAGCTGGCGGCCCTTGTAGAGGAGCTTGGTGCGGCGCACGCGGCGGTCCGACAGCTCCAGCATGACGCCTACGCGGTCCCGAACGTCGCGGACGCGCAGCTTGCCGTCGCCAATGGCATAGGCGGGGAAGTGGGCGGGGTAGGTGACGCCCTTGTTCTTGATGAGGAGCACGTCGTCTTCGGGGACGGCGCTTCCGCGGGATCGGGGCGAGTGGGTGTAGGTTCTCGTAGGGACGGAGGATCCTAGAGAGTTGGATTGGAGGTCTTCGGTGGTGATGTAGCTAAAGTCTTCGTCCGTGACGTTGGGCACGCCGCTCAGGGTGGAGGAGTAGGGGGATATTTGGTCCCGATTCGTGGACCAGCCGTACCGAGACATGGTGAGGGGCACGGCGAGGAGGATGCAGGCGATGGTGGTGTAGAGGATGAGGTTCGGATCTATGCCGGTGGTATCGGAGACGTATCCGGAGGAGTCGGCGATGACTTTGGCCAGGCGGGCAACGGACTTGTCGAGATAGACTTGAAGGGTGGTGGGCAACAGTGCGGTGATGTTGGAAAGGGCAGCACCGGAAGATGCCAGAAGCGGCTGCTGACTGGAAGCCACCTTGGCGGAAGTAGGCGGTCCTTAAAGCTAAGGACGCTGCACCGGGGAAAGGGGAAGAAAAAAAAAGTGGAATGGGAAAGGAAAGGTGTGGAGGAGGAGGAGTAAGAAGTGAGGCAAAGGTCGAAGACGATGGCCGCGGCTCGGAATGTGTGTCACGGGTCGGTGGTGGTCTGGCGGGATGGGGAATGATCGTGGGGATGCCCTCGTCTGGAGGGGGTTTGTTTCCCTTTGCGGAACTCGAGGGGCTCGAAGATCAGGCGGTTTTGCAGTAAAGCAATGAGGCACAGCGCAGGCTCTGGTGTAGTGTACGATCAGGTCCTTGAAAGGCAGGGCTCTCGAGTCGATTGATGCAAGAAAGCGGGTTTTTGGGTCTGGCGCCGGACGAGACAAGCGTCGACGATCACCGTCCTGGGTCAAGGATCCAGGTGGTGGTTTGGGTGAGGCTTTCAAAGCGAGACGCTGTCAGCTTTCGGGGACGCGATAGAGGGGGTGGTGAAGGGCGTGAGCAGGCGGCGGGCAGGCTGGCAGACTGGCAGGGCAGGGATTGGGGGGTCGGAGCTGGAGGTGCGGCAAAACGAGAGGTGGCCCCTTTGGTCCGGGACTCGGGAGGATGACGGCAGAAAGTCGGGGGCGAGGGCGTGTCGTGAGTGGTCACTTGGGTGGTGGCAGTGATGTGGTGATGAACAGAGAAAACGAATGGATTGTGGGATGTGGAGGGGAGGTTCTAGAAAACCGGGAAAGGAAGTCAGCGAATGACCGGGGGTTGGCTGCGGAGGAGCCGTGGTCATTGGCCGGGCCGATGGACGGCGCCACCCCCCTTTTTTTTTCTTTTTCTTTTTTGTCTTTCTATGGGGAGTGTCGAGAAAGCCTTGATGTAATTCTTCAGTCTGTCCTTTAGAAATTACGTGCTTTGGGGACGGTAATAGTTCGAACGTATATCAAGTCTTGAGTGCAGCAGCAAGTGTTTGTTGTACGAGAGCGGCATGATGTGTTGGATCATCTTGGTTTCTGGGTACCTACATATATCCTTCCTACCTGCTCTTAGGTAATTCCCGGCTCATGTTTTCTCCAATGACAGACTACGACGGCGTGGCAAACACCGCAACAGCAATAGCTCGCAACATCCGGGTGCCACCTGCGATTGCGAGGCGTTTCCCGTACGATCCATCCGTGATTAGACCAGCAGCCGAGGCGTACGTAGGGATCCGTTGCCGATTCAAACCCAACCAATCCAGCTGCGTCACGAACCTCACGACGTGCGCTGCGCTTTGCTGTATGGATGCCCGAGGAGAGGACCCGGCCGGGCGCTAGGCGCGGGTACCTGTGAGCGATGCGATCCGGACAGATCGGGCTCGGGTCGTCCTGTGCAGTCTCGGGACTCCATCACGAGTCCTCGGGGTCATGTGCACCATCCATCACAAGTACTCTGTACCCAAGATGAAAAGGCAAGTTGGCGGATAGGCCATGACGACTGTGAGGTGCGCTCCGCTCGGCTCCGGCGTCAGGGACCTCTTATCTTATCCGCATTCCTGCTGCTTATCTCGTCTCATATCAGCAAACCTCGGAACCTAATTACTTCGTACCTTTTTACTACGTGAGGCAGGCAGGTAGGTAAATGTACCCAAGCATCTGACTGAGCACAAGCCGCTGCCCGAGCCCTGTAAACGTCGTTTTATATAGTGTACGGAGTATCCGTACTATCTACGGATATAGTTGGTTGATTGGTTACGCAGTATGACATGCTGAGTGCAATTTACATACAAGTAAGCGTGTCAAGGATGAGCCTCCCCGACCTCTTGCACTCATCAAACAGGTGATACATTGTAAAAACACCAACATATGTGGTGAAGCGTCGGATTGCATTGTGCTGCGTTCCTTCATGCCTGAAAGAACCACCAACTGTTACGCGACACGAACCGCGTGTTTTTGGAAGTACAGAGTGCCACAAGCCTATTAGCTCAGCTTACGTAATCACCATCGGCTCACTCACTCACTCGTTAGCACCTCCCCCAAGTACCTAGCGCTCCAGTAGCCACCGCCTGCCGTTAACCTTTTAGAGTAGAAGGAAGGAAGGGGGAAAAAACCGTCGATTTGAAATCCAATCCTCAATTGCATCATCCATTTTGCACCAGTCGGCCGAGGTCGTCCTCCACCTTTCTTACTACCTGCCCCCCTACCCTCCCCTCCCCTCCCTTCCCTTCCCTCCCCAAAGTTCCCAAATTGCCGCCAACTGCACGCACGCAATTGGAGCCCACCGATACAGCGATACAGCGACAGACAGCGGGACACCTGACAAATACCTCTCTGAGCAACACCCCCCACTTCCTCTCAAGTACCCAAGTACCTTCCTAGGTACCCACCTACCTACTACCTATCTACATACATCAAGCTGCGTTGCCGTGCAAATACTTATATCGTCACCGCGCCCCTCCACCCTGAACCCCTCTCTCCGAAATGGCATTCCTCTTCAGACGCCTATTCTCCTCATCCGCCCAGACATCACCAGCAAACATGGCCGCCGCCAAGCAGAAAGTCCAGCAGCTCATCGACGACAACAAGGTCGTCGTCTTTTCCAAGAGCTACTGCCCTTACTGCCGCCAGACGAAGTCGACACTCGACGAGCTGGACACCGATTACACCGTCCTCGAGCTCGACCAGATGGGTGAGTCTCGCTGCTCCCCTTTTAATGCTTGCGTCCTTTGTCGCTAACCACCCCCTCCCTGCCCGCAGAAGACGGAGCCGCCATCCAGGACGCCCTCCAGGAGATCTCGGGCCAGCGCACCGTCCCCAACTCCTGGATCGCCAAGAAGCACATTGGCGGCAACTCGGACCTGCAGGGTCTGCTCAAGGGCGGCAAGCTCGAGAACCTCCTCAAGGAGGCCGGCGCCCTTAAGGCGTAAGGGAAACCCTCTCCGACCCAGTTGTTGTTTTCATTGTTGTATGATGGGAGGCGGTGGTGATGTGGGGGGGGCTTCGCGCACACAGCAGACAAGAGAGGCTGACGAGGCCGCCGCTTGGATCCGACACAAAAGGTCGTCCAAGCTCTAGCTCGACAAAGCTGTAGCCCCGCGTGCTTGCTAGGGTGCAAGATTGGAAGCGACGACGTCGAGATGTATATACCACTGGAGGGGGTCGTGGGCTAGAGACTAGCGCACAGAAATCCGTCTTTGATGCGAATCCATTCTTCTACACGAGGAACAAGAAAATTGTTCAGCTCAATTTGTGAAGAGGCCATCTTGTGCTCTTGATTGGCCATGACACGGGTGATGACTCTTGTTTTCCATTTTACACAGTTTTTATACACGCACGGAGCGGGCACCCTCTCACACGACCTGTGTCGCGACGGTGCCGACGGGCCTCTCGACAAACTCCATTACGCCGTCGACGATGCTCTGCCTCGCCGGTTCGGACGCGACGCTCTTGCCGGCCAGCCAGTTGAGCCACAGCAGCCTCGAAACGCGCTCGTCCTGCACCCTGCCGATCGTCTGCCGCCCGTGGCTACCACTGCTGCTGCTGCTGCCGCTGCTGCCGTCGTCGAGGACGACCTCGAGCGCGCCGCTGCCGTCGCGGCAGAGCAGCAGCTCCCGCTCCTTCTGCAACTTGCCCCGGTTGAACAGCCTCTTGAACTCGCGCATGGCCTCGCCAAAGGCCTCGTCGCCGTAGGCCGCCTTGTCGGCGGCGGACCGCGCCGTGATGGCCCGCACGAAGCCGTCGCGCAGGTGAGGGAAGTCGGTGTCGCGGACGGGCACGATGCGGAAGGCGCTGCGGCAGCCCACCTCCCGCAGGAGTGCCGACCACGTCTCCTCGCCCTCCTTGGGGTCCAGCAGCTTGGCCTTTAGGCTGTCGCGCTCCGAGGGCACGAGCGTCGTGGCGATGGGGTCGATCTTCCTGGTGAGGTGCTGCTGCAGCCGGGCGACGTCGGCGGTGGCGACGTAGTAGCCTACCATGTAGACCTGGATGCCCAGGAAGGTGACGGTGCGGATGCCGAGGCCGACGAGCGTGTACTCGACGCCGCCGCCGCCGTCCGAGTTGGCCACGGAAGCGGCGATGGGCGCGGCGGCCGGGTCGTCTCGGTGCGGCTGGCTGAGGGAGAGGTTGATGGTCCGGGGGAAGGTGGGCACCGTCTTGTTGCCCGTGGGCACGAGCTCCCTGCCCTCGTCGTCATGGATGACGACCTTGCGCTTGCTGCCTGCCTCGGTCTTGAAGGTCTCGGTCGGCACCGACGAGTCGAGCTGGTAGCCGGAGCGGTTGTTGTTGTTGTTGTTGCCCTCGCTGCGGTAGTAGCTGTCGTCGATGGTGTTATCGCTGTATTTGTCGGTGTCGGTGCTGCCGTATTTATCGTGATAGCCGTCGCCGTCATCGGCACTGGCCTTCTCGAGAGCCTCCTTGCGTTTCCTCTCGGCGGCGAGAGCCTTGCGCAGCTTGTTGGCCGTGTAGATGGTGGAGATGAAGCCGGCGAGAGCGCCGGCGGCGAGGAAGTAGGTGCGGTCGCGGTGGTAGTTGTCGCGGGCCTCGTCGAGTTGGCGGAGGTTGTACTGCTCGACGGGGCGGGACGACGACCTGCGCTGGCGAGTGAAGAAGGTGCGCCGCGAGGTGGTCCGGACGGCAGGCTGCTGCAGACCCCTGGGCAGAGCCCGGAGAGTGCTTGGGCGAAACATGAGTGGGAGAGAGAGGGTTTTGCGAATCTCGTGGCCGTGGCCGTGGCCGTGGGGGAGAGGGGGGGGGGGGG
>MU843481.1:0-10285 GCA_030867255.1 Colletotrichum somersetense | reverse complement strand
GGGGGGGGGGGGGGGGGGGGGGGTGGACGATGCAAAGAGGACGAGTGTGTGGGCTGATGGGTTCGGAGTTTCTTCAGACGGCGCGCGGCAAGATGTTCGGGCGGGGCGGAAACAGCCGTCGGAATTGTGGCAGCCAGCCGACGGGCCCAGCTATTCCAAGTTCGGGGCCGGACGGGTACGAAGACGCATCACCTGGTCATGTGGCAGGGTCTTGGGGCTTTGCGGGCACAGACTGGCGAGCTGCAAGGGAAGTCTGATCGTTGCGAAAAGCCCGTACTCTCTCTGTATGCAGAGATGGCGGACCACTTGATTGAGGCTGAGAGGTGTCAGTGATGCAGATGGGGGAGCATTGCTGCATGGCTGCATTGCATACCCAATTGCCTGTCTGTACCTAGGTATCCGCTGGCAAGTGGTGTGCGTACCAACACTATGTACAGTACGGAGTACCGTATCTTACACCGGACAAGCTGCAATTGGAGCTTCGTCAATGCGTACGGGCAGATATTCTCCACCCTCAAAAGCAGCAGAGAGAGACAAACAAAAATACCAAAAAAATACCTGTAATTGGGTAGATAGTTTAGTATCCGAGGTAGGTAGGTACCTGTCCGATTGATTGATCACCTTGGACTAAAGTCTGTGGAGCATAATGGGCTGGGCCTCCCATCATGACGTAATGGTAGCAAGATCATCACGTGATGACCCTCCCCGTTTTACCGGGTCATTCGGTACGTACAATTCATCCTATGCATCGTGCACATGACATTCTCGCCTCGGATTCCAACATGTGGTGACGGGTTGAACAAGGCCGGCCCGGCAAACCGCCCGAGTCTATACAGCACAGCACTGTTGACGCTCATGAGGCTCACATAGCGCGGCCGGCGAGCTTCTGCGAGGCACATGGAAGACGATGCGATGCCAATCTTCCGCAGGTATAGATACTCCCTCTGTGTCTAATCACCTGCTACATAGATAGACTCGGCCAGCGGGACTGACTGACTGTTAGTCCGTGGTTCGCAGTGCAACAACAGCAGCTCAAGGTCATATCTGCTGCTCCTTGGTCGGGGACGGTTGAAAAGGAGGGGCGGCGTGTCTGTGATGCCGGGAGCGATGGGCGATGCTGAGTGGCCAGCCAGCCATCCGTGGCCGTCTAAGCGCCCGCGCGTGATGGCGTCCCAGGATCGTGATGGTATCACACTGAGCCCCCTCCCTCCCCTCCCCTCCCCCAAAGCCACCGCTCAATCACGCGCATTTTGGTCGTCGCGATGGGCGCGGTGCATCCTCTTAGCTATGCAGACGTCGACCGTCATCCCGGATCACCCTGCATATGGCGGCATTGCAGCACAAGACGGCTGTGCATTACCTACTCCCAGGGACTGGAGCATGCTACATCGTGCAGGTATGTACAGTACTCCGTATGTTTGGAGGTGGCTTCCTCCGGCTTCTCCCAACCGGGATTCAATGTTGTCTACGCTACAGGCTACATCCAAAGCCATCGCTCACGCCCGTCCCAACGACGAATGAGATGGGACCCTAAGCTAGACGATCGATCTCCGAAGCCTGAACCCCGCAGACCCTACCCACGTTGGTTAACTAGCAAGGGTGCCATTGCTGACATCACTGAAGCTTTCTACCCCTCAGCTCAGTCAGTCGGCGCCTGCCGCCGTGGATATATGTCTCTGGTGACTGAGCTTAGAAGGCCACGAGGATACAAACAAACAGGAGAAAAGAAAAGAAGGGAATCCCACCTACGTAGGTAACTGCCCGTCAAGGCGACTGTGGCTGCGCTGCGGCTGTGTTTGACGTGTCTTTCGCCCCTCGCTTCATCTGCGTGCGTGCCATGGGACTAAAAAAGAAGGCCGAGGCCAAAAACAAAAAGCCAAATTCTAAAAAACGGGGGAGGGAAGGAAAAGAAAATCTAAACAAGAACGGATGTCCCCCCGAGGCCCGTCCTGGCATTCTGTCCGTGTATTGATGGGGGTGGGCTCGCAAACAATTGCCCGCTTGAACAAGGCACCGAAGATGCGAATCGGCTCTTCGTAACCGCCGATCACCGACGTTTGTGGGCGGGACATGCCGTTTGGTTCGACTGCGAACGAACAGTTAGAGTATTATACCGTTAGCCCTGCGCCGTCATGCCATTGAAAAGGCGCTTTCAGATGGGAAAAGACGAGCGGCCCAGATTAGGGTCGATCAAGCCAAGTCTGGATGGCGGAAATGGAACGGCATCGAACGTAAAAAACAAAAATAAAAAATGAAGAAGAAAGGAGGAGTGAGCCATCATTACACCCCTCAGCAGACATACAGACGCTCAGGAAGAAAGACGAGAATGGAAGCCGGAGAGGGTGGGGTTTTTTCTTCTTCACGAAACAACATGAACAACAAGGTTGAAAGCACGTCTAACCTACTGGGATGCGGACGGCATGATAGATAGTCAAGCATCCGAGGCCCTGACATCCCATCCCGTCTAGTAAGGCAAGGCAGAAGCCATTCATGAGACCGTCGCCTTTTCTTCTCCTCCCGGTGTCCCAGGCCTCGACACGCCTCGGCCAATGAAAGGGGAGGGGAATAGAGATGAGGAGGGGCGTAGATGTCCGAGAGGCGGGAGAGTGTCCTGAAGCAGTTGAGGAGGGAGAGACGGCCATGTCCGAGCGCGTGAGGCAGACAGGCAGACAGTCAGAGAGGCAGACGGGTATCAAGCGCGGTCGTGGTCCCCGAGTCGCGAAGAGGCGAAGCGAAGGCAGCGAAGGATGGATGGACGATGCATGCCGCACTGACTTGTGGTTCATGATCAGACGGTCCCCTTCCGGGGGAGCCAACCAACAACAAAAGAGCACGTTGGGGAAACAAACAAAGGAAACCTGACGTGGGGGGGAGGAACGCAGTAATCTGGGAGGGTGGCTGACCCAATCAATCTTTCCGCAACGGCCGGGGACTGTTTGGGTAGCTACGCGGTACCTATGTATGATGAAAGGGATCTGGCGGGAGCCATTCCGGTAGCGTCAGGTACAAGCGCCGTCCATTTATTTGTTTGTCTTCGATTGCCGAGATTTGCGGTAGTTGGGTAGGCGTGTTTTGGCAGCGGAATTGGGCCACATTCGAGGTGTAACTTGTGTACCTACCTAGGTAGGTGGTTGGCTGGTTTTCAGTAGGCACGATGTACGTAGGTATGTATGTATGTATGTATGTATGTATGTATTGAACTAATTACTTGGATGCAGAGCAGACAGACAGGCAGTGACGTCGTCTTCCTCCCCCCCGGCGTGTCAGGAGCGAGAGTAACATGTAGGTAGGTGTAGGAGGTAATGTAGGTAATTAGGTAGGTACTGCTGCTTCCCGCGCCACAGCGGCCAAAGGCACCCACCCGGGCGGGCGCCGTGCGACGTTTCTTCAGGAGAAGGGGGCGCATGGCGCCGTTAAACATCTACCTGCAGGTATCTACCTAGGTAGGTAGGTAGGTGCGCTGCGTTGACAGTACATTGACGTGCTGCGCTGCTTCATTGACAAGATGCTGCTGCTTCACAGAAAGCGAGCGACTCGCGCATTAACGCGCACGACATGTCCTACGAGGCCGGGAAGATTGCCCCACATTCCATGTCAGGGAAATCGTCTCGTCTGTCTGTCTGTCGTTGCCGGTCTGGCTGCATCTGGATGTCCGGGTTTCGAGCCTAGTCTGCCTGTTGTTTCGAGCGGTCCAGGTCCAGGTCCAGGTCCAGGTCCAGTCCGGTCCAGTCCAGTCTTTGCAGACAGACCCTCTGGAATTCTGGTTCCATACTATGTACGTATGCATGTATGTATATACATATGTACTGCATGCACTGCGCATGTAGTGTAGGTGGTAATAGTAGCCAGTTGGGGTCCAGCATTAGATTCCCAGCAGTACTGTACCGTACATGCCTGGATACATATCATACCTAGGTACACGGTACATACCAACGAATGGAAAAGGGAGTCGCCTCGCCCCGTCCTGCCCGTCCCTCGTGCTTTAAAGGTAAAAAAGCGACAGGACTTGGGTGTTCTTGTCTCAGTTACGGCGGAGAAAAGTATGTACCTGGCAGCAGGAAACATGGAGGTACCTAGGTACTTCGGAAATGGGTAGGTAGGTACTCGGTAGCAGTAGATACGTACCTACACAAGGAAGATAGATACCTACCTGATTGATGTTGACAACAACGCCGCGAGATACCTGTACATAAATTACATCCGGCTGGCTACTGCTCCGTTCCTTGCCCCTTCTCTATTCCTAAGTAGGTATGCCCTTTTCCTTTCCTCGCTACTCCCGGCGGCAGTGTTTGACATTGTTTGCAATTAGCGATTCGTACCCAAGGTATTAGGCACAGGCATGTACCTTAATTTAGGAATGCAGGCACGTACTTGATCATGTACATACCTAGGTACCTACGTAGCAGCAGGTAGGTACTCTACATCGTACGATATACTTCTCTTCCTCCCTCGTTTTTTTCCTCCCTGGCCGATTTCCATCCTCCTCTCTCTCTGCTCGGACTCTGCAATCAATCAAATCAGACAACGGCAGAAGGGACGGCCGCAAACCCCTCTCCCAAGAAAGTAAGAAAGAAAGAAAGGAAGAAAGAAAGAAAGGAAGGAAAGGAAAAGAGGGGCCACACATCAAGTCACGCACGCGTCCGCAGCCTTAAAGTTGCCAGTATCCGTATACCTAGTGTAGTGTAGGTAGTCAGTAATGTAGTAGTGTGTTGCGGTGGTATTATTAGTTTACTACCAACCGGTATTGTACCGACCTAGGTAGTGTCAGGTGCAAGTACCAAGGTACATCGTACATCGTACCCCGTGCCCCCCCCGGAGCAAAGCCATGCATGCACATACATAGTATAGGTATGTTCAGGACAGTCCGTCGCAATCCTTCACCGTCCTTCAGCGTGTCTCGTCCCCTAGTTTTCACTTCACTTTCAGCCCGGCCCGGCCTGGCCTAGCCCTGCCCCAACAGGTGTCACCTCCTCTCCCTCTTCTGCCCTCGAGATCGGTCGGTCGGTCGGTCGGTCCTAAGCCCACAAACCAAATCAAACCAAACAACACGGGCTGCCACTCCCAAAGAAAAGAAAAAAGAAAAAAAAAAGAAAGGAAGACGAGGAAAACAAGCCATCCCCTCCCCGGTCGATTGGCGTTCGCCGCTTGTTTAATCGTGACGGGCACTGCCGTGCTGTGTGTGTGTGTGTGTGTGCTGTTGCTCCGGCCTCCTGCTGGCCTTTGCTTACTCGACTCGTCTCGCCTCGCTCCGCCTCTTTTTCAGACTTCCTCCTCAAGCACGACACGACACGACACGACACGACACGCATAAACAGACAGACAGACAGACAGACAGACAGACAGACAGACAGACAGACAGACAGACAGACAGACAGACAGACAGACAGACAGCGACGGACAGATAAAGAGACATAATAATACCAGATAGAAAGAGAGGCGAGACAGTGCAGTGCCACCGCCAACGAAGCGAAGACAAGACAAGACACTTAGTTGCATTACCGCATAACCGCATCGCGTCGCATCGCAACGCTGCAACCGCAACACACGCCGCCCAACGACCCGCGCTGCGCTGCGCTGCGCTGGGCCTCGCGACGCGAACCAACCATCTCTCGACTTGTCGTCGTCATCCCGTCCTCTCTCTCTCTCTCTCTCTCCCTGACCTCATTTCTCCTTCCTCTCCCCACTGGAACTTCGGACCAAACAAGAATCACCCGTCACTAAAATACATACATTTCTCGTCCGCCGTTCACCCCGCCTCCCCCAAAACCACATAACGCTTACGGCCTCGACGACCGACAATAAACAGTGTCTCTCCCTGACGTCTTTATTTCTTCTGCTACTACCGCTGCTGCTGCTGCTGCTGCCGCCGCCTCGCTTCGCTTCGCTTCGTCTCACCGTCGACTTGGCACTCTCTTTGTCGCACAAAACCCTCCCGCACCCTGCTTGCCTGCCCTGCTTGCCTGCCCTGCTTGCCTGCCCTGCACTGCACTGCACTGCACCACCAGAGCCACAGCACAGGTACTTCTTATACAGAAACTGTACACGGTACTTCGCCCAGTCAGTCATCGCCCCTCGAGGTACCTACCCTACATCCTTGGTAGTTAGTGTACGAATACACCTGCCTACCTAACCTCTTTTCTACCGGCCACCTGCCCAGTGTCAGCATCTGCACCAGCATCTGCACCAACACCAACGCCAACGCCAGCCTCTTCCTTGTTCCTGTTCCTCATCCCCTCCTCCACTGCCGGAGCCTCTCCCATTTCCATCCTCTGGTGTGTGGGTCAGCCGTCACAGTCACAGTCACACACTATTCAACCGCGTGGCACTGGTTCGTCTTCTCACAAACCCCTTCGACCTGGTGACAAATCCCCGCCATCCATTCATTCGTCTTGTCGACCTAACCCCAACCCGACCGACCAACATTTGCACAAACAACACAACCGCGACGACGACGACGACGACAACGACGACGAGAACCCCCTCCTCCTCTTCCTCCTCTCGACAGCGCTGCTGCCCGAACCCTTCAATCTCGGAACGGGGGACTCAACTCCCTTTTCCCCCCCCCCCCCCCCCAAATCAATCCACCCCCTTGACCGGATAGCCTCGAATCCCTCGACTCGTCAGCCCTCTCTGCTCGCTTTGTCTTGCACGTCGCCGCCCGTCATGAGGCCCGCTGCCCCTTCGATAGAGATCATGGCGGCTCAGTCAGTCACCCCCGACTCCCGCTCGTCCTCCTCCACGAACTCGCCTCTCCCTGCCGACAACGAGGAGTCGGACTTCTTCATCGCAGGCAACGATTCGCAGTCGTCCCTCGGCGTGCCCAATATCGAAGACATGCAGGTTAACGACGACCCGTGTCAGCCCGCCGTAAACCGCCTGCCGAGCGAGATTCTCATCTCCATCTTCGCCAAGCTCAACAACACATCCGACCTCTTCCACTGCATGCTTACCTGCAAGCGCTGGGCCAAAAACTCGGTCGACCTTCTGTGGCATCGTCCCGCCTGCACCAACTGGAGGAACCACTCGTCCATTTGCCAGACCCTCCAGCTTCCCACTCCCTTCTTTGCCTACCGCGACTTCATCAAACGCCTCAACTTGGCAGCCACCCCTCTCGCTGATAAGATCAGCGATGGCAGCGTCATGCCTCTCGCCGTCTGCACCCGCGTCGAGCGACTCACCCTGACGCATTGCCGGAACCTCACTGACCAGGGCTTGACCAAGCTCGTCGAAAACAGCTCCTCTCTTTTGGCCCTCGACATATCCGGCGACGAGAACATCACTGACGTCTCCATCCTCACCATTGCCCAACACTGCAAGAGACTGCAGGGCTTGAACATCTCTGGCTGCCGCCTCATCACCAACGACAGTATGATTAAGCTTGCCGAGAACTGCCGCTACATCAAGAGGGTATGTGCTTTTTTTTGTTGTCTTGCTTGTTCGTTGCTTCTTCTTCCCCGTGTCCTTTTCATTCTTTTTCTCAATACCCTCTCCGTTGCCCGCGTGTCTTCCACGGCCTCCCTTTCGCTGCCCGACGTCTACGCTGCCGTCTCGATAGTGGCCCCTGCATACCGCCTGCCGTTTGCATTTTTCGGCTGACACGACTCCCGCTTTAGCTCAAACTCAACGATTGTCATCAACTGCGAGACAATGCCATCCTTGCCTTTGCCGACAACTGCCCAAACATTCTCGAAATCGACCTGCATCAGTGTGCGCAGATTGGAAACGAGCCCATCACCGCGCTCATCGCCAAAGGCCAGTCTCTACGCGAGCTCCGGCTGGCAGGTTGCGAACTCATCGACGACATGGCCTTCATGACGCTGCCGCTTGGCAAGACATACGATCACCTCCGCATCCTCGACCTGACCTCGTGCGCCAGGCTCACCGATCAGTCCGTGCAGAAGATTATTGACGCCGCCCCCCGCCTCCGCAACCTCGTTCTGGCCAAGTGTCGCAACATCACCGACGTCGCCGTCAATGCCATTGCCAAGCTTGGTAAGAACCTGCATTACCTGCATCTCGGCCACTGCGGCCACATCACCGACGAGGCCGTGAAGCGCCTCGTCCAGGCATGCAATCGCATACGTTATATCGACCTGGGATGCTGCACCAACCTCACCGATGATTCCGTCACGAAACTGGCCCAGCTTCCCAAGCTCAAGAGAATCGGCCTTGTCAAATGCAGCAACATCACCGACGAGTCCGTCTTTGCTCTCGCCAAGGCCAATCACCGCCCTCGCGCACGCCGAGACGCAAATGGCAACATTGACGAGTACTACTCGTCCAGTCTCGAGAGAGTCCATCTCAGTTACTGCACAAACTTGACCCTCAAGGTATGTCGATCACGCTTTGGCAGTCGATATCCTCAACCCCCCACCATGCTAATAGCTCGCAGAGCATCATCAAGCTCCTCAACTACTGCCCTCGCCTCACGCATCTCAGCTTGACGGGAGTTACTGCTTTCCTAAGGGAAGAGTTTGGCGAGTTCTGCCGACCTCCCCCGCCTGGTATGTCCTTGTAGACATCGTCTTGCCGGCCAATGCTAACCAAGACTCAAGAGTTTACCGATCACCAGCGTGGTGTGTTTTGCGTCTTTTCCGGTGCCGGCGTTTCGAGACTCCGCGAATACCTCAACTCCTCTGCCGAATACGAAAGCTTGCGCGATTCACCCGGCCGGTTCCCTGGCATTCCGGGATACGCGGCCCGTCGCCCTGCAGATCCCCGTAACGCAACCGCCGGAAACACTGGACAGGTCAACGGAGATGGCGAGGTCGATGACGCCGAGGTGCCGGAGGACGACGACTTTGAGGGCCTGGATGGCAGCGAAATGGCGGTAGATGGCCAGCCCCTGTTGGCACAGAACCTGGTAAACGGCAATGCTCAGAACGGCGTACCCCCGCCTCCACCGAACCACGTGCCTCCGGCCAGCGCTGTGCCGATGTTTGCGCAACCCCTGGGACAGGCTCCGCTTCTGTTCAGCCCCGTCAGCCCGGCCTTTCCTCAGTCGGCTCGCTCGCCTACGACTGGCGGCCCGTCCAACCACGCGCCGCCCCTGGTCGTGTCAAGCCACTACTCCCAGACGACCGCAGGATCCAGCACGTCGACAGCAAACACACTCTCGGCGCAGGGGACAAACCTCGGATTCCCGGCATACACGAGCAGGAGGCCCGCGCCTCTCGGTGCCAGCACCGCATCGATGGAAGCTTCCATGCTCAGCCCGGCTACCCACCAGAGTCGCCCAGCGAGTGTCATCTCCATGGAGGCATCGATGCTGGGGCCCGCCGATCCAGGCATGACGGAGCCGTCCACGTCCAACGGGGAGCAACAGCACTCGTAACCTGGAGAAACAAAGCTTGGGTGGGTGGGGAGGGCTCAATCTGATTCAGAGCGTCGTTGGAGATTATGATACGCTGGCATGAGATACGCAACTACAATATACCCAGGAGCGCGCGGGAATTACCGGGACGAAAAGGATTGACTGGTACAGGCAGGGGGAGGGTATTGTTTACCACTTTTTCTTTTTTTGTAAACCTTGGCTGGGCCTTGTTTCTTGGCCAATGTAGCCTTTTCTTTTTGGCATTGATATTGCCATTGGAAGGAGGGGTAGAAGGATGACTGCAGCAAAGCATACAAGTATCTTGGGGGAGGCGTTTGACGGCTCTGCTTGGTTTTGGTCGCCCGACAGACAGGGTTTCCCTTTCTGGTTTCTTTGCACATAGCATGGGGCCGCTTGTCTTTTGTTTTGTTTCATTTTCTCTTTATTCTTTATCATGCGGCGGTAGACCATGGGCTTACTCTCTATCGGTTTTCCTTCTTCTTCTTTTCTCTTATTTAGTTAGTCCCACTCAACAACTCGTTGACTGACGGTTCGACTCTTTGGTAGCTGGGAGGCAGACAGGCAGAAAGTCTGGGGAGGTTCTGAGATGAGATTGCTTGCGGTTTCAGCCTCGAAAAGACTACATACACAGTATCGAATACACAAAGACGTTGACGAGGAAACCACGAGAACGTTGTGCAGCCGTGGAATGCCAAGACGGTTGCTGTGATGAGACGTCCAACGTCACAGTTTGTTAATTGTTTCTCTTCGTTTTTTTGTTCTTGTTTTTGGTCTGAACATCATTCGACGTCGTCCCTCAACGTGCCGTGGTCCGTCGACACGTCAAAAACCCTCGACTCCAAAACCGAAATGCCTTTGAGCAAACTGCTGCTGCTGCTGCTGCTGCGCTACCTAGTTAATCCACGCCCACTCGCTCAACTTGATCACCCCATTGGTGTCTCTCTCCCCCCC
>MU843480.1:8847-220120 GCA_030867255.1 Colletotrichum somersetense | reverse complement strand
TATCGCAACATCGCAACATCGATCGCCCACCGCTTGCCTCCTTCCCCCATTTCTCTTTTGAGCTCCGAGCTACGGAAGCAGAGGAGACGGGAGGTGGGGGGGGGGGGGGGGGGGGGGGGGGGGGGGGGGGGGGGGGGGGGGGAGAAGAGAAATTTTGTGAATAGTTCAAAGTTGATATGCGGTCCCGAGCGCGGGTCCAGAAGCGCCCCTTATGAATCTTTGCTGGTCTCAATGACCTGAAGGGGGTCGAGGAGGGTAGAGAGGGAAGAAACGTATATGCATTGGGAGGGGGAAGGGGGGATAGTCTCCTACCCTTGCTGTGCTGCTTTGATCGTCGGGGGGGGGGGGGAGGGTTACTGGTAGATCGTGTATGGAGCGGGCGTTATACGTCAAATGTAGCAAAAATCTCATTTGCCTAAGCATTTCTTTAGATCGACCCATGGCCAGTAACATGTGTTGTACGTAGTGAAAGGAAAAGATAACAAAGTTGGATCGCTCCCGGTCGGGTGGTGTGAAAAGGACGTGTACAACATGTATGTTACAGCTAAAGAAAGGCTACTACTTACTCCACAGCCTCACATGCAAGATGGAAATGGAAGTGGAAATGGAAAAGAAAAGTAAAAAAAGTTCTTTTTCTCCCCCATCGCTCTCTGTCTCTCTCTTTCCCTCTCTCTCGTCGTTAGGCATTCCTCCATTCGCCGACACCGGCGTCTCTCTCCCTCTCCTGGTTCGTTGCATGCATGCGCCTATCGTATGAACACTTCTTTCCTCGTCCTGCGTTCTCCCGGCATCGACCGCTTCAGGGCCCCCCCTTGGCCCTCCTACCGCTGATTAAGAAAAATAAAAAAACAACAACTTCTAGTCATGGCTTTCGTTTGCATTCTCCCCTGCTCACTGTCTTGCAGCACGTCATGGGCTAATCAAAAGAAGGGGACATCGGTTCCCGAGTTGAACCCTTTTTACCTCCCTCATTTCGGGTAGAGGACAACGCCCTCGTACTGTCGGCCCCTGATACTTTCGAGAATGTGGTAAAAGTGGCGTTTGCTGTTCTCGACCGAAGCCGAGTCCTGCTGGTTGCCCGCGAGATTGGAGTGGATAAGCTCGATGAGACCGTTGAGGTACTTGGTCGTGACCTGGCGTGTGGGTGTTAGAAAACTGCAAACATGCGTCCGAGGGGGGAGGGGTTATAGAGGGGCTTACCGCTGCGTTTTGCTGCTCAAAGTAGTAGACGTATCGGTCCAGGATCTCGACAAAGAGCTCAATCGACGTCGCCGTCTCCATGCACGAGTCGGCGACACGCAGGGCTCTCTGGAGACACTCGAGTACTCTCTTGCCGTCGCGGTACAACTGCGGTGAGTCAGTATTGAGGATGGCGTCCCCAGGCATGTGGTGTGCATCACTTACCCCGGTCTCGTCGGCCTCTCCATTGAAAGCCATTGGCGTGGCCCACCAGAGGTGGCTCGCGAGGTAGACGGCGCGGCACTGGTCCGGCTTCCGCAGGAGCTTGCTGCCGTGCTGGGCGCACTTGGTGATGAGCGTGTCGTAGTTCTCCTTGCCAAAGTTCCTCGTCTGGTGCAGCGCCGTCGCGATGACGCAGACGGCCTGGAACTGTGCCTTGGAGTCCGAAATCGCCTCTTCGTAGACGGTGAATGCTTGAGCGAAGAACTCGTAGGCCACCTCCTCGAAGCCCGTCATGTCGGCCGTCTGTCCGGACGCGCAGAAGAGGCGCAAGGCCAGCTCGGCTGCGCCCGCGCCGTTAACACGGGTGTACAGCGTGCTCAGGGCCGAGTGCATGAACTTGAACAGCGCGTTGCTCTGGGTTTCCCAGTTGTCGTCCAAGTGCTCGCGAGTCTTGAAGCGTCTGGCCAGCTTCATGCAGGCAGTAATGAGCGGGGGCGTCGTCGTGCGGATCCTCTCGTTGCCTTCCGAGTAGGCCTTACGCGCCATCTGCAGCAGACGGAACTGCGTGTCATTATCTTCGCCATTGATGAGGTGGACTATTCTGGCCAGCCAGCCCTGCTCCTCCATCGTCTCGTCCGTCTCGACGGCGCGACGCTGTGCGACGCCGGGGTAGTTGGAGGGCGCCTGAGAACCCTCCTTAATGAGCACCTTCAGCACCTCCAGAACATTCTCCAATTGATTGGGGGTCGAGATCCGCGTCTGGTCACGGAGGAGAGTGCGAGCCACCTCGCCGGCGACGGCACGACGTGTCGGATACGACTGGGATTGGAAGAGGGGGACGAAGGTGGGGAGAGAGAGGGCGGTGAAGATGGAGAGATATCGGTTGAGGGGCGCTTGGAGCAGAGCCAAAAGACTCTGCTGAGCAGGGGGCGAGTGCAGGTCGGCATTGTTTGCGTTTTCCCTGACTTTGATGGTCGCGTATTCGAGGATCTGGTTGACAAAGTCCAGACGTTCGGGGTAGATGTTGAGGGCCAAATTGGTCAAAGAGCACAGCAACGCTATCGTGTCCTGGATGGGCAGATGCTGCGCCTCGACGAGGTTCTTGACTTGGCTAAAGAAGATCTCGTACAGCTGGACGTGCTCCGGGATGCCCTTCTCCGAGGCGCCCCCTTCGCCGTTGACGGCGGTGGCCTCGGTGTCTGCAATCGACGGCGTCGGCTCCTCTGGGGGCGGGAGGTCCTCTGCCGCGCGAGCTTCGTTCTCGCTGGGTGGGTTGGCGCCGTTGGTACCGAAATCGACGGGTTTGGTGGGGTCGTGGATGTCCGGGTGACCGCCGGCTGAGCCTTGGCCGTCCTTGTTCAGGCTGGTTTTTTCCAACAAGGCTGCCAGCGCCTCCTCCTCCAACCTGGCTCGGTCATCCCCCGAGTCGTCCTTGGACTCGCGCTCTGCGTAGTCCGAGAGGCGATCCATCAAACCAATCACGATAGCCTTGACATTGACGTGCGGGTTCAGTCGAGAGACTGCGCCGAGGAACTGGTCCAGAGTGTGGAGGTGGAAGTCGTCCGGGAATACCTGGGTGATGACCTCCAAGAGGTACTCCTGAGCCAGGACATCGCGACATTGTACGACCTGCTCCAGCAGGGGGGCGAGGATGCCCGACTTGTATGTCTCGAGATCCACCAGCTGGCTGAGCCGCACAATGTTGCTTCCGACCAGAAGCTGCAGCTCCTTTCTTTCTCTCGTCCGCTGTTCGCGCTCGCGGGAGTGGCCTTGGTGCTGCAGACGCACCCACAGCTTGTTCATCTCGACAAAGTTGGTGAGGATGAAGTTGATCGAGTCTGACAGGTTGCCCTCGGGGCCGTCGCCGTCGCCCGTGGGCAGGTAGTCTCTGGCCTGACCCGACAGGTAGTATCGGAGGAACAGTCCGCGGATGGGATGCTGTACGCCCCTGCTCATGTCCATCATGTCCTTCATGAGTTCCTTGACCGGCGCGTCGGGGATCGACATGTAGGCAGTGCCAACGGTGATCATTAGGTACAGGCGCGGGACGATGTTGCCTGCATATTGGACAAGCTCGTAGAGGTCGGCGAGGTGGTTCACGGGATGGTTCTCTCGGAGATGGACGGACAGGTAGCGCAAGGCGTCGAAGACGGCCATGTAGAGCTCGTAGTACTGCTTCGGGCCGAGGCTGCTCGTGCGCAATTCGGAAACCAGAGTAGAACTAGTCGTGAGGGGTCGCGTCGGTTAGTCTGGGCCATTGAGGCTTATCACGACGACGGGCGAGGTCTCTCTCGAGGAGGCTCTGCGGGATCCGACGGCAGAGGATGACGTACCAGCACTTGAGGGCATCCATAAGCTTACTCGGTGTATCGAGGCATTTCCGCATAAGGGCAGTCTGCTGGCGCACAGCAACCAGGGCATCCTCCAGGAGGCGCGCCTGGTCTTCAGGCGGTACCGGAGTCGCAGACATGTCGAGGTAGAACCGGCGGGGCAGCTATCGATCGAGGCGATGTAGGGGGGGGCGGCGGGCTTTTTTAATAGAAGCTCATGGAGGGAAGAAGAAACGGCTTCTGGGCGCGGTGGAGGAGGCTTGGGTTTGAGCAGTTGCGCAATGGGGTGGGACGCACGGGTTCGACTTGTGTCGTCGGCGCGGGCGAGGAGACAAGCTGGGAGGAGTGAGTTGGATATGTTGAAAGGCTGACGACTGACGACAGAGGCAGACTGGCTGGCTGGCTCCAGGCAGGCTGCTGCTTGTGAGGTAAGGTCGGGACGGCGGAGCTTGGTGCACGCACTCATCAGTGGCTGGAGAGGGCCATCGGAAGGCACGTACCTCACCATACAGTCTGTGGCTAGAGTCTGTGGCTGGCCGGAGGACCGGGCTTCCTGGTGGCAATATTACCTAATACACGTGACGTATGATGCACATGCGCTTATCTAAGAGGTTGCGCACGTCCGGCACGTGATGCGCATGTGGACAGGGGCACCGCACCGACCGGGACCGATTCCGGTTTCCCGCCAACAGCTGCAGCAAGCAACTCAGACTAGGGGAGCGGAGCAGTTGCATTGTCGCAGTCCAACAAAGTCAAGACTCTCTTTCTCATAAATACGGGTCAGACAAGATCAAACCTCGAAGAAATCACAGTCGTACATTACGGCGGTCGTACCGGGTGCCGACCGAGACCTGTGCAGCTCTAAAGTACATTCATTCAGGAAATCACCAAACTCCTCTCGCTCATGTTCGTCTGGAATCGACTCCTAAAAACGCCAAACCGGTCCTTTTCTCCGCCCTGCATACTCCCGTCCCAATTCGTCCACCCCACATATACACTGGATTGGTTTTGTCCGATTGCCCCCGAGATGGCCAAAGCACTCGACAGTGTGCAACTATGCCACTCCTGGCGGGGTGTTATCAGGCGGCCCCTAAATTACTCAGGCCGATGAAGCAGCCGTCGCCGGGAGCCCGCAGTGTGTCCGCAGATACTCGACCAGCGTTGTGCTAATGGAACCCGAGAAGGCCGCGAATGCGATGGTCGAAGTCGTGTCCGGCTCGCGGAGACGGCGCATGTGGGGTACAATCTCCAGCTGCTCGATGCCCTTTACCCGTTGCAGCTCGGCGATCCATTCCATGATGTCCTGCTTGAGATCGGCGAGGAGACGGAGGTTCAACACGCTCAGCCCCCGGGGGCCCTCCCACGCCGCCGGCGGCTCGCCCCCCTCCACGACGACCCTCACCTTTGGCACCATCTTGTCGAGCCCCCGCAGGTACTTGCACATGTTGGCCCAGTCCCGCCGGTCGCTCTCGCAGTCGTACAGCGGCCCGTCCTTGCGCACCGTTATCTCTCGGATCATGGCCCGCGACTGGGGCGTCAGGTCCCTGAGGAAAGGGACGACGGCCACAATGTCGCTGCCAAAGTCGAAGCCGTGGAGGCCGTACAGTATGTGGCTCGCCTCGCGGTACATCTGGCGGTTGACTGTCATGACGGCTAGGTGCATTGTCGTCTCGGAAGCCAGGTGGTACGTCGTCTCGAAGCACTGGCGCTGGAAGGATTTCTCCATGGCCCAATACCGCGAGCGGCGATACGTCTCGAGGATGCCCGTGGGCAGCTGGTGCATCGCCTTGCTGCGGACTGCGAGTCTGCTTCGCCCCCCGTCGTCCAGGAGATGGTCGTAAATCATCATGCGGATCTCGACGGGAATCCGCATCAGGGGCGACTTGTCTTTGTCCATTTCGCGGGGCAGAGAGGTGAGAGTGGATATTGGGGGTCGAAAACCTGGGGAGGCAGAACAGGGATAGGAAACTTTCCGTCCAAGCACCGAGATGTTGAATTCGGATCACAACACAGCAGCGATAAACTGGAAAGACATGCCCAGACACGCAGCGAAAGAGACAAATGCTACGAGAACAATCTACGGAATAACAGAGTGCGCCGTCGGCCGGTCTTTATGAGCATCCTTTCCCTGCGGCAACCCCATACAGAATTGGTCAACACCACCACACGCGGTCCGAGGGGATCCATCAAGGTGCTGACATGGACGTCGTCTCCGACTCTGACTGGTCCCCCCACCTCAGTCCCTGAATCGGCGACAACGCCCGCAGGCCCTCGGCGACTGTACCGCATATCGCACATGCACCACGCACGCATCCTCCTCGCTCTGGGCCATCAAGGTTCCTTTGTTTGACGGCGGATCTTACGACCAGGCGTTTTGTTTGCACTGCACCAACAACACTCGTTAACGCACCCGTCAGCAGTAGCCAAGCTCTATGTTTGCAACGTGTAGAATAAGGGGTAGTCCTGCACGATACGAAATGCAATGCCCACCTCCCCGCCTCTTGCTTACTGCTTACTCCCTGCATGGGAGCGCAGATAGACGCAAAGTACAGTAAGCGACCCAGGTGTCAAGTGCGTATACTGTCCTCGGTCCGATAGCTCCAACATACAGATATACACTAGAGGGGTCCAGTCAATCGACGGCGACTTTCCGTGGCCGGCCTTGTTCGCAGCACCCACGGGAGTCAAACGTAAGGATATTTTCCCTGCATGTAAGGAGTGCACTGCATGGGATAGGGACAGATACTTTAATACCTAAAAACACCCTACCGCAAGCCCCTGTTCCCTTCCTTTGCCTATTCTTTCCCAGGACGGCCTAGACGGTCATCTTGGCCCCCAATTCCGGCCGACTCTTGCGATTCGGCCTGGCTCGGCCGGCCATCAGCCCCCAAGTGGCTGGGTGCCCCGCGCGCCATTCTCCCATGCAGGCGGTGGTAGATCAATCACGGCACCCGCGTTGGTCTAGATTGAAGTGTTTTGATGGCAGGTGATCTACATCGCATCCGACACCTCCCGCTTGTCTTGGCTTTCACGACATACCGGGCCCTCGGTTGCATGCAGGGCCACTCGCAGCCTGAAGTACACGACAACAAGTCTGGCCCTTGTGCGGGCTACGGAATGCGCCCGAACACCCAGATCGCGAGCGCGCCTAGGGAGCCATTCATGTCGTTTGCGGTGGCGGCGTGCTTGCGCAGTCGGCGGAATGCATTCTGACCCCATGTCCGTAACACGTTTTGAGGCCTGGTGCGTGGCGACGACGTCGCTCAACCGTGTTGAAGCACGTTGCCAATAACCGGCACACAAGCCCAAGTAGTCAGCTGAGGCTGACTGTATCTCGGGCAGAGGATTTCGAGACACTAAGTGGGGTGGGCTATCTTCCCCGTAAAGGGTTGGCTTTCGATAGCTTCTGCTGACCAGAGATCTGGGGGTGGGGGGCAGGGTATTTTTGCCTCTTCACCATGGGCATCATGGGACAACCAGGGATCCATTAGACGCCCCGTAATAGCTGGCTATGATGACTGCCCGAATCTAAAGTGTACACCTAAACTCAAGATGCTTGAACTAATAAGTAGTCCACAAAATTCTTTCGAGATCCAGGTCTTCGATTCAACAGCCAACCATACCAAACAACAAGCCTTCTCGTCCTGGGCCGTGCTCACAGGTGGAGCGCACTGACTTTGCCTCGCCATCACCAGGTACGCGCGAGCATACAGTTAAAACAAAACCTCGGAATGTGGCCCTTGAACGCCGGCACTCTGCAACGTTCGAGGAAGATGTATTTGAAACGGGAAGGTTTCTGGCGGTGGCGGTGGATCGAGGACAGTTCCATTTTGAATCGCAAAGCAGTGCTTTGTCGTTAGCGCTTCGCTACGTAGGGTCTCTGAGAGACCAGGGTTAGGGTTGGGATTAACCGTGGGGTCGGCCCAGACATGGATGATAATCCCTCAATTGGAGACGACTGAGCAGCGACCATTGCTGGTAACAACAAGCAAATACAGCCTTGTTGGCTAAGTGGTATAGCGTCTCACTAGTATTCTAGTGTCATGAGAAGATCGGCGGTTCGATTCCGCCACGAGGCATGTCTTTTGATTCTCCTCCCAAGGATGAGATCGCTGGACTGATCTTTTTGATGATAGATTTCTTTGCCCTATCTATCCCCTCCCTCTTCATGTTTTTATGCTTTTTATTATCCTGCTAATAATGTTGGCTATTGCTGTCAATGGAAACCCTGTTGTAGATAGCGCCATCTGCTTTACCCTTTCTGGCTCTCTCCCCTTGCTATGCAGGGTTCACGAGGGCGAGTGACTCTAGAGTTTCCTATCATCGTAGTGTCGCCATATTCATCGCCGGTTTGCATCGGCGACCAATCCAAACTCTATCCCAATACGCAGCTACGCAATAGCGACTGAACCGCAATGCTCATACAACGATGCAAACAGATACAGACAGCAACATTCTAATACAAGTCACGAGCACTCAGTAGCGACACAAACAAGCTTCGCTTCTGCCCACTCCAAGTGAGAAGGCTGTCCACATATCGTTCAGGGCATCCCCCCCCGAGGTCCAGTCTCGAGGGTTGGTCCTAGTCGAGCCGGAATAGATGCAGAGCGGGCTGTGCATAAGATTTTCCAGGGAGTCTCCAAAATCCTGGGAGCGGAGGAATCAGGGGATCGCCGCTGCGCCCCAGCAATGTATGGGGTCGGTGGATGGTCTCATAATAAGAAGGGAAAAGGGTGAAGAGCCCTCTGGGAACCTGCGCGGGCATAGGCCAAATGTGCAGCACATTTGATGATACGCGTTCGTGCAATTGGCTGGCTTTCTTTCTCGTTTCTTTTTTTTATTTTCTTTTTTGACTACCTTGCATTTCCGGGACGAGACGATGATTCCGAATGGTAGCATCTCCGAGCCTGGAAACGACGCTAGCCCGTTCGCTACCTTGTCTTATCCCTATATCCAAGCCAAACGACGCACGTCTCATCATGTTTAAAGGTAATTTGTTAAGACCGTTGCAGACTCATTAGACAGACAGCCCGGGGGGCGGGCAATCTGCGTGCTGACCGGAACGATTATCGGAAATCCATGGTGTCGTGAGTGTTCTCATCTGTTGGCATTTATTAACTTTATGTTGGGTTGTGTGCTCTCAGCTCTTTTGCGGTGAAACCGGCATGCCGATCTTGTGTCTTTACCGGATCCATCGGTCGTTTGCTCCAACATCCAATGGTTATTCGCCACTTGACGTACACGCAAGTGTGCACTATGGGTATACAGCCTTCATCTTTTGCCCACACACAACGCGCCCCGGTCGGGGCAGACTCCATCGTATCTGTCGATCAGACCATTCCCGAAAGCACATCAACAGGTCGCGACCAGTCACCGGTTAGCGGCACCTAGACTACTCGGCTTGGGCTAGCGGCGGCGACCGTACCATGGTAGAAAAAAAAGACTTCGGCCAAGAAGACCGGGGATCCAGAGCATAATTGCGACATGTATGACGGCTGTGGATCTTCCCCTGGCCGCGCCTTGTTATGACTCGTGGGTACGCTGCGGAGACCGTATATACAGGTACACTAGAGAGGAAGTCAAGCAAGAAAGCAACGGCTTGAAGGCCTCCAAGACCAAAGTGGACAATCGTAGGTACCCATTCGCGCGCGAGAGTGTCGTGCCCGGTCTGTGCCGCCGCCCCCCCCTCCCTCCCCCAGTTCGAGATCCTCGGTGTTCCCTGCCATCGGATTAACGGTTTGGAAACCCTTCCAGGCCCCAAAGACTGGACTCGACTGGCCTCCTTCATCTCTTCTGACACTTGGACTGTGCTTCTATCTTGTTTGATTTCGACTTCCTGTTGTCTGCCAAATCCGGCCCTTCTGTTTCTTGTTTGACGCCGATCGAAATCTGCAAGTTATTGGCGTGCTGGAAGACCTGCCGCTTTTCCCGTGAACTTTATCCAGTACCGCAATTTCCGTCAATTGCCTCCCTCGACATACAACGACTAGCTCGGGAAGAACCCGTAGCAATCTCGAGGAAGGCTCTGGGAAGAAAGGGAAAACCAGGAAGCCAGGAGAACCGACGAGGCAACAGTCACACCTTGTTCTGGTATCTGGGGTGGAAAGCCAGAGGGGATTGCGCTGCTTGACGGACCACGACGCTTTAAACACACTCCCAGTGAAAGGGAGGCATCATCGACAGGATTTGCCATCTTTTCTTTTCACCAACGAACCACTTCGCACCGCCTCGCCCGCGCGGAGATACGCCGCCCGCCGGAGGAGGAGGGGGCAAGCACATACAGTAGTCGAACATCAGCAAGACCTTCACATCAGGTAACCGGCGAACCGCAGCGATGACGACGACATCCGACCCCAACCCGATGACGACGAAACGAGGGGCGGCGCCCCTGACGACCGTCTTCACGACGCCCGACTTCTGCAACTCCAAGTACTGGACCAACACCCTCACGCCGCCGCTGTCGAGCGTAGTGTGCATGCCGACGTCGTGGCACCAGCTCTACGACTACAGCTGGGGCTACTACTCCCCTGGCATCTGCCCGTCCGGCTACACCGAGGGCTGCGCGTTCCCGACCTCCCTGGCCTTCACCAGCCCCGACGGGGCCCTCGGACTCGGCGGGCCCGTCATCGCCGGCGAGACGCCGCGCCTGTGCTGCCCGACCGGCTACACCTGCTACACGGGCACGTCGGCGTACAGCAAGTGCATATCCACCAAGCCCACGACGACCTTTTACGACAGCAACAACCAACTGACGTCCCAGCTCGCGCTCGTCTACGCGGTCCAGGTCCGGTGGCAGGAGTCGGACCTGTCCATCCTCCAGACGAACCCCACGGTCCCGGGGGCGACGTATACGGCGCCCGTGTCGTCGGCGGGCAGCGGCACGTCGGCGACGGCGAAGGCGACGGCAACGGGCAGCGCGCCGATAGCGACCGGATCGACGACGGCGGCGGGGGCGGACGCTGGTTCGTCCTCGGGGGACGGCGACAGCGGCGGCGATGGCGGGGGGATCTCGGTGGGCGCGACGGTCGGGATCGCGGTCGGCTCGGTAGTGGGGACGCTGGTGCTGGCCCTCCTCGGCTTCATGATCTGGTGGCGGCGGCGGCGGAGGCAGGAGGCCGGCGGCGCGCGCGGGGACTACGACCGCACCGACGGCGGCGACGCCAAGTCGGACACCCTGGCGCTCCCGCACAAGACGCCGTCCAGCAAGGCGTCGTTGCTGGATGTCACGTCGCCGAGCACGCTGGGGACGGGGACAACGGTCTTCGGCGACGCGCCGTCGCCGCACTCGCCGGCGCCGACGCAGCTCGACTCGACCAACGTGATGGAGATGGAGACCATGGAGCGGCCGCAGGAGCTGCCCGACGACAACGCCGTCTATGAGATGGAGGGTGACATGCCGGGCCCGCCGCTGTACCGCGAGAAGGAGGGGTGGCCTCTCCGTTGACGAGGTCGGTCCCCCTTTTGGGGGGCATGGACGGGCGCGGTCTTTGGCCGCCGTCGTGTCGTCCGTCGATTTATATACCATGTCTTGAATTTCAGCGCCGGAGTTCTGGGGGAGGGATGGATTCGACTGCAAGCAGTTCACGGGACCCCACGGGTCTGTTACCGTGGGATGGTCATGCTCTGAAGAGCAGCAAGGAGGGTAATCTTTTAGGGATAATTCTAATTATATCACCCTCGGCCGCGTTCCACGTTTGTGCCATACTGAATAGTCGCCGCCCTCATGCGGAAAGCACATGAAGCCCACGTGCAAGCTGATGTAGATCGACGGTCAGGAGCACGGGATCCCGGACGTCGACGTCGTGGCCGCCAGACGGTAGGTTTTTTACCCCCCAGCCGGTCAAGGTGAAGGTCCAACCCTAGAATACTAACGAGCGCAGATACTACAAGGCGTACAGCAAGTCGCCGGCCTGTGAAGACTGGGCAATTTCGTTCTAGCTGTCCAGCTGGCCACTTCGAGGGACACGGACGACGGGGGACGTGACCAGATGGGACGAGGCACCGGGGCGCCGGGCGACGAGTTCGACGACATCCTCAGAATGCTCCTGTCGGTTCTGTTTGACAGCTTGTGGGTTTCGATCTTCCATGGTGCGTTCAATTTGGAAGACTTTGCCAAGATGACGGGATGCAGACTATTGGTTTGACAGCATTTAACTCACTGGAGAAGGGGCAGGCTCCCTGAAGCGTCAAAGCTTGTCCATCTTAATGGGATAACGGCGCAAGGATACCGTTGGTATAATGCAGCGACGACATGGAAAGCAACAATCATTTTCGCATGTCGAACTGTAGATGGCGTCTGCTAGTGTACTTCCAGACATGAGCAATATGCGACTCAGTGGACAAGTTAGAGACCTACCTGTCAAGCGGGAGCAACCATGATGGCTGAGACCATAACACTAATATCGCGACAATACAGTAGAGCGTATCACGTCTTGCGGCATCAAACCAGAGACCAATGCGTCCCATGGCCTGCATGGCATGCTCTTGTTGATCTGGTTCACACTGGCAGGATAAGCGGACAAGCTTTTCTCATTGTGAGTAAAGACTAGGCGAAGAAAAAGGCGGCTAATTGTCAAACTCTGATGCAAGTCAAATTCAGGACCAACTTCCAGCCCACGCCCGTAATGCTAAATGATACAACAACACTGCGCGAGATCATGACTCCGTGTCCGAGACGGCCGTGACATCCCTTCTGTGCTTATCCCAAGGGCTTCCCCCCCTGTTCGTCGGGGTGTCGGCGTGGTGGCTGGCGATCTTCGTGTCGACGGGCGCCTGACGCTTCTTCTCGCCGCCCTGGCCACCTCCCGTGCCAAAAAAGCCCTGCAGTTTCGACCCGATGCCGGAGCCGTTCGAGCTGCTGACCGTGTCGCCACCACCGCTGCCGCCCCCTCCGCCACCGCTCTTGCCTCCGCCGACGGACCCCGTCGCTGTCGACGACCCGGGGGTCATCGACGGGCCGTGAGTCTCGACCGCCCGCGTGTTCGCGTTGCCGCCGCCGTAGCCGCCGCCGACCTGCCCGGCGTCGCTGGGGAACTTCTCCTTGGGGCCCTTGGGCGCGTCGCGGCGATCCGCGCTCGTGCCGCTCTGGTTGCCGGAGCTGAGCTCGGCGCCGCCGGTGTTGTTGTTGAAGCCCACGCCGGCGCCGCCCAGGCCGTTGTCGCGCTTCGCGTCGGCCGCGCGTTTCCTGCTCTCCGTCGCCTTGTCCGTGGCGGCGGTGTCGTCCGAGGTCGGGCGCGGCTTGTCGGCGTTGGCGATCTGCTGCGCGGCGTCGCCTGAGGTGTTGGAGGGCTGGCGCATGTAGTACACGCCGCCGCCGACCAGGGCAGCGGCGCCCATGAGAGGCGCGGCGAAATTCTGACGAGACATGTTGGAGTATACAGCGATGTCAGTGGAGAATTATGAGATGAGATTCGGAGGTCAGGGTCGTGAGAAGCTGCAAGGTTGTATTTGCTTGTGTTCACGTTGTTCCAGTACAAGAGGCGTGATGAGCGGGAATTGGGTTATGAGGTATGCAGAAAGAGGGATGAACCGTTGCCCCGCGCTCCAGCTTCGTTTTAATCGAGCATCTGCTCTGACGGTGGCATGGCATCATCGTTCATCGCGGCAGAACGCACTTGTCCACCGCGCTCACACCTCGTCTGATGCGAGGCGCAAATCGATGACAGCTGCTCGGGTGGCTGATGACATCAGTATGTGGTGCGACTGTCCGCATTTCTGGACCGCTCTGTGGGTGATCGGCAGGGACCGCCATCGATGATGAGTCTATGATTCGTCAATGGGGTGATTTCAGCCCTTTCTTCTCTCTGCCCCAGCCAAGTGTTTGCTTCAAGCTAGTGAGACACATTCGCTACTAGTGAGCAACATAGTAGGCTTCGTGCTGGAACTGCGTTGGAGACCTAGGCTGGAAAGAATGGAGCTAGGGCAGTTGTTGAATGGTTTGGTTCTACACTGCAATCCCGCCATTTGACCTAAGATCGGATCTTCAATGTAGTGGCCCCAAGATGACTGACACCTCTCTGCTCACGTATCTCGGTTTATTCCGGGTCCGGACCGGACCCGGAAGACCCTTCAGAGGGGTGCAATGGGTCCGGGGTTTGACATATCTATCGATCGGGCACACTCCCGCTCGTCATGCACCATGTTTACTTCTGGCACTTCATCGTGACCCCTTGTTGCTCCATCCAACTCGTCCCCCGTCCGACACGTTTCCTCAGGTAGACGCAAACCGCTGCTGCGACCGACGCGCCGAAACAAATCCCCTGCAGCACAAAGAACCCCGTCCCGAACCGTACGTCCATGTTCCCCGCGCGGTGCCGCCCCAGGAAGTCCTTGATGAGCAGCCCGTCGAGCGTCAGCACAAAGGGCGCCAGGAACGCGGCGCACGGCACCAAGCACCACATCCACAGGCGGTACCGGTCCCAGAAGACGGCGGGGAGGGCCTCGATCTCGGCGCGCGAGCCGCGCGGGCACGGGCAGACGCGCTTGAAGAACGAGAAGTAGCACCGGCAGCGCAGCCAGCTGGGGCGCGCGACGATGAGGACCTCGGTCGCGAGGAGGTAGGCGAGGACGAAGAGGGCGTAGCCGAGGGAGAAGTGGGCCAGCGTCGCGGGCATCATGAAGAAGCCATAGCGGAAGGCCTGGAAGTAGGGCGAGGCGCAGGATCCCCGGCCTCGGAGGCAGCCCCAGTCGTCGGCGGGCACCGAAATGTCCCGGCCGATGGCGGCGAGGTCGGAGGGGAGATGGGGGGCGGAGCCAAGGATCCCCACCTTCGAGGCGCCGGGGTACTCGTAGCCGAAGGAGGCGGCGAAGTAGCTCATCGTTACGAGGTAGCTGTCGGACTCGGGGGAGGGGATGATGCCGTCAAACTGTGGACGTTAGCCGCGGGTGAAAATCATTGTCAAGCGCAGTTGGCGACTGACCTGGACGACGGCTAGGTTGGAGAGGGCGAGACGTTCGGAGCCATCGCCGTCGCGGACGATCCATCTGCCAGCGGCGAGGGTGAGGATTTGGACGATGGTGACGAAGACCGCCAGGCCATAAGCGATGCCGAGAAAGATTGTGCGCATCCGCTGCCTCCGCGGGGTGGACGAGGGTGATTCCTTGGCCTGGCTCTCCATCCTTGCGACGGTCACTGTTGATTCTTTCCAGTAGGCTCTTTTCGGTCTTTTTTGAATATAGCAGGACCACGCCCAGATGCCGTCCATCATGAATCTGGTCGGCGGGATCGCCTTTTATCAGCACCTGGATCGGGTGAACCCTTGTCTATCTGTCATGCGGAACACCCTGTCGTTCGTATTGAAAGAGGTCCGCAAACCTGAAAAGAGAGTCAAAGCACTGCAGCCTAGATCCAGGGCTGAATGCAGCACGCGTGCCAGGGCGGAATTCCACAGTGTCCCAAAATGGTCCCCGGTCGTAAGCACCAAGAATTCATCAGCCCATCATCCAACAGGTCAAATCACTCCTTGCGGCTCGTGTGATATGCCGTCAATGCAAGTCAGTTCCAAACGGCGACTTGGCCGTTTTGATATTGCAAGATGTTTTGCAATTTCTCAGGTTCTTCAGTACATATCCTCGAAAGCCCTGGAAAACTCACGATTATGCTATTGGTAGGTCAACTCTCTTATATACTAGCACTGTCTTCGCATTCTTTTATCGCCGGTTTTGGTCATTAGCGCCCTCGTATCGCGTCGGAGTTCCGCACGTGTGCCCATGCCTCCCTTTTGCCCCCTTATTCCAACACATCGTGGCGACGGAACCCTATCGCGTTGAATATTGGGCATGGTACTTGCATTGTGATTTTCTAACTGCGTTGCTATTATTGTGTACCTGGCAACCTCACGAGGGAAAGCCTGGATAGATGGTATCTTGGTGGCGACGGAACCCCGCAGCATCATAAACGAGGCCTTTGAACACTCGCCAGCCCGAGTCACTCCTTGATCTGCTGCTTGTGGAACACGCCTGCGAAAATGTAATAGTTAGTTACGCACAACAGTTGCCATGAGGGACGCCTAGGGCATTTGCTCACCCTCGATCTGCGGCATCCACCCCTCGCGCTGCGAGCAAAAGAACTCGCCCTTGGGAGGCACCTTGTCCGGCTCGTCAAACGTCCCCCACATAATGTACCGGAACTTGTCGGCGGCCTGCTCGCCGTATTCGCATAGGAAGGCGCCGCAGTTGTCGCAGAACTCCCGGACCACCCCGTTCTCCTGCCGGAACTTCTTGGGCACCCCTTCTGTGTAAGAGAAGCCTTCAAGAGGCACCTGTTGAACCGTTAGTCGATATGGCTCTTCAAGGTCTCAATGACGACGGCGAAGAGCGAGCGGATCAGGTGGGTTGGCCACGCACCTTGGTCGTTAGGCCATAGTTGGTCCCGAACGCCCTCTTGCAGCTTGAGCAGTGGCATAGTGACGTCCTCGCGTCTTCTGTGGAATCCAGATTCACAGCATATTGTACTTTGCTGCAGACGCAGCGGCCGTTCAGAGTATGAGTGTGCATTCTTCCAACGCAGGGATAGGTCAACTATAGAACCTGGGGCTCTGAGAACGAGACGGAGGACCCTGATGTCCTCGAGAATATCAACACTGATGGTAGGTATTGGAATTCGAATGCTTGAAAGAAATCCCGAATAATCATCGGGCGGCCAATTGGATTCGAGCATGTGCAAGATGATGTCGGTGTACGATCACAATGTATGGAATTACTCGCTTCTGACGTCACGATTCCCCGGGCCTCACAGTTACCATTGACTGACCTTCCAATCAAAGGGAAAGACACTGTCCTGTTTGTCAGACAATGTCATAATGAATATCACACCCCGAGCTATGTAGCTCTTGGTTCTCCATACAAAGTGGTGCATCATGGCGGTTGTTCGAGGATAGCATAGCGACCCTGTGCTTTCCGGCACTCGACGCCGGCATGTCACTACTTCGAGGAAACGCTACGTTTTTGCCGAGGACCTTTCCCAACTAAAGACCAGGGGATGGTGATATTACAGGCAGTAAATCTTTTTGCGCTGGCCCGGTTGGTCTGTATGCATAACACGGATAGCCGCAGCGGTGGACTCCCGGCTTGATTTCGTGGCGCCGGAGCCGTTTCGCTGCCCATGGCAACTCCTGTTCCTCATCCAATGACAAATAACGACCGTAAATGGACTGCCGTGGACTCAAAAAAGTCAAAGTCACTACGGCCGATATTTCGGAGGCGTCAATGCTTCTCGGAGGGAGGAACAGAGAACCGTCGCTAGCAACTTCTGGAGTTTTGGTTCTAGAATACATTGCTTTATGTGAATGTCAGACTTGTGCAATGGATGTGAGCCGCCATCATGAATGGGAAATTCCTATACAGACCCGTGTCCGGTGCACGTCGACCAGGATCTACGCACAGGATCACAGTCTAAACGCAACACTTAAATCAACCACGGCAGTCTGCCCCCAACCGTTTTTGCGTCATTCCTTGCATCTGTTTTGTTCCTCAAAGCCTCGAGTACGATGGTGAGTTGCGAGCACGGTGCAGTTGCGATGGGTGTCTTCATCCTCACTCCGTCGAGTTCTTGCGTGCCCCCAGCAGCGCTGCTGCTTCACATCCAGTATGGACACTGCAAAACCGTTTGGTTGGAGCCCTTGCCTCCAGTTCAATAGGTATTTCGCCAAGGATTTCGCTTGTATCCAGACCGCTGAAAGGACGACGGTCTCCATCCCGTAAAACTCACACTGGGGTTCACAGCCCTCGAACCTGAAAGACAGTCAAGTCATGTTCTCATTCCCCAAAAGAACACCTGCTGCATCATCCCACCCCCCTAGTCCTTCGGCCGATAGACCACCTTGTCTCTCAGCAACCGCGGCGTATCCGGGTCGTGGCTCGGCAGGACGACAACGTCGTGGCTCCTCGCGTACTCCTTGATCTTCCTCAAGCTCTCGAATGCCGCCTCCGGATCCGTGTTGGCGCCGTCCGGCTCCTCCTTTTCCAGCACGCCGATCGCGTACGTCGCGTCCCCTGTCAGCAGATACCTCGTCTTCGTCCCGTCCTCGTTGTCGCCCACGACGATCAGCGAGATGTGTCCCGGTACGTGGCCCGGCGTGTCAACAGCGATCACCGTCCCGTTCGCCGTCAGCGCGCATGACCGCCCCCACGGCCCGACCGCGCGCCCCTCTTCGAAGTCGAGCATCAGGGGCTCGAAGTCCTTGGGCCAGCGGTCCGGCGTGCACCCCTGCATGGCCGCGTAGAGCGGGTGCTTCCCGAAGGCGCCCCAGTGCTCGGGGCCGACATAGATCGGTACCTCTGGCGCAACGACGGCCAATTCCTCCAGCCCGCCCGCGTGGTCGTGGTGCAGGTGACTGATGACGATGAACTGCAGGTCCGTCGGCTTGATGCCCCGCCGGCTCAGCTGCTCGACGATGCCATCCTCCTTGGTGACCTCGAGCTTGTTGAGGAAGCCCGGGACCGGGTTCCAGCAGGGGAAGTAGCCCGGCTCGGTGCAGTGCGTCGAGACGCCCGTGTCGAAGAGGATCGGACCGTTGGGGTGGCGGATGAGGAACGCGCCGAGCGGCATGGGGCCGATCCATTCGCCCGTGAAGGAGCGGAGAAGGCGCATGGCGATGCTGCGGTTGGTGATAGGCTGGCCCTGCATCGGGTTGCGCATCCACACGTTGCCCGTGGTGATGAACTCTAGCGAGATCCCGTCGTCGGATGCCATGTTCGCGATTGGAGATATGATGGCTACGTATACTTGCAGAACCTCGGCCTTGGGGTTCTTTCGCGATCCTCAATTGCTCTTGGGAAACCCTTTTGACCTTTGTGGAGGGTCCAATTGCTAGATCAGGGGAGGACAAGTGACCCTCGGGTTTGCAAGTTCCGTTCCAAAGGACGCATGTTGTGGTTTTACTCACCCATGGGTAGTCAGTCCCTTTGTATGCAGGCATTCCGGCTCTTGGGACATCTCAGGAATCTGTTGCCGTAACCTGGCCAATAGTTGGCATTCGGGTCAGCCGTGAGCTCCGCCATGCTTACTTCGCTTACCGCAGCCGGCGACGCAGATAGTCCATTCTGATGGAAACGGATTCCTCCGACTAGGGTGACAGCAGACATGACAGGGCTACCTGATGGATCAGAATAAATCATGCGTGAGACAGCACCGCCGAGGCTGCGGCCAGTGGCATGTTAAATCGGGGTTCATTCCCCTTACCTTAACAGGCGTCGTCCAAAGGGCTGAGCCCTCTCGACCTTTGGTTCTCTTGAAAAAGCAACAAAGACAGACAGCGTCGCACCCCGTAATAGTCTATCGCAACCGATCCGAGATAAGGGGAGAGCCTTCAATGGAGACTTGGAACGAGCAAACAAAAAATATGTGCATTAGTGTATTTACTTAGAGTACGGAAGCCAACGTTGACTCCCCGCTGGCCTGACCCCTCAAATATGTATGTGCAAGAATCCTACTTCACGTCTTTTCCTACAAGACTATGCGCAGCGGAAGACGATCACCGCAGCAGGGCGTGGACGGTGGAGTTGTAGCTATCGACGCAGGGGCCCAGGTAAGTCGACGTCAGCGACGCCGTCGTGTTCTTGGCCAGCGAGGCGAGCGCGCTGGTGCCGCAGCGGAGGCCGAGGACGAAGGCCTTGTGCATGGCGTCGGCGAGGAAGGGCGCCGTGTGGGTGTGGTCGTTGGGGTAGTTGGCGTTGACGGTCGAGGCGCCGAGGCCCTTCATCGCCTGCGCCGCGTACTCGCCGTGCGGGACGAAGTAGTAGCCCTTGGACGGGCCGCCGAGCTGCTCAACGGCGAGCCTGGGAGTCGGTTGTGGTCAGCATGGTCCATCGGCGAAATTTGCACCGGGGGGGGACTGGAGGCAGCTTACCAGGCGTAGTTGAAGAAGCGGTCGTATCCCCATTGGTAAGTACCGCTCTCCCAGACGTTGTTGGGGGTCGCAGACGAAATAATCACCTTGGCTCCCGCTGCATTGAACTTCTTCGCGGCATTCTTAAGGTACGCCGGGTAGGTTAAGACGGTCTCGGCGACACCGCTGCAACACTGTGTTAGTACACGTCGCGTCAAATCATCACAGTGACACCCAAAATCAAACGGTGGCAACCCACTTGTAAGTAGTTTGACATGTCTGGGCACCGTCGCCAAAGCAGTCCGTACGGCCGTTGTCGGTGGGCGTGAGAGAACCTCCGTCATTGTGTCCAAACTCGATAACAACCCAGTCGCCGGGCTTGACGAGACCGGCGACGGCGTCGAAGCGGCCCTCACGGGTGTAAGAGCGCGCGCTGCGCCCCCCGATGGCGCGGTTGTCAACCTTGGCCTTGCTGGCGTCGAAGGAGTACTGCAGATACGGCCCCCAGCCCTCTGTGCCGCTGCCGCCGCCGCCCTTCGCCATAGTGCTGTCGCCGCATAGATAGATGGTGGAGACGGACTGGCGCTTGTCGACGATGTCGGCGTCGGCGGGAAGAGCGGAGGCCAGGCCCAGGAGGCCGGCCACGACAGAGAGGCATGCACGCATGGTTTCGGTGGCAGCAGAGGGGGGTCTAGAAGAGGGAGTGTGGAAGAGACGTCGTGAGAACGCGAAAGGCTTCAATGAAGGGAACTGCCTCATATAACACACGGGGGCGGACCCCGGCTCTTCCTTGACAAGCTTCCGGGTGATCTACTCAGTAGGATGCGCGGGGAAACCCGATCTTCAACCATATTTGCCGGCTTAACCTTGTCGCAACGAGTCCTGTTGCTGGCCAGTGCCTCCTTAATATTCCCGATCTTGACAAACACAATGTCTGTGTCCACTCGCCTGGGGCCCCCTTCGGCCCCTTCTTGGGCGAGACTCACAGGTCATGGAGGCGGGGTGGTTGACCACGGGGCCGGCATGGCTCTGTGCCACATAGAGTGCATCCGACGTTGCTAGGCCGGCTTGGGAGTCAAGCCAGCAATCGGAGAAATTGGGGAGTCGCATCGCGTTCGCTCGTGCATATCCGACACAGAGTGATCGATGGCTGTGCTCGTGGGCTCATTTGATCGGGCTTCGCCGTCGCTACACCGCGCTTCCAATATCGTCTTGCCTTTACCACCCGCTCTCCCCGCCCCTTGGGGTAAATACATTTATTATTAGTTGCACGGTCAAGATGGATTACGGCTGACCCGAATGCGCAGCAGGCAATTTCCGCCAATAGCAAACTGGGGCAGCGGGCCTTCGCTGGGATGCCGCAATTGTAATTTTCCTCTTTCGGTAGCCAATGCAACTCAAGTGCCGCACGGCGGAAAGCCAAAGCTCAGAATTTGGAACGAAGATTGTCCGAGTTAGGACGAACCTCATTTACCCTCCTTTACTTGTTAAGCCGACTGTTGAGCTGGCGTTGTGATAGGCGTTGCGATTAACGCCGCGACAACACTTCCTATTAGTTGTCGACAACGCTCGGGGACAAGCAGGGGGCCAGGAATGCAATGCTCGGAAACCTGAATTATTGGTGAACGCCACCGCGGCAGCTGGGAGCATACAGGAAACTTGCCTACTTCCAGGGTTGGATCAAATGAAATCGCTTTCTACTGTGTAACCCCAGGATCCCGCACGTCAAAGCCACGATGGGGGGGTGGAGGAAGGCAGGGCCTGGAGCTTGAGTCAGGTAGCAGGGTGGACAGACAGATCTTGAAATGAACATTGCTGCCGTATCAGACGATGGGGCCACAATGCTGCGGCTAGGGAGATCAGTACATCGAACTGACACCAGCCGTTGAACTATGATGTCTCATTGCGGAAAGAAGAAGGGACAAGTCATTTGCCTTTTGCGTCCATGAAAACAGTCTTTCGACCTCAAAATCTCTGTTTCGACAGACTACTTGGTTAACGGCACGGGAGTTTCCCAGCCACGTCTGTGGGTGATACTGGACGATTTAGGGAGAAAGCAAACGGTAGCTTTAGCAACGTGAGCCCTGGGGACTAACATATTTCCATCATCCTCATGATAAATCGGACTAAGCGTAGAACAAGAAGGTCGGAGCAAAAGGCAGGAAGCAAGAGGGCAAAACATGAATACAAGACACAACTTCAGCTAGCAGCAATAGTATCAATGCAGCTGCAATGATCTGATAATACACGCTTGCTTGGAAGCTCAGAAGACCTTACTTGAATTTGGGCGCCTGAATATCTGATCTTAAAGTATCCTTAGTCAACTATTCATAGCTAGTTATCGGCTCTGACCATTCATGTTCATTGACCAGTATGTTAATGGTTGTCATGTGTTGATGCTTAGAATGAGATCCTCCAGTGCTTGTCATCTTGCTGCAATTTATGAACAGATATGCGCTTTCTCGAGTAAGCAAAATCACTGCTATCTGGCGACTGCTTCTCTGCTGGAACTGCGCATGGAGTCAGTAACACTAAACATATACAAACAAAGGCGAGAAAGTACCTTTCGCTATTATGCCTGTAGGAAGGATTGGAATTGAATCATGGGGAGAAATTTTTAGAAGATGTGATAAACTTGGTAGGGGAGCGAAAAATGCAATGATATAGTGAAGTCACTTTGGGTGACGAGAAGGCCGGAGCAGAAGGCAGGAAGCAGGAGGGCAAACAAATACGAAGGTTCCTGAAGTTTCCATGTCGGAAACAATTCACAGCACACTCGACTCCGAAGAATTCAGCCGTGTAACATGTCGTGTTCCCGACAGGCCCCGGTCCCGGTACGATGGAAAAGTTCAATGGCTTAAGGCACGTACGGCTTGTTGACCGGGCCGCCCGTGTGGGGCTCCGGGCTGGTCTGCCCGTCTGGAGGACTGCACCGACAACTCGCAATATCGGAATGCCGGCGTCCCTCCGGCGACCGTCGTCATGGAAAGTGACAGGGCCAATTTCACAGTCCTCTACTGCAAGAGAGTACTGGTCCAAGGGCGGGGCCGGTTTGACCTTGCGGAGTTGTACTGGGAAGCAGAAGGTTTATGGTTCGGACACTGGAAGGCCCTGCGGCTGGGGCAGGCCGTAGTTTTACTTCATTCGGATGTGCGATTGAATGAGTTCTCTTTGTAATCCGCACAGGCACTTTTGGGCGTTGGGTTGGTCGACTTCCACCCTGGAGCCCCAGCAGACGTGTCAGGTTTTGGCTCATCCTAGGCTCTTCTTGGACTGACCGTTTCTCGTTCTCTGCCGTGTGATTTGTCAGGAACGTTTCGTGCAATCGCTAGACAATATAAGCGACTTTGGGAATAAATTATGATCCCCTGCGCATAGATTTTGGGAGTTCCTGTTTCTCGACGACTTTCTCCCTTGTCTTCCTCCTAGTTGCGCGTTCCCTGGAGGTATCACCCGCTTCCTGCTCTTGAATCTCCGTGTCTGACGACGCGAAACCCGATGCCGAAGAGTGTTGTTTCTCTTCCAAGACTTAAAAGAAGGAATCCGTTTCTTGTTATTAATTAGAAGCCAAGTATAGTATCGCTACTATCTCTAAAGATGAAAGATACGTATGTGTAAGAGCAAGACCCATTGCATGGCATGGCTTGGCCGTAAGTATTCCGGAACCTAGAACCCGGTGTCTACAGTGATTTGCACTGCGAAAGTGAAGTAAATAGAACAATGAAGAATGGTTAAATACGTTTGCCGTCACAGAAACACACCGGACACCATCTCAATCGCAAGCCAAGGATTAACTATTGTTTAGCATAGAGTCTGCGATCTTCTCCGCGAACATGTCTATGCAAAGTGTGTTAGCCCGGTTCCGAAAGCAAGAATATGCGCAAAGGTTCGCTCCACGTACACGTCATGCTCATAGGGTAGCCGGGCGGCTGGATAGCGAAAGCACTGGCATCGGCCACCCGAAGCCCCTTGACGCCGCGGACTCTGCCCCGGGTGTCGACGACGGCCATCTCGTCGTCGTCGGTCCCCATCCTGTTCGTGCAGGCGGCGTGATACGTGAGGCTCATGTTGTCCCTGAGCCAGTCGATAATCTCCTCCTTCGTCTGGACCTCCGGGCCGGGTCTCCAGGCCGACTCGACGATGGAGCTGTTCAGGGCGATGTCACGGATGCGCGTGAAGGCGGCGACGGCTATCTCGAGGTCTCGCTCGTCGCCCAGCCAATTGGGGTTGATGATGGGGGCGTCGAGTGTGTCGGCGCTCTTGATGGTTATGTTGCCGCGGGCCGCGGTCGAGTAGAGCGTCGAGCCGATGACGAGGTAGTAATCGTCTGGGCCAATGTCCGAGGGTATGGCGGAGCTCTCTAGGCCGACGAAGTTGATGTCAGGCCAATCGGAGGGGTAGCTGTCAAGAAGGGCCTGGGTGGCGTTGCTGAGGAAGCGGTTGCGGACGTCAGGGGGGATCTTCTCGTAGCCTGCAGGTTGTCAGCCATACAGTGACCAAGAGTCTGAATCTGCAGAGGCTTCCTCGAGAGTGCCGTCTTTACGACTTACCCATAGCCTGGGTGGCACCAATCGAAGAAAGAGGACCGGACTGGCTGGTTAGGTACTCATCGACCACCCTTGCGAGGACCTCGGGGTCGTGGGCAACAATTTGCGAGTTAGTCTCGACATTGACCTTGAAGATATGTGCCTGGAAAGGTTGGTCCTTGGTTGCGAGTCAACACACATCGCTCTCTTTTATTGTTTGGTGCCCGCGTGACTCACCCACTGGTTTTGCCCGACACCAGGAACGTCCGCAACAACATCGATACCGTGCTGAGAGAGAGTTTCGGAGGGACCGATACCAGAAACCATGAGAAGCTGAGGCGAGCGCCACTAGTCCAAGTTCTGTCAGACAAGTTCACCAAAGGCCCGGGAACGAACCACTCACAGCACCGGCGGTGACGATAACCTCTTTCTTTGCCGACAGAACCCATTGCACGGTATGAATCTTGGAGTTGCCCTCGATCAGCACGCCAGTGGCCTTCTTGTCTCCGTCAAACAAGATGCGCTTGGCCACCGCATTGGGGTAGATCTTGAGGCCGGGCTTCTGGGCGCCGGCTTGCAAGAAGGACGTCTCGGATGAGCTGCGGGTTGCCGTTTTCGGGTCGACAGCCGCGGTCATTTCGCCGTATCCGATCAACTTGCCGCTGTTGAAACCGGGGATGTGCTCAAGGCCCTGAGCCTCCATCGACTCGCCTATGCCGACCATTGAGGGGGCAACATAGTTGCCGTAGGAGACATGCAGCGGACCACCCGCGTCATCGAAGGCCGCCGGATCGTAGGTGATGTTCAGCTTAGGGTCAATCTTGGTGTAGTCCGGCGGCGTGAAGTGGCAGCTCTTCTTGTAAAAGGGGAAGACATTGTCCCAGGACCAGTAATCGTCCTTGACCTTCTCGGCCCAGAGATCGTGCGCGCCGACGGTGGATCTCGAGTAACCACCGTAGTTGACAGCGGAGCTATTCGAAGGCTGGTTTAGATGGCGATGGTTCCATGGATGGCATTGAATGTTGGAAACGGGAAGTTGTAACTTACGCGCCGCCAAATGTAACTCCCTGGACATAGCCGATTCTTCTCCCGTTATAACCCTAGAAAATGCGAAAGTGAGCTCAATATGCAGGTGAAATAACGATCACGGCCAGAAAGGGAAGTCACTCACAGCGATAGGCTCCGTGTTGATCTGTACTGCAGTCAAGGAGTTCAGAGTTCCCACGTTGGTCGGGTTTGCAGCCTCGAAGTTGTAACCGGGGACCTGGGTCCTGTTGCCGGTGACAATCTCGTAGAAAGTGCCCGCCTCGATCAGAGCAACGGTGTAGTTTGCTGGGTCTAGGGCCAGGCGTGCAGCGAGAGTGTTGCCAGCGGTGCCGCCACCCACGACCACGTAGTCGTACGTCGCATTGGTCCCAGGCATGCCAAAGGAGTTACCAAAGATCTCGGTCACTCCCTCATCGTTAATCTTTGCCCCTATGGTCTCGGACGTAGCAGCGGCCGCGAACAAGGTCAAGGCCGCGATAAAGTGATAGGGTGCCATCATTGCAGGCCGCACCAGAGGTGGAGAAGACACAGGGGGAGTGCAGAAATTTCCAGAAGAACAGCGAACAAACACCCGAAAAGCTTTGGAACAACTGCAGATATCGGTTGTAATTGCTACCTCTGTATACTACCTCCTTGGAAGTTCTGCATCTGGTCCCCGCTGCGATGCCGTTGGTCGCGCTGGTTTTGTATCGCCTTCGGTCGAGCTGCCCGAAGCCCGGACCGAGCCCGTTGGCCGGCCCGCAGATCTCGATAATGTTCCTCTTTTCGCACAACTATTGGCTTTACGTTTTCTATTTCCTAATACTGTAAGCTCCTCTTCCAGCGTGGGGGGCCTGTCAGCTTTTCATGAAGAATAGTCAGCGTATCTCGAAGCATGGATCCGGCACACCATTGAGACCGCCACCAAGGAAGCAGAGCGGTGTTGACCCCTGCCGTCAGACTCTTTCTGTACTATCTCAGTCTCGCAGGCGGGATTCGGATTTAGCGACGCAACCCTGTAGATGGAACTTTGTCTAAAATCTTGTCAGCTGTGCATGGGCTGAACCCGTATCAGCTCCCAGACACACAGACGCAGCTGAAGTCTAGGTCCACTGGCATCTCCCCCGTTGGCTACCTGCTCAGCATCTGGGTTGTGTTCTTCTGGGAAATTGCTGACGGCTCCTGTTCCAATCCCTCTGCCGTTGGCCCGTACTTCCTTGGCCGATACTTCTCAGCCTTGTTGGTGTTTTACTTGGAGGACTATCGACACGGAGCGCGGCCAAGATACATTAGGTCAGATCACTACTAATACTGACATCTGACCCCACAATTCAGGCCGACTTTCTGGTTTCTTCTGTTCCAAGCCACTAGCATCGGATTTGCCGGACCGCTATGCGCCGTTTCGCGGAATCCGAAATCTGCGTTCATAGCTTCTTCGGGCCGTCACTCTCTAGCCAATAGGATGAGCTGGGTGAGTCTTGGAGAATCATATAACAGAGGTACGTAATACAAGGCGGTTCCGCTTAGGGTCGCATAGCTGCACTATAGAGATACACATAAAGCGCTACAAAAGCAATGTGTTTAGGACTGAACATTATGGGGGTTTGGAAAGTGAGAAAATTGTGCAACGGTCCTAAGTATCTACCGACTACTTCGGCGCGCACAATAACTCTAGAACAATTATAACAAGTCATTCCTATTGAGCCATGACTCATACGTCGAGTGATCGTCGGGACTAGCGGGCCTTTTGATTCCCGTCAAGCCCAGCTAAACTTTAAATAGGCCGAACCACCTAACATGACACTTAGAGAGCTGGGGCATTCGGCCAGTTATAAGTTGTATTCTGCTACACGTCACGCTTTGAAGTCTTCTTGTGACCTATAATTGCTAATCCTGGCGCGCAGCGGATCGCACTTATAGGAACCTGTTACTTGTCCTCCGACAACAAGGAGCGTGGACCTAGTTATGTAGTTATAAAATGTTAATAAAGTCAAACTGTACACCGATCCTGTCACAAGCCCTTTCCTCGTATATAGTCCAAGTCCCATAGACACATGCAAGCTCACGTGTACACAGACATGTAGTCAACCCCCTGAAGTCCTTTCCCCTCGAGGTGACTAATATATACAGAAACTATCCACTTGGACCTATCTTGCTCTGTCTTCCTGCCTCGTTGCGCGCGCTTTGCTTGCTTATTTTTCTCCCACTGCGTCTCTTCACATCGCCGTTGTTCATCTTGGCTAACAGATCCCAAAGCCCCTTTGCCCTGTCAGATCCGGAACGACTGCCAAGAGGGCTGTGTCAGAAACTATATATTTATATATCCCATAGTTTATTAGACGGTTAGACTAACTTTCTACAGTATAAGTAAGGATTATGAGTAAGACACAGTATCACTTGTAGCTAAATAAGTAAGTAGGTGAGCGCAAGCAGGGGTTTACCTTTTTTATTATTTTTTTTAAAGTATAATTAATTAAGGCCTAGCTCCACATCAAACACTTAAAGCTCATAAGTACTCTCTCTCATCTTCTTACTTACGTAGATTCTAGTTCTCTTCAACTACTTGCGCTCTCGTCTCTTTTTGACTCTACATACCGCTACAATGCATTTCACTACTATCCTCTATGCTCTTCTCCCAGTGCTGGCCACTGCTGCAACACCTGTCTCTAACGAGCCATGTTTCGACTCGCAGCTCAACTCCTGCCCTGTAAGCGCTGATGGCAAGAGGCGTTGTGTTTCCCTGTAAGCACTTACCTTGATATTCTAAGTTACACGAGCCATTACTGATACACCATCCTAATCATAGCAATGGCGATTCAATTTGTGTGACTAGCTGCCAGTCTTGCGCCACTCAATGCAAGCAGGAGAACCAACCTAACGGCTTCTGCAGTGACGGGTATGTAAAGCCCCCCAAGTTTGATATAACACTGTCTAATGTTAGCTATTTAATCAGAGCCAACCCTTGCATCTGCAGCGACCTCGCTTGAGATACGCCCCCTGGCTCCGAGGGCAACATTAGCTAGAGCAATCCTTGTGGTGCAACGGGCTGGAAATGAGCAATACCGCTGGATAATCTCAAGGCCACGTATATACTAGCAATTCAGACACAAAATATACAATAGAGCTACACTTTACATATATATTTGGGCAAGAATTATGACAACCTTCGTGCGTGATATTGATTTCTATAGCCGTCACTTTCCAATTGAGTGTCCTGTCTTAGGTTAAGACAGACATTGGTGTAAATAGGTACTTGAAATAGAGGTTTGCAGTGAATAATGCGCTATTTTATCAGACATTGTCTCTGTCCAGACTGTCCCACGAACTGCCGAGGCTGCTTAGTATTGACTTGCACCCTCTGTCAGCAATCTTCATCCTAGTTCGCCCCCGATCACCCACTGCCTCATCCTTAAAGCACAGTCGCTGGTTGAGCCCTCACAGAGCTTTGAACACAGGATTCGTAGAATATACGGCCGTTCCTCACTTGAAACCTGCCACCGGCAAATCGATTGATCGCCTGTCTTCCTTGCAAGGTTCCCTGGCGCGAGCACCTTTGTTAACCCCACGTGTATCCTTCTTCATCCTTGCAGCCCTCGTTATGGGATGCTACAACCTTTGCCCCACGCCCTGTCAACCGACTCCAAGCAATTTGCGTCGGTTCTATGGAATGCCTTTCCCATATGGGTGCTAGTTACCTTGATTGGGCTCCCGGATGTACCTCAATTTCCGCGGAGCTCACAGCAACAGCCGCCCGCCGGTTCCTTCAGAGATGCCGCGGCCGTAACCCTGCCGGAAACGAGCTATCGGTCCATAGCGAACATGACCCTGGCCTATGCCCCCGTACTCGTCGTCAGCTTATAGTCACACATCGCCGTCTTGGCAGTCATGGTCTCCACGCGGCTGTTCCACGCCCTCTTTCGCCCGGAGCACCTGGTCAGCCTGACGTCCTGAGAGGTTTCCGTGCCGTCACTGGCCGTGATCGCTGTGAAAACGGTCGGTGATGGTTCCCGAAGCTTCATGTTGTGGCATGAGGTCTTCTGGTATGTAACGACTGGCCTCGTCATCCTCTTGCGACCTCGCAGTGCGGCTGACGCGGTTGAGAGGCCGTTGGGTTGGCTTAAGATGGCTAGCGGGATGTTGCTCGCCTCACTCATTGCGGGACCTGGTAGTGTTTGCTTACTGACCTGCTGGATCAGTAAATTGCTTCTTCTGGTCCGGTTAACAAAGATACCTGATGTTGGTGCACAGCTTTGAGTCACTGGCCAGGCAGAAGCCAAGCCCTGGCGGAGTTTTCGATGACACCACTTGTGCATGAATACCCTGTTGGTGGCTGAAAACTTCTCTCGTATACATAATGTCCCAGCCCACAATGCTTAGCATTTATCAGAATGTAGGAAGTCACTCATCGTCGCTCTGCAGTATCCCCTAGACCTCGTATACGTCACATAGCCACGGAGATAGTGATGTATTCGATGACGCACATCAATTTGAACGATATGCTAGCTTAAAACCTGATATTTACATGAGCAACGCTGCAATAACTGGCACATGAATCGGTTAGATAGTCTAGAAAATTCACGTCGGGTCTCTTAAATGTGAATGAGAGGTTAAAAGGGGTCAGCATGAAGAAATAATGCTTAGTCAATAACTTGTGCTTCTCGCGTGTTGTTGATTTTTTGGAACTGATAGCAATTTTAATTTCCCAACTCTGTAAGGTTCGGCCTCAATGACTGTGGCAGAAACAAGCAGACGTTGTTTTTGCATGCATGCGGCTACATACGGAACTGCAACCACGACGATACCAAAGTACCACGCATTCGATATGATAAGGTCCGCAACTTAGTACTGGAACTTCTGCCCGACGAGTTTCTCACTCAACTTCCACAACCTTCCAGCCTCAATAGGGCTGGTGGCCCACGGCTTCACAGTTTCAACCCAGGGATCGGCGACGTGCGAGTCGTCCAGGTAGGCACCGTTGTTATCTGCGAGAGCGAGTTAACCAAACGTCATCCTGGGCAAGAAGTATCAACAGGAAATAAGGGGTGCAGGGAAATGACCGACACAACGGCGCCAACATACCCTTCAAAGACGGCTCGAAAGAGGCGTACACATGAGTAGCAACGCCCTCGTCCGGCGTCTTCCACTTGAACTCAGCCCAGCCCTCCTTGTTTCCAAGAGAGCGGTCGACAGTTGCTGCGATATTACTCAAGGTCAGCCACACACTCTTCGGATGACAAAGTTTGAGTTCCCAGTCACTTACTGAGACCGCCAAAGTCGTCGCCCCATTCAATGTGATTGGAAAGGTTCGTGCCAATGACACCGGGATGCAGACTGAAGGAGAGAAGGCCGCGCTTTCCAAGCTTCTCAGCGAGGGAGAGAGAAAACAACATGTTGGCGGTCTTAGACTGGCCGTACGCGACCCACTTGTTGTAAGTCTCCGCACCCTAGGATTCTCGTTAGAACGTGATTCATTCAGAACGGTTGAGGAACATGATTCTCATCCCACCCCCGTGTTGAAGTTGTAATCGTCCCAGCGGATATGACTGAGACGATGGCCGTCACTGCTGACGTTGACAATGCGAGGCGCGGCTGCAGTGAGGACCTTGTCGATGATGAGGTTGGTGAATAGAAAGTGAGCAAGATGGTTCGTGGCGAATTGGCTCTCGTAGCCTTCGGGAGTTAGCTTGTAGTCAACGGCCATAATGCCGGCATTATTGACGAGGACGTCGATGAAGGGCACGTCTTCCCACGACAAGACGGTCTCGGCAGCCTTTCTAACGGCGGCCAGGGAACCGAGGTCCAAGTCGAGAACCTTGGTGTTGACATCGGGATTAGCGGCTTTGATCTCATCTGCGGTCTTCCCTGTCTTGGCTGGGCTGCGTCCTGCCAGGATCAGAAGAGAGGGCGAGGCTTTTGCGATGGCTTCGACGAAACTGGCGCCCAAGCCGCCGGGTGACACACCGGTAGTCAGGACGATCTTGCCCTTGATCTCAGATGCCAGGTCGTTGACGAGGCCGCTACCAGTGGCCGTTGCGTCGTACTTTGAAGGCATCTTGGTCTGATCTTTGTTTTGCTGTGATGGTGATCAACGTCCAGGTGGTGACTCCCCAAAAAGCACAAGCTTGTGGTGGGATTGTACAAGGCTGAGCTAGTTATTGACCAGCAGGGAAGGTGCGACTACCTAATTCATCAAGTATGCGAACTAGCGGGAGTTAGTTGAACATATCCCCGAATCCAAATCGGAGATAATAGGGGCTGGCTTATCGGCGTTAGTCCAGCAGTTGGTTGTTTGTGAGAAGAAGCGGCGCATCTGTAGCCAATCGGACCTCCGAGGTGACAGCTGGCTCGGGCGTCCCGGCCCGGCTGGGGGACTAGCCCGAAATAGCTATTGCTCCCGAAGTGAGACCATACATTTCCAAGTTAAAATTCCAATGCAAGCATATGGCCGGGTTGCGGGGGAGGGTCTGTCTTGTTGCCTCAAATGGAAGATATCGTTTGTGTTACATCACCTATCTGCTTGTGTCTGCCTTCTCGGGCCGATGACAAACATACGCGAGCTGTGTGCCTGTGACGCAACGTGCAGACGCCTGTGGCATGGAGCTCACTCATTGGAACGAGTTGCACAATCATTCCTTGCCCACTCCTTGCGCAAGTTCTTTCCCAGTACTGCTTGGCCTTATATACATGCAGAGAAGGGCTGGAAGAAAGCTCCGGGGCCGTTCGTTCAGTCCATGACGGCAATAACCAGCGACTGCCCTTGTGCCCGCTGCCAAGCCCTTCTCATGCATCTTGATGCAGCCGTTGCTGACGAAGACGCGTTCTCCGATTTCTTTAGGGCTGGATCATTCACTAGGACCTGGTGCTGTCCAGCCAACGGGTCCAATAAGCACGACCATAGACCTTTGCCAGCTTCAACAGCAAACGCAGGCGGCGCAAATGCTGAACCGAGCCTGATAGAGTCCATGCACAAAAAAGTACAGTACAGATGTTGTTCGCACTCATTGCAAATCCAAAAGGCATCATGTGTCTTGCTGCAGAAAGATCACCTGGAAGGGTGCTTTACATACTGGTAATTCATGTACATCTATTCGTCCTGACATCAGCTAGATACCAGAACGCTCCGGTTCTGTTCCTGCGACGAGATCGGCACGTCTAGAGCAGGGTTGCGCTCAAAGAAATTGACCGGTTTCAATCCCACTATCTCCTCACACGGAACGATCGGCCAGTCCTCACTGCGCGGGTTATGAGTTGGGCCGAAAGCATGCCAAACTACGATATGCTCATTCCGCACCCCGGACTCCCCATCCCTCTTGCGCTGCTGTATCCAGGATGCGATACCATCCCCGCCGGTTGACTGCATAGTAAGCTTCCCTGCTGGGAAAAGCTCCTCGTCCCTGTGCCGTGTCACCCAAACCGCATGCGCAGCGTACTCTGCACGCTTCCCATGCCAGGAGCTGGGATGCGCGAGAAGAAGCTGGCTATAATGCGGCAAAAGCTTGAACCCCACCGGAGTACCCGTCCTTGAGTTGATGACGCTTTCGTTGACGATCTTGAAAGTTCGGTTGGTATTCAAGTCCAAATCCATGCCGACTTCTTTGTTGATGATTTCCGACTTGGTGACGAATCCCACCCCGAAGGGATTATAGCTGTCCGATTCTCCAGTGAACGGTATTGGATGGGTCTCTTCGACAATTAAAGAATTTCGATGTCCGTCAATAGTGGGGTCGATCCTCAAGCAAAAGATGTGCTGATGATAAGGTGCCAAAACACCGGGAGCCACAACAGTACCCCATGGGACCCTTGTCTCGAGATCGATGGGCACTGTGGACATGATTCCTGTGGCACGAACTTCGTAGAATATGGAACCATCCTGCTGGAAGTAGAAGAGGAAGATGTAGTCATAGTTGCTGACAGTGATGATTGTCTGAAGAACAAGAACTCTTGACCTGGTGACAACAGCATTACCAGTTCGAAAGTTTGTATGCTTCCACAAGATACCGTCGTCGATCTCGTGACAGCAGATGACGTTGGGCATCTTCAACGGCTCGCCAGCAGATGTGCTCAGCCATCCGTCAAAGTACTTGATGTGGCCTAGGCAATCACAACCTAACTTGAGGTTATTAGCATTGATGCCGGCACCGTCGTTCCCTAGATCGAAAGCCGCTTTTCGTGGATAAGAGAATCGAGGGTCGCCATATGGCACAAACATCTCGGCAAGAGACAGACGGTAAAACAGGCTGCGGCCTCCGAAACGCACATCGTGCAGCGTCATGCCTTCTCTGTAGTTGAGACCAACTCGCATAGTTCATTTTTCCCAGGCGATTTGGTTGCCATCGATACTGAACGATGGGCCTTCAGGCTGGGTGATATTGTAGGGTCTCGTCGTTGTCCTACGTTCTTCAGCCAGATCTGGATGATACTCGCTGCCGGAATGGAATTTCGTTCGATCAAACTCTTTCGACATGTTGCTGGTCTTTTCATGCTCTACAGAAGGCAATCGGTAAATCTTGACTACCTCGAGAGAGTTGGAAACTTCTGCACGTATGTCTAGGGGGTAGACATAGTAGTTTGCATCCGGGTTGTCAGACAAGGACATGTAAAACCATGCCTAGATCAATGAGCTCAATGGCGCCAAGTAAAAACTGGTGTATGACTTACCATGGTCCATCGGTCTTTCATATCTTTTATGCCGTCCAAGTTCACAATGATCTCGTGCAACTTGTTGGTGATGTACGCCTGGATCCTGGCTTGCCGTGCTGGAAGGACCGCTGTCGTTCCGCTAGCCTGTTTGCTACCAAGAAAATCGATCATTTCCTTCTTGGGTGGCTCTGATAGAGAGATAGCCCTAAAGAAAATTCGCGCATGGTCGTTTGATTTTCGAACGATCGCAGTCGCCTATGCCCAGTCAGATAAATATAGATAGCAGCTGGAATTCCTTTCCCCATAAACATCGCTAGGTCAGCTCCATGATTCTCTACTAACCTGACTGATCTCATCCGGGCCTAGTGGGTCGAGAGGATGAGCCTTTAGTAGAGAGTCGGCGCCCCCCATGATGTCGAGGTTGGTAGACTACTGGAAGAAAGTTGGTTGGCAGTGGAGATGAGGGAAACCGGACTCGATGATGAGATATTCTCCTGGGATTAGCTGGGTTCTAACTTCAACGAGGCTCCTGAAGCGCCGAGAGCGGCACATGTGGCCATCATCTCTAGCGATAAGCTATGAGTTAGAGAGATAGCTATTCTCCCACACTGGGGGCCACTTGAATACTCCACGAAAGATAGTTGGAGCTTTGAAAGTGGAGACACTCGACCGGCCGTTCCGCAAAGGTAAGGAATTGTCGAGGGTGTTGCCGGTCCTCCGATTGTCGGTCTGTTCGGAATCGTGGATTAACTCGAGCCAAATCAAAAAGTCAGTACTCTTCTTTCTACTTATCATTATATTAAGCTTGTGACCCAAAACCTTTTAGCGAACCTCGGGGATGGTTGAGAAAGTAGCAACAAAAAGTACTGAGAAATATACAACAAGACAAGTAGTGTTGCTGGAGGATGACACATTTGGAGACCAAGCACACTCGTACCATCATTGCCTCAAGCTTGTTCACTGATATGATCAAATCAACAGCTACTTAAAACCCATGATGTACATTAAATAGAAGAAAGTAGTACTGAACTAGCCATCTGTTAACCTAACCTCCTTAATAGTTGTAAGCCTGTTTTATCAGTCATGCCAATCCCAAAGGCCTTCAGCAATTTCACACAAAGGTTGAGGATCAGACCCTAGCTCTGAAGGTAAGCTGCCCATCCAGTAGCAAGGTACGGGCGGCGAAGAAGCAGCCGCTGCCAAGAAAGATAACCGTCAAGTAAAAGCCCGAGAGCGCCATCCCGCCCATGCTTTCGAGCATTTGTCCACCGACAGGAACGGTCACCAATAGGGAGAAACTAACGAGGAAGTTCATCGTACCTTGAGCGATTCAAGTCAGCCAATGATGCACGCAAGCCAGTGGGTTCCAGGAGGACAGAAGCAAACTTACCAACATATCTACCATAGTGCTTTGGCTCGCATGTCTTACCCACGCAAACTACTAGCACGTTAGATACCGATCATGTCCAAACGTGTGCGAATGTACTGACCTGGAGTGGTGGACAAGAAAGATCCAGACCCATAACCCCACAAAGCAGCAAAGGCATACAGAGCCCCGATATGTTTCGTTCCAAAAGGCACAAGGATAACTCCGGTAATGAGGATCGTGAAAGAGATCATCGTGATCAGGATGTTGAGGCGACCCAGCCTGTCTCCTGCCATACCAGTCGTGATGCGGCCGAAGCACGACGCGCCGTTGAGGATTGCAATGAGGTTGAACCCGGCCTCGGAACCGAAGCCGGCGGCCATCGCAAACGTAGGCATGAGACCGGTAACATCGAAGAGGACGAACTCGATGAGAAAGGAGCCTGCGGCTATGAACCTAAACGGGGATGATTGGAAAGGCGAGAAATTAAGCACCGCCCCCTTCGTAACCCTTGGAGCCCCGGAAACCGGTGCCGATAGCCGATGGTATGGCAGGTAGCATATCATGCCCAGGATCATTGCGCCCATTGCGAGGAAGCCCATAACTCGCATCGACCATTGCCAACCTAGCCAGGGCAGAATTTAACGCAGCATCAATAATATCGTGACGCCTCCAAACGAAGACCCAGATAGGGCAATGCCCATGGCAAGTCCTTTGCGTCGGTTGAACAACTTGCCGATCACAGCTATCGCGACGGTTGCGGTGAGAGCGACTGCGATACCTCCCAGTACTCCGAGGCAGAGTATGAAGTGCCAGTACTCTGTGCATTCTCCCAGAGCGAAGAACATTGGAAAGTATAGTGTCACGGAAATAGGTGCCAGAAACTTCGTGCCGTAAGCATCCATGAGAGGCCCAGTTTGTATGCCAAGAAGCAAGCATAGAGACGTGAATATTCCGCTAATCCATCCTAGGTCGCTGGAAGAGTATACACTGAGCTGATTTTGCTGGAGGTAGGATTGAACAGTCCCGCACGCCTTACCGTAGGATGGGTATAGGAATAAAAATGAACCAATGACACAAACCCACGCCAGCGGGCTTGATTCAAGATTCCAATAGTTAGGCTCGGGTTTAGAACTCTCCATATCTTCTAGTACAGTTTCAGGCGTGCCAGGCTTAGCAACTGCTGTTGCGACGTTTCGTTCGAGATAGGCCGTCATGTCTTGGTGGTTTTGTAGGTCGGCCGCGAGAATTCTTGAGAACATAAGATGAACAGAGTGTTCTAGATGGATATTTCATTTTTTTATAGAAGTTTGTATGGTTATTACCAAGGGAATGGTGCAGGGAAGCGCGTCCTGCAGGCGTTGGACACACTTCCGGAGATACCTACATAATACATGTAACCAACGCAGCCTTTCCAAAGAACCATGAAATCTGATAACTCAAATCTCCAAGCTGACGTACATGATGGAGACGGCTGTCTGCCAGTAGTCTCGGGAGATAACTTCTAGAGCCGCCATGACTAGCAGTTGCCTTGTTATTCGTTATATAACCCTATTGATCATCACGCCTTACAGAGCCCCTTTCAAGCTATAATACCAATTCAAGCTTTGTCACCCATGACACTGTCGTGTGTTTTTGGTTTAGAAATATCAAAGGCTTCTGTAGAAGTTTTCTTACCTATTTGACGGATACGTTCAGGCACGGTACTTGGTCGCATGTTCTCAGGGACATAAACTTCCACGTTGACGCAGTTCACCACGGTGGCTAGTCAGCACGCCCACGAAATGGTGCCAGTCCGCCGATAGTTCACTATGAGAAATATATACAAGAAAAACCAACATCAAATTTTCTGGATGCTGTGCGATTGGTCACTTCTTGATTATGTACATATTGTCATTGCCTATTCGGGCACTAAAGTATTTACAAGTAAGAGGCCTCGACCAAGAACCCAACGGTGAACTTGGAGTGGCGAAGTACAGCGGGCCATTGAACGGTGTCGTAGCTCTGTGGATGCCGGTTAGATATAACTTGAAATAAGTGGAATAGATTGAAAGGTTACTCACGTCGTCGGGGGTGTGGATGTAAGGGGTGGAAGTCTTTATGGGCTCGTCGCAGACATAGGCAGCAGCTACACATATAGGTTAGCAAACGTTTTGAAAAATACAGACACATGTGTCAGATGGCATTATAAACTTACGGAAGCCGTTGGAGCGAGCACTGGCGTGGTCGGAGCATCCATATCCGCACTTGTCGCTGGTAGGCGCGCTGCCAGTGTACTGAGTGGCGATAAGACGGACGTATCCGGTCAAGGCAGAGTCGACGTAGTCGATGTACACGGAGACCTTGCCAGAGGGCGAGTAACCGGCCATGTCTTGGTTCATAAAGGCGAGCACCTTCTTGCCAGCGGACTTGTAGTTAGAGAAGACAGCCTGCGAGCCGAGAAGGCCGCCCTCCTCGCCGGCGTAGAAGTGGAACTCGAGGGTGTTCTTGGGCTCGTATCCAGCATTGGCGAGGACGCGCAGAGCCTCGAGAATCACGACAACACCGGAGCCGTTATCGTCAGCACCCGGGCCGCGGGCAGTGGGAGAACCGCCGGTAGAGTCAAAGTGGGCACCCACAATTACTGAGCAATGTTAGTTACCAGGAACGGACAGCGAAGAGAGCATAAGGTCCTCGGCTCACCCAGGTTGGAGCTGGTTCCAGGAATCTTGGCGATGATGGAGGGCTGATTGAACGAGTGGGTGAACTGCGAAACGGTGATGGCAGAGTTGGCCGCTGCAACAGACTTGACCTGGTCGAACAACCACGTGGCAGACTGAGTACCGTAGGTGGAACGGTAGTAGCGGTTGTAGAAGCTAAAGCATCATCAGAACACATTGTCAAGAAACCCTGGAGGGAATGATGACATACTCGGTCAATTTCTTGAGCCACAACTGAGGCCGGGTAGTGGAGACCTCGGCAATCAACGAGTTGGCCTCGTCGATATGTGACAATCTGGTAGGGTATGTGACCGACTGCCTGGCCTCGAGGACGGTTTCAGGCGGGGTAGACAGCACGGAGAGAACCTCGGCATCCTGCAACTGGTTAGTAAAGAATACAACCGACCTCGCAGTATTTCATAGAACCTACGGTGATGTCGGTGATGTCAATGAAGCCAATGTCCTTGTTGACGTAGTTCTCGATCTTCTGCTCCTCCGTGACCCAAATAGCGGGATCGGCCTCGGACGTCTTGATCAAGCGGAGTCCAGGGTTGACCTGAACCTCATCAGTGGCAGGAGCAGCCAAGGCGACCTGGGAGGCCGCGAGAATGGCCAAGGCAGCGTTGAGATGCATCGTTCAGGTTGCTCTAGATCTGGAACGTCCGACAGTGAGGTGTGCAGATGCGACGACACAGCCAAGGAACCATCCAGGCCAAGGTAGGGAGACGGTATTCCTTTAAATGCACAAAAAGACGGCTCTCGGAGCCAGGCAGACCATGGGCGTCCCTGTTCTCCTCCCTCTCGGGCTAGCAGGTAAATTGCCAGTGTACTTATGGTATTTTGCGAGCGTGTTAAGCCTATTTGGGAAACCGTTATGTCAGCACTAGCTGAAAATTACTTATAACAACATTCGGACCTATCTGACTAACTAGTAAGAAGGCCAGTATCTAAAAATCACATAAAATTAAAAACTCTTCGGATTTGAGCGACTTAAGGCAAAATAGAGGTAACAGCAGCGATTTAATTAAAAATTTATTATATCACGTAACCCTCTACGGCCTAAATTAACCCTACCTATAGTGCCTATAGTGCCTATAGTGCCTATAGTGCCTATATTACTGCTGCTGCGACGGCGGCGGCAGCGGCAGTAGCGGCAGTAGCGGCAGTACTAATGTCAGGGAACTCAGGTGGTGTGCTTAGCCCGTCTATAGACCGTTCAGGCAAATACCTAAAACATCAATCAATGCTAGCACTTTGTGCCAGATTGCACCACACATACACTCATTAAGGGAAGTCCCACTTATTCCCTTATACGTATTTTCTTATAAAAGGTATAAGGGTTAGTAAGGCGGTAGGTAAGATACTTAAAAAGCAATACCCTTATTATAAAAGTAAAGCTATAGTTACGTATAGCCAGCACTTTTTAAAGTCGTATATAAGGCCTCTATCTCAGGCATCGTAGGCGTCTGTTAGCAATAGTGGATTTAAGGCAAAAAGGACGTTTTTCGTATAGGTTATGGACCGCGGCGGTGGCAGTGGTGGCAGTGCCTTCCTAACTAGGCTTAACACACTGGAAAAATACCAAAAGTACACTGGCAATTTGCCTGCTACCGCCTCTCGGGCTTGGAGGATCGCCCTGTACGACGGCAGGACCCGTAGGCCCAAACAGGCATCTCATTAGCCGAGGGCATCCGCCATCGTGACAGACAATATCGAAAGCGAACAGAAACAGGAAGCCCGTTAGCAGAAGCCCACAACCGGCACCGTGTCTCTCGGGGCAATGGCGAGCTTGTGGCAGGAGCATTTAAGCTTATCATAACCGCCAAGGCCGCTCGAGCTTAAGGAGCTGCCAAACTGAGCTAGGCTCGGCTGTTGACTGGGTCATCGATGCTACCCCAGCCGGTAGTCTCGCCCACAGTGACCAAGCCTTTTAGGCATGTCATTGAAGCCGCCAAGAACTTAATGTCTCTCTACACGGTTATTGGTCTTGGCAATGTCCACATTAAGGAACTGAGCTGTTTCCTGTGTAAAACGGGTCGAGAGAGCATTCGGCACTGGATGAGGGAAGTGAGGAATGTAGGATTTTGCGGGGACCATCGTGGCTGTTACCGAATTATGCAATGATATCGTATCATGGCAATTAGAGAAGTTGTAGGCTCTCGGACTTTGCGAGTCCAGAGGTTGTGTTGGCGAAGGAAAGAAAGCGAGACACACTCGTAGCGTTCACGAGCTACCCTTGCCGCCACCTAAAAAAACGGGGGTTTTCTCGGCTAATCGTAGCATAATTGATTATTACATTCGTTCTCGCTTCGAATCATGCCCCAGCACACCTGCGTGGAGTGGCTGAGAGATGCTGACGCACTACTGTCGAGTGGAGCAGTGTCATGAATTGCTTCACATCCAGCGGGGCCTCGACTGCTGGACAGCATACACACGACGATAACAATACTTCTATTTCGAAAATGTCTGATAGTACTTGACATGACTTGGCGCGCTACACATGAGGTGTAAATGATCACGCTTGCTGCTCAATCCTCAACGACAAGACCTTTCATTCATTCTTTCTCCATCCTGAACTTGAAATTCTCACGAAATTATATACAAGAAACGTATTTACAGTGACATCTTCAAGGAACGTTGACCAGTCTAAGCCTGGAAACGCCTCTTGAAATTTCTCCCGCCGGATGCCAGCGCTGTCATGTTGGGGTTTCCAAGCTTGATAAACTCTTTCTCGCGCGGCAGGGAGTCAATCACATCGTCCGGGAGGTTCAAAGTATCTTTGACAACCTGTTTGGGGGTGAGAGCCAACCACTGAGCGACGCTAATATCTGAGAATCTAGGAGCCTGGAGAACCTCGAGAAAGATGACGTCCTCGGTGCCGGTGTTTTCGATATAGTGACTGTCGCCGACCCTGATGTAGCCAATGTCGCCAGCCGTAAAATCAAAGGTGCGAGAGGCTTCCGGGGCTTCAAAGATTGTTATGCGCCCGGACCCCTGGAGAAAGTAATTCCATTCGTCGCTGGTGGTGTGCCAATGGATCTCACGCATGGCCCCGGGTTGGACGACCACGAGAGCAGAGGAGAAGTTACTGGCGATGGGGAACGTCTGAGGGTCGAGAATTTTGACGGAACCGCCAGGGACCTCATACGGTTTTTGTTGTGACCAGTGGTAGGTGTAGGAGTCTGCGCCGAGAAGAGACCCAGCCGAAGAAGTCTGGTTCTGCTTTTGGATATCCTTGGGCGGGGGAGTGCCATTGAAGATCTGTCACTGTGTTAGCCCTCTGTCGCCAAGAAAAATCGCATGTCCGCCATATCAATGAACTCACGTAGAGCTGGTCTTTTGGAATTTTGTCGAATGCAGAAACATCTGCTTTGAAATTCTTCGAAAGCACCGACAGAGGGTTTCGGAGGAAAAGCTCAGAAGCAAGGAAGGTGTCCTCCTCGCTAAATCCTCCATCATCAAACACAAGAAGGAATTCGGCACCTTGGTCGAATGCCTGAATGCTGTGAGGCACGCCCTTGGGGAAGAACCAAACGTCCTGGACGAGTCAGCCTAGTGCGATTTGGCGTTGGGCAGAGGCATGGACTTACGCCAGCGGTTATATCGTCGACAAAGCTCCTACCGTCTTCGTTCATCGCGGCAATGCGGCAAGTACCCTTGAGCATGAGTGCCCATTCAGCTGACCTGTGCCAATGCAACTCACGGTAGGCGTTGGGCTGCAACTTCATGTCGACGCCGGCCATGCGAGAGGCAATGGGAAGCACGTCGGTGTTCTGTTGGCGAGCCCAGCCGGCCCCTGGTTGACTCCCAAGGCGGTTATGGGAGAGTCCCAAGGGCCACATCGCGTTCTCAACGTCGCCTTTGTCGGTGCCTGGCGGGGCATAGATATCGGGGTTCAGCTTCTCGTACGCATATGTTCCTGTGAGAGTCATGTGTGAACCTCTTGATCTACCAGGAGTCCTTGCATTTTCGCCGAGGATTGTACACACTTGGACCGGGATCCGGCGAGCCCAGCTCTCCACGGATGGGCTGGGGAGCATCAACGCCGTCAAAGTTCAGGTAAAGTCCGAGTTTACCGTCAGCTTGCTGGCCAGGAACCAGCTGAACATTGTCGACGTTGGCAGAATCGGACTTGTCGGGATCGGGAAGCGGAGCGTTACCCCCGAGAAGCGAAGCATCTCCTCTAAGGCTGCCAGTGGGAGCGGTCACAGATGGAACGGGAGGGCTAACACCTCCCACGGGGCCCTTATTCTCGCCGTAGTCTCCCATTCTGAGATTCTTATAAGTTGTGACATTCAGCCTGCCTCTCACTAGGGTCACTTACTGCGGAGCGGGAATCGCACTCCCCTTGGGCAAAGCTCCAAGCAGGCCGATGAGGAAGACAACGCGTTTTTGCATGTGCGTCATGTTGGCAACATGGAGTGAATATGAGGATTTATGAACAATGGGATATTAGCGGCAAGGTATGACGCGACCAGATGAGTTGTTGGCTGATGAAGTCCATGAATTGAAGCTTGGGCACTCTGGTCCTCTTATAGCAATCGAAGCTTCTTCAGCAAGGGGGGAAAGCTAGTCGTTCGAGCAGCCTTGACTAAGGTATCATTTCTCTCAGCCACCAACATCATGCTTTGGTCAATATTTTTGAGTCAGCGCACTTCCAATGCCATAGGGCAAACTTCAGCGCCTCAGGACCAGGCAGCATTCCCGCCTTGCCCCGGGGCCGAACTATGCGGGTGACAAAGGGCCAGCGGCGGGTGTCGCCCTGGGTTGCCTTGAGGCTCTGGTTGCATTGGCTCGGATGACACGGGTTCGCTCGTGTAACTCTATCGCGAATGCCGCAACGGCGCGGGCCCGTCAGTGGTAGACTCACGCACGGTTGTCTCGGCACTTTCGGGCTAGTCAGACGACCAATCGACCTTGTTGAATCGTACATAACCTATCCACACCGGTAGGTAGCACTTGACGCTCGCCGAGTCGGGATTCAGTGTGAAGCGAACCGCTGCCTTTCGCAGAAATGTCGGTAAACCCCAGCCTCCAGATGCGGCTTTTCTTGCCCAGCTAGCGTGACCATCTCTGAACTACTGACCGAAGCTGTCACTTAGCGACAGGCTAAGACGAGGCCGGGTGATGTCGATCCCTTCAGAGCGCCTAACGCATTTCCCTGGTTTTGCAAATTTTCTAACGCGGCAGTTGGATATTCTTTCATAGGGCGAAGTCACAGAGCCGTTGCGTGGCTCATCACACAATGCCGCTCTGTTCGTGATGTGTCTGGGCTGATGCAGTCCCAGAAGGACACTTTTAGCGGTTGGATTACTCATGCGCAAGATGCATGAGTCATCGTGGATGATCCGGGGGGTCTGATATATGGTTACAGGAAACATCGGTGTTTCGCAGAAGTCTCGGGATATATCCTAGTAATCTATGATATTATATACGTAACTCTCCGGACCTATCGGTCTCCTAACGTCCTGCCACCGGCTTCTTAGCTCCGAACAAAGCGACTAGAAAGAGACTTGGGCTAGGTATGACTTAGCAATCAAACAAAGGACTAACCACGTCTTATAGCTGCACACCACATAGATCCCCTACACAAATGACGCTTACTAGAACCCGTTCTTCTCAGGTATGGCCTTTACTGAAAATGGCTCGATACGTTCTCGTGCCCAAACAACGTCATAGCGTAAGATTTCAATCAATAACTTTTTTTTCTATGGTACACACACACACACACACACACACATATATATATATATATATTCAGGCTTTCTTGGAGGGTATGTCTTAACCTTAGACTTGAGAGAAGGGCGGGGTCGCAGTTTGAACCCATAGTGATACTTTTTTCTCTTTATTACTAATCTGCGCCGGCATTAGGATATACTTCTCAGCTATAAAGCCTAGAGCTTGAACGGAAGTCATCAAAGAGTTACAAGTTCCATTGTTACAAGACATTTCATAACATCGCAAGAATTCTCCATGGTTCAAGCTATGCCTGTGATCTACAAAGGCACACAAATCTGGTAGATCACTGGCCCCGACGCATTACTCAATGAAACGGTAGCTATCTCTTATTCTATCCCAACCTGTACTTCTGAAGCCATCACTCACATCTTATATCTGCTTGATCTCTTTCATCCGCATTTTCGGTCCGCGCATTAGAGGACAAAGGGGACTTCCATTCTGCCAATCATGCAATGCACCTTTCACCACGCACAATTGAAATGAGAAAATCTATGAACCTGGCATGTTGGACACGTCAGATAGACCGGAGTTGCTGGGAATTTCGCACAGTGATCTCAAGCATTGTCCTACACCTGGTTGTAGGATTACGACCTCAATCGAACTACTGAAACAAGGCTCAGCCGAGGCGCTCAGGATATTACCGGGCCGCTAGCTTACGATGGGTGATATCCGGGTCCGGGCATGAAGCGTGTCATCCGCTGTCAGTTTTATTTGGTATGCATCTCAACCTGCAATCTCACTACGTCAACTTTTCTGCTTATCTAGATGTGTGTGGCCGCAACGGTTTTGTTGACTTTCACGTTGCCCGAGGCTGTGCTACTTGGTCTGAACGAACAGATTCAGTAGGATCACTCGCATTAGTGCTGAGAGGCCCGATGACCACCTGCAGCCAACAGTGGCGCTACGCTATAGCAGGCAACTTTAGCGAACATAGCCAGCCAGCTTGCTCAAAGTCTTGCTCAGCATCGTGGCTATGTCGCGGCTTTTCCTAGGCAGCAACATCACGGCTTCACCGATTTGCTTCCAGCATAGAACATAAAGTAATAGTTGCCGACGGACCAGGGACCTAGACGCCGTTGCATTACCCTCACGTAAATCTCGTCTCACAGTACCGGGATCTCTTTCACATACGAGGAGATAATGTGGCAAGACGAATTTATCGACAAAACGGTCGTTCCGTTGGCCACGAAGTGGTTGGAAGAGTGCGGCGCGAACCACCCATCATGTGGTAAAGCAGCACGCCATAGTACCGTGTTCTGCACCGACAACTCGCTGCTGATTAGCGATCTGGAGGGGAGGGGACTGGTCGCGACACGTCTCCTGTTCTTCCCTCTCCATCCGGCGTCGGAGGAGACCGACATTGCTCGCCTTCAGCTTTCCGAGTCGCTGAGCCCAGACACGCGATACGCTGCCCTTAGCCATCGATGGGGCGCCCACGAAACGTGCTGCACCACCGAGGGGAGCCTGAAGGGCATGATTGAGACAGGCGTCCGGGTATCAAAGCTGCCGGCTACGTTCCGCGATGCAATCTACGTCGCCCGCGGGATGGGGTTGTCCTACATCTGGATCGACTCCCTATGCATCGTCCAGGACGACAAGGAAGACTGGAAAAACGAGGCGAAACGCATGGCCATTATCTACGACAACGCAACCTGCACGATTGCCGCGAACGATGGCCTAGACAGCGATTCAGGGCTCACCATGCGGGGCTCCGGCGCCAAAAGCACCAACGTACTCGACTCGCGGGCCTGGGTGTGCCAGGAACGCATGATATCCCCACGGTCGCTCATCTTCACCGGGGGCTCCGTGGTTTGGGAATGCCGTGAATGTGATGCTTCCGTCGCGAGCCCCGATCTCAGGTTCCGGAGAGAGATGGGGGCGGAAGGGACTCCGACTCACCCGAAGGACATATTCGTCTACTTCAGAGACTGGCGTTTGCCTCTGAAAGAAGAGGAACCGGCGAGAGTGACTGAAATCGATGATGACGATGGCGAAGGCTCTAGTGCCAGTATAGGGAGCGGGCAGTCTGATATCGAAGAAACGGGAGAGATAGCTGAGGATGACGCGGGAGCTCTTGCGGACACTCGTCCGGGGCGTCGCAGCAATGAGGACCAGACTTCCTCCGAAAGGGACGACAGCCAGGAAAACAGCGAGAGCAACATGGAAAAAGATGAAAACGGGAACGTTATCATTCAGGGGAAATCCCGCTGGGAATATACGACCGATGGATTCTTTTATCATAGCGGTACACCGGAGCCGGACCCCGACGCCGCCCTAGCCACCGTTTCTGACCTCCCCTCGGGCTCTGAAGACGCAAGGAGCCGCCCAGAAGACGTCGTTTCGGCTCGTTCCGAGGAAGAGAAAGAATCACCGGAGCATTCCGATACCGAATACGACTCCGATGGCTACCCAGCCTACAAGGGCGGCTTGCCAGGCCATGCGGCAAACTTGGCCGTCTTTTTCGAGGGCAAGAAGACGTCGAAGGCCTACAGGTTGTACCCAGAGGATCTCAGAGAGGGCGACCCGGATCCCTTTGGCGATTTCTTGGTCGTCGTGACCGACCTCGACGATTCTCGACGACTGCAGTACTGGCCCTTCCTCAAAACGTGGTGGTCGTTCTTATCCAACTACTCGCCGCTCTCCCTTACCTACGGGTCAGACAAGTTCCTAGCGATCAATGGAATCACGTCGATCGCACAGAGATGGACGCATTTGCGATCTTCATTCGGTCTGTTTTACCACTTCTTGGAGGCGGAGCTGATGTGGTACGTCGACCCCGACGGACCGCCAGGAGCGAGGCAGGAGAGCTGGCTCGTCCCGACATGGTCGTGGGCGTCGACGAGAAACGGAAGGGTGAAGAACGACGTGTACTCGCGGTACCCGCTTCTCGGAAACATCATGATCAAACCGTCGATCACGACCGCCATGGGTACTGCCTTTGACCAGCCGCTCCCCTTCGCCGCATGGATGGCTCGGAGGTACCACTCACTCGAGGTCAAGGGAGACCTGAGGAAAGGCGTGGTCACGGCCGTGCGGGGAGCGGACGGCAGGACCAGGTACCCGATAGTCCTCGACAGCGTGGGCAGGTTCTCGGACGAGGAGGTGCACGATTTCCGGCCCGACTGCGCCGAGGACTTCCCCGTCGGCCAGCCCGTGAACGTGCTCTACATGGTGTGGTACCATTACGACGCCGAGTACTTTGGGCTCGCAGAGTACATCGACACCGGCTTGGTCTTGAGGCAGATGAAGGGCGAAACCGAGATCGGCATGTATGAGGAGGATGTGCCCAAGTCGTTCTTGAGCGGTGAGCGCCTCTTCAACAGGCTTGGGTATCTGGAAACAAGGTATCCGGTTGGGAGCTTGCGAGATTCTGAGTTCATGTCGGAATTAAATTGGTATTTCGCGAGGCTAGCTTGATATTCCTCCCCAAGCCAATGTCAAGACCCTCATCGACTTCCTTCTTGTTTGAATCCTGCTTGTCCGAATCATCCTTATCCCAATCCTCCCTGTTGAAATCCCCCTTGAGTTTCATCAGCAGCCTGCTGAAGTGACTCCAGAGTCCTCTGCATAGAATAAGCAGTTGCCCGTCGCCTCTTCTTCCCGAATTTCCATGCCCGCTCTGCGTCTCGGCTCGGCATTCGGAGCCGTCTCGCCCCCCCAGAAAGGATAATCGCAGCAGTAGTCGCAAGCAACCCACTCCCTTCGCAGAGAGTCCAGGCACTGGTTTGCCATCTGTTCAAACCACAGGTTCAACCAAGTCTGGCAGTCCAATCTTTGGTTCTGGATATTCTTGATCCGACGTTGCAGCTTCTTCGCGAACTTCCTGGCTTTTAGGACGTCGCCGTTGGACCTTGGATCTCCGCCGAGGCCCTGGACATTACTCTGGTACTCGTCTAGGCTCTCTTGCACCAGCCCGTCGAACTCGGCCTCGAGGGCCAGGTTATCCTCCTTCTGCTCTTCCAGCAGTCGAGATCGATTGGAGTGCAGCTGATCTTGCTGTCTAATCGCCACGCAGCGTGCGCGCCCGAATCTGAAGGCCGGGTCTCTGTTGTTTCGTCCTTGTCTCTCGATGGCCTCAAGCCCAATGTAGTGGCCCGAGGGGTTGCAGAAAATGGGCGAAGGGCGAGGAAGGGGGGCCAAGAGGTTCCCGATGTGGTTAAACATTGTGTGTTTAATAGGAGCCGAGGTGAATTGTGGCTGTGAGCGTATGGAACCGGAATGGTTTGTTCAAAATGGATGGTTTGTGATGGTGCTTGAGAACGAGTGATCTGGAGGGAAATAGCGCTTTGCAAGGAGAAATTCCCCGGCACGCCTACTAATAGCAAGATAAACCGTTTCGGAGAAAGAGTATGCTGGAGGGTCATGGTCGGTGGCTTTGTGGCGTACCACGAGGCTATCTCCGTTGTAACTTCATGATGTTCCAGGGTTCAGTGACGATCAGCCTCAAGCCCATCCGATCCTCTCTAAGATATGAAATAGACTTAAATTTTATCCTTTAGCACTATAAAGTTACTTGAAGCTGTCACCACTTGTGCTTAAGGCTTTCACCGGTCGCCGATGCCCTGCCCGTTCCCGTTCCATCTTTGGATTTGTTGACCTAGCCTGCCTACACAGTAAAACCTTGGAAAGCGTGGGAGCGGACGCTGCCACCACCGCCGCCTCTACTGGAGGGCGTAGTCTAGTCCAAAGCCGTACCGAGGACAGGGTAAACTCAACCGGGCAACTTCTTCGACATATCATGTTTCTCCGGCGGAGGACTTTGCCGTGCCTCTGGTTCTCCAAACTAACGACATCGTGTGATGTCAACCATAGAAACCATTTAGACCACGTGACAGCTGTGTGTTTGAATCGAACAGTACCCAGCGGACACGGTTCTCCTCACTTTACAGAGGACATTAACTGTGTTGTCAAAGTGAGAGAGCAGTCGGGCAACAGCTATGGGATACTTGAGCGACCGCTTGTCCTCACGAGAAACAACTCCGTTGACAATCCTATTTTAGCATGTGTATGTGTCTACCATCAGGCCGTTCGACGGTAATCAAGAATTTACGTCTTCGTTTGATGAGCCATCAGCCTGTATAGAGCAGCCATGCGAACGTTTGGAAAACGCAACTGCCTTATGGCACATGGGGTTACAAAACTCCCAGGATATTCAATCTATCCCACGGGAACTATAAAATAGCGAATGCCGTCCGGCTTATCAAGATCGAACCATCATTGTCCTTAACCACGGGCACACGTTGTGCATAAGCTACATCATTAAATTGCTCGACTCCTTGTTTGAACCCAGATTGAACGGCAATTCCGCAGGCTGACGTTGACGCACGGTGAAATCGTCCGCCAGACAAGGGCCGGAACCAAGGAAGTCTTTAAGTTAGACCAGAGGTCAGCAACTCGCGGCCCGGCCGTTGCTGTGGCATCATCCTCGCTTCGCCTTCTCCTGTCTAGGTATGATTACAGTTCTAGTCAGGACCGCGATCCTAAGGGAGATGTTCGATGCATGACCCCCCTTCTCAACCTCCCCACCCCCCTCCCCTGGGAGTGGGATTGCAAAATTCCCCGATTTGATCCACTGTCTTGTAACCGACTCGTTGCTATCCTATTCTAGTAGGAGGCTCGAACAAGCCTCGAGATGACAAGGGGGCCATGTCCCGTTGGGCTGCGATGGGAAATTTGAGAGACTTTGAACCCAACGTGCTAGGGGGGGCCGGCAGCGGCTTTGACTACAGGGCAATTGCTTTTTTTACAAGGTTTTGGAAAGATGACCCGTCATTTCCTCGCGAGGCCCGTCCCGCCGCACACCGTCTGACCGCCGCCGACACTTCGCGATAGCTTCACTCGGGTTCCCCTTCCGAATTTACCGCAGATACGGTCTGGCCGCGTGGACCAATCATATACGTTGTCCATATCGACACCACCAGTCAGACAATTAACGAAATGAGACGGGGCTGCTGTGTTGTTTCCGGAAAATTCTGCGGTATGCCTCCCTACTTTTTTTGCCTATACAGAAAAAAAAAAGAGAGAAAAAAGTTAAAACGCACCGGATATCAACCAGGTGGGGCCCCGGCAGTCTGATAGCTTGCCGCGAGTCCGTGGGCGTGGGGGGTTCAACAATGACAATGACGGTATCGCATCCGAGTTGACCATCGCACGGCCGGTAAACTTTTTCACATGACGAAGAGGGGGCAGGGTAGACACCCGAGTCATCCATTGTGCGTGAGCGACATTTCCTTTCCCGTTGCCGGCCGGGCACGATGCAATTTCAAGCTTGTTCCGCGCCCCCAACTTTGCTTACACGCGTCGTGCACCGTCCGGTCTGGTCTCGGAATACATTCGGGCCCTCGGGGACCTGTTTGAAACGACGAATTTGTCGGTACGGCGTCAGATCGATGAATCCCGTGCCGTCCGGGTCCGCAGAACAGGAGAACGGTCAGAGGTTGAAGACGCGCGTCAACGTATGACGTTCATGAGAGGGGGGGGGGGTCCCCTCACATGCGAACGGGACTTTCACATGCGTCGCTGAATCACGACACACGTATTGCACACATATTCACTCGCGCACCGCTTTAGTCAACCTCGCATTATCTCGCATCAGCAACGAGACCTCGACGGTTCTGTTTTGCCCCCGTCTTCGCAGTAGCGCGATGGCCAACTCGTCACCGTATCAGTGAACATGGGGGGCCCTTCCATCTCTTCCCCCCTCCCCCCTTACATGTTCGACTTCGCCAAGGACGACGCTCGTCTCATCCCGAACTCTGGCCCGGATATGAGATCGTCCAATGCCGGATGACACTCGAAAACGTGCCCGCGCCGGAAAAGTTTAGCGCATCTTTGGAGCGCCTCCCCGTTCCCTGGCAAGCTGGACCTGGCAACCTAACGAGGAACCAACCGCCTTGCAAACTGTACCTTAGTTCCCTGACGAGCGTACCTCGGTACGGACACATCACCAACCGTCCGTAAAACAGAGTTTCGTCGTCCTTGTCGGTGGGCACGGCACACACGCGCCGCGAGATGGCCCCGATACCGCTCATGTTTCGACGCTCGCGACGAGTGGAGGGGAAGCAGGAGACGAGACGAAGTCTCAGCTAATTTTGGTACCAAGCCTGCCTTTTTCGTCTCCATGTTCTTTCGCTCTGCGTCTCTCTCTCTCTCTCACACACACACACACACACACTTCTTTCGCCCTCCCATACACCTCCCGAGCGTGTTCTGGACTTTGGGTGGAGTTTGTGATACACGGCATGTGCTGTCACAGAAACCTATCGTGGGTGGAATAAGAAAATTAGATTTAGGGAAAAGAGGACTCCACAGTTGAGAGCTCTTTTCAGTCCCTGGCATGCTTTTTCCTGCCGCCCGCCCCCCCCTTGCGCACATCGTGGGTCAAAGATTGCCAAACAAAAGCAACACAAGGGGATGTACGTACTGCTACTACGTATAGCCCATCTTCTCCAATGCCAAGTGTGTGGACGGAAGCGAGAGAGGGCTTTGTTTGGTCTCGAAGGTCGTCGAGACGGACATCACGATCATGAGGCATAGGAGAGATCTGCACGAGGTTTTTTTTTTTTTCTTTTTTTCTTTTTTGAACGCACTAGACCGGACCAATCCTGCTGAGATGATGATATCGTTCATTTTCTGGATCCGCCACGGCGCGTGAAGGCAAAATGCGTGGCCCTTGGCGATGGACCTGGCTTACTGAGACCTCCGTTTCTCTCCTCGGCTCCCGTGCCGAATCCAGCTTAGGAAAGAGGGGGAGGGACAGATACCTAGAGGGACGGAGGGGACGGACAGAAGTGGCAGCCGGGGCCCCGGGGGCGACTTTCATGTGGCATGGGAAGGGGGGGGCTTCCGGGAAGAGGAAGGCAAAAAGAAGCGAAGCGGCGCTGGGAACCCTCTGGATCGTGAAGTATCTGTGACTCAAAAACAGAGGGGGGGAGGAAAAAAGAGGATTTTAGAGTGAAAAACGGATCAAGGCTCGGGGTGTCCGCATTGGGCAACCCGAGAGAGGGAGAGACGTGGGAAATACACTAAGAGTAGCCCACGAAAGACGCGGGCAGGGGAGGCCCCTTTTTGTCATCACAGGCACGCACGGGGGCGAGACACCAGCTGGAACGGCCGATATATCCACTCCCAGTGGATAGGCTGAGGGCTTTGGCGGCAATGCGGGCTGAGATATCGGTGGGAGGATATCTCAGCAGGCCGGCAAACCACCCAGACCGCGTACATGGCGCACAGAACCCCGGCCAGCTTGCCTTATCCTACATGCAGTCGCGGAGCTCTTGTCTCTTTCACCATGAGGGGCACGAGAGGAGGGGATGGGAGGGGGGGCTGGAGGGGTAAAATCCCCATCTTCCTCCACGTCGCGGGTGAGCGGTCTAGAACGGTGGTCGAGAACTCCTCGCGGGAGAGAAGGAGGGGGGAGGGATGCTGGTTGTTTGGTTCGCGATGGTTGGCGGTTGTTTGGTCGTCAAGTGAGATCGATGGTCCTCTTCCCCCTCCGCCTCCCCCCCCCCCCCCTGGCTCCGGTGTCCCGGGCGGCACGGGAGGGCGGACGCACGCACACCGCATAGCTGCACAAAGTTTGGATGAGTAGCAATTTGCGACGCACGCAGCAAGTAGCATCGGAGCGGGTTATTGGGTAATGCGCGGCGTGGCGCGGTACATGGATGTTGCGTTTGTGGTCGGGGGAATATAGGGGAATATAGGGGGGAACCATCGTGAAAGGGCATTTCACAGCCTCACCCAGGATAGAAACAGCAGAATGTCTAGCAGGTTAATTTGCTTGCTCCAAGGATACGACGAGGTTGAGGATGCGCGTTGCCAGTCGTTGATTTGGTGATGAAAGATGAGGAGCATCCGGAGAAGGGGGGGAGGGGAGCGTTCTTGGGGACAAATCAGGATCGCCAACTCGAGGACAGATCGCAATCCTGCGGCCGTGGTCTTGATGTTTATGTGGATACTGTTTTGCATCATCGACCAAGGGGGGTCGGGTCGGTCGTTCGACCGGCGGAAGATCAACGAGCCTCTTGGAAACGAACCGGTAGAGCCTCTAGAATGTGCCATCGAGTTCGTGAGGGGGGTGATGCACACGCAGGTAGTTGGTGTCATGCTCTAGGTCCGCAGCAGTACTTGCACGTCGTACAGGACTTATGCTCCCTCCTACTGCTAAACTTGGAAAACGGCCGAGAAGAGAACCAAAGGCACAGGCTAGCTGGCCCGGACCGTCCATGGCACACTGTCCGAAAGGGCGGGATATACGGATATGTACGTATGACTTTGTGCGACGTGTAACTGGGAGGGACTACGTCATGGTGGTACTGTCTTGGCCGCGCCAACGGCAGCCACCGTCATGGCACCGATGGTTCGGGAATCAGGGGACCGCCTGGATAGTGTAGGCATGTACTGTAGCTAGTCTACAGTACGGAGTACATGCCTTGGCTTTGCATACATTTGGCCAGGCATTTTTGTGTTTGGGTTCTTGTGGTTCGGATGTTTGGCCCGGTGACATGGGGGGGCACCACATTCGATGCCACGGTGAATCCAGGCACGCCAGACAAGTGCCAGATCTGAAGGGGTCTGCGCCACCCGGAGCTGCCATGAGCCTGGTGCCAGGGGACCGCCCTGATTGTTTCGCTGCTAGCCTTTCGGCGGCCTTGCGGCTCGGCCAGGGGGAGGGTGTGCTGTGTACGTAGTTTAGTAGTGTAGGGTTGGTTATGAGAGTCATTGGGCGGAAGATGTCCATTTTGGAGGCGTCTGGACTTTTGGATCTCTCTCTCTCTCTCTCTCTCAGTGTGTGTGTGTGTGAGAGAGAGAGAGAGTAAGGTTTGTGAGATGGAACGAGTTCCTGCTTTGCCCCGAAACGTTGACGGTTGACCGGAAACGGGATGACACAATGACACATGTCACATTTGGTAAGTAATAATGATGGAAAGAGAAAATGGCGTTCATTGACGTAAATTGAGTTTTTGTTCTTACGAGGGCGTGAGTGAATGAGTGAGTGAGAGCTCCTCAAACATTGAGAGGATAATGAGTCAAACCAGGGGGGGGGGGGGGGGACGACCTTCTGAGAAAACTCAAAAACGTGCGGCCAATGGCGCAACCTGAATCATGGTTTTGGGCGACGCGGACGGATGACGGCACTCTGGCTCATTCTCTTATCTCAATCGGCCCTACGGAGCGGCGGTTTCGCATGCAAGATTGGGCCATCCGTCACATCTGCAACAGCGCTACGTACGGTAGTGGCTGCTTGGCTTGTCTTTGCTTATGTGTGTATGTGTGTGTGTGTGTGTGTGTGTGTGAGTGTGTGAGTGTGTGAGTGTGTGAGTGTGTTGCGCGTGTTCTTAGCCGCCGGCCGGCCGTACTGGGACCACCCACACCATCCGAGAGCACTTCACACCCTCATGAATTGGAAGGTCGGGATGCCAATGCCCCTTGGCTCGACTTCAGATTATTTACCGACAGGGCTCAGGGTTAGGTGGGCTTTCTCTCTCACACACACAACACATGAACAGTTAGCTAGTTCTGTTGTCATTTGGTGGTCTAGAAGGGTCTTGATACGTACTCGCTGTCGGACTCTATCTTGCAATCAACTCGCGTTGCAGATGACCGGCTGAGGATCGGCGGGCATGGGAGGCTCAAGATGATGACACACAGGCGCGGGTCGATCAACCGACCGATAGTACGATGTACATTGTGTGCGCTGATGGCCGCCGTGAGGATAAGGCGGTCGACTGCCATTGTCGCGAGAAGAGGCAATGATGGGCGATGCAGCACGTCGGTACGAATGAGGAACAGCAGAGACACCCTACAGTACTGCTTAAGTACGATGGAAGTACTGCACTGATCCAAAGGACTTCGTAGTTTACCACTGTAGGTAGCGACGAGGGTGTGAACTGATGACGGCATGGGGGTCATCGCGGGATGGCACATGGGGGTTTACTGGCTAGTTCACATCTACTACTGCGTATGTACGATGTACTTTTACTATGTAGTTTACTAGGTGCTGAGCTCAACAGAAGCAAGAGCTCTTAGGACGCAGAGAATGGACAGCTAAGGGTTCTTGGCAGGGATGAGGGTTTAAACAGTCGCCTTACGAACACGTAAACTACCTAGGTAGTAGTAAGTACATCGTACGAAGGACATGCCTACAGGTACACTGCACACTGCATTGCAGTGCACTACACACGTGTATTCCACATACGCTGATGTGTCGTCGTGTTGACATTCGTTCTCTCTCAACTGCTCACTTGATGGATTCCCCGGCCATTGTCCATATTCTCGTTGATACACTTGTTCGACTCGGTCTCCAAGGTCCATCTCTCTCTCTCTCTCTCTCTCTCTCTCTCTCTCTCTCTCTCTCTCTCTATCCTGCCTACCAATATGAAAGGGGAATAAATGAGAGAGGGGGGGGGGGGATCGCCGCGAGTACCTACTACGCGGTACATAGTACGTACCTTAGCACAAGCCACTGGGCAAGGTTTTATCAGACGGAAAGGGCGGATTCGATAGGAGAGCTTCCGCGGCCGAATCCACTCTTTCTGGTACAATGCCATTTTCGGCACAAGGGAACCCCTCCATGGCGGCTGTGACTGCACCTTTTTTTTCCCTCTTGTGTTTTTTTCTTTTCTTTTCTTTTTTTCTAGCCGTTTACTACTGCAAATGGGGCAAGAGTGCAAAAAGAGGAAAGGGGTACGTACCTCGGTCTTTGCCCTCTGGTTTCCTCTTCCCTCTTCCGTCTTGCCGCTGGCAAGCAGGCATAGGCAGGCAGGCAGGCAGGCAGACAGTCGGCGGCAGGCACAACCACAACCACAACCACACGGCAAGTGCAGGCGCAAGTCAGGAACGCACCTCCTACCTACCTGTATGCATCGTATCGTACCTGCCTATCTGCATCTGCCTTCTTTATTCGATGGGTTTATTTCCATTTTTAATTCCCTGTTCCCTATTTGGACCACCCACACACAGACATGCATACGTAGTTGCACGATGTACACACACATACTCACACACACACCACCATCATCTGCTGCATACATACACTCAACCTCTGCTTATCGCCGCTTCCACCTACCCACCGCCGCGACACCGTCGGCTTCTCTCCACTTCTCTCTGACGACTGTTGTGGGCCACGCCACACCACACCACACCATACTACACCACACCCCCCCTTTCGTGTTTTTTTCGTCCTCCTTCTGGTCCCGCCAGCCGAGCCTGTCCTGTCCGTCTTGCATGGCCTGCCTGCCTGCCTACATCGTACCTAGGCTGCTGCAAACCCACTCTCTTCCATGGGCGCAAAAGACGGTGCTCGAACCAAGGCGACCTAGGCAGGTTGCGGTGTGCGCGTACTACGGATGCTATGTACAATGTACGATGTACCAAGGACATGCCTGTACCTACTTTCTTTGTATGGCACGGCACAAGGCAAATCGCATGCCGCGACAGGGCACGTATGTACGAATAGCTCGGTACCTTCATGATCGATCCATGTTCCAGGACGGACCTGACTGACCCATGCTGACTACTATGTACCTACATACAAATACAGATACATACGGGTAATACCAACCCTACCCGTGGGCGTGGATCGACTGAGTGACTGGGTTCCGTCCATGTGGACGGACGTCAAACATGGTTCAAGGTCCACCGTTCCATGCACACACATGCCCGACCAGACCACGACGAGTGGCGTACACCAAACATTACATGCCTCTCCCTCCCTCTCCACCCAGACCACAGGAGCCTCTCTCTGGTACGAATACTTGGTCGACATTCACGCGAGGCGGCAAGGTGCTCGCTCCCTTGCCCGTCAGTCTTGCGCGATAACGCACCACAACCGCTCCAAACACGCCCAGCTACGCTACACTACCCACCGGTACCGTCTGCATAGCACGAACCAGCCCAGCCCAGCCCAGCAGCCGGGGCCGAGAAACACCAACCCACGCCCGCCGTGGACCTCACCTCCCTCCCGGTCTGTCTGGCTGGCTGGCTGGCTGGCTGGCTCGCTCGCCGCCGCCGTCGTTGCTTGTGCCTGTCGAAAAGTCTCCAGTTCTTTCCATTCTTCTCCCCCTTCTCTGTTCCGCCTTTCATTACTTACCTTCCGTCTCTCCGCCACTTCCGTACGATTACAACTGCGGATACTTCAACTTCCAAGCTCCAGCTCCCAGACTTAGATCATCCCCCTCCCTCCCTCCCTCCCTCCCTCGTCCTTCTCCCGTCCCTCCTTCATCCAAACCCTTCAACTCCCATCTTCCATTTCCACCTTCTTACACGATGGCGCCTTCTTTTCACGAGTGCTACCGCCGCAAGGTCCACTGATGACATCCACTTCTCATACCTACTGCTACAATCACTCGCCGAGTCTAAGATAGATACCCTGGGACAAACCATTCGTCCATCGCACAAAACATCACCACCAGCAGCTCTAACCCCAATACAGTGCCGTCAATAGTTGGCCGCACTTTACTTGCTACCGGCACACACCTGAATATACTCTTTGGTGCCAACCAAGAGCGTGAGAGAGATAGGGCTCGCAAGGACAGGCAGGCCGACCGCGCACCCCGAAAGAGACGACGGCGACGCCGACCGACCATAGACGACGATCATTTCCTAATACCGGCACAATGTCGGGTTCTCCTCAGGATCTGGGGACCGCCTCGAACTCGAGTTCCAACTTGAGCTCTAACGAGTCCCCGCAACCTCCGGCTTCTTCTTCTCTGGATCCTTTCAACAGCCCGCCACACGGCCCTCAAGGTCAGTCGGGAAAGCTTCTCACTCCGCCATTGCTCCATCCTGCCTCCGCGGCCCCACCCGCCAAGAAAGAGAAGAAGAGGGTCGGCTTTCACGGTGACGACCAGTCTCAACAATCATCTCAACAAGTGACCCGGCCACCCAGCATCGTCATTGAAGAAGACGACTACTTCGCTCAGAACATGTCTCCTGAAGCTAACCCCTTCGACACACCGCGCCACGATGCTGATCATACTCCAGCCGGTGCGCCTGATGCCGGCGAGCTGCGCCGCGCCCTTACCAAGGTGCTCATTTTGGAGAACCAAGACGGCAGCCGTTCCGGGACACCTGCTCGGCCCCGCCCCGTGCTGCGCCGGAACACCAGCTACGACGATCCGCAGGAGAGAGAAAAGGCAGACCTCGCCGAACGCACCGCCGGCGAGCGCCAGCAGCGTTCCGGCCTCGAGGCTCGCCAGCGAGCCAACCGCCTGGCCGTCAGTGTCGAGAACTACGCGTCGCCCGACCGTCGCAGTTCAGTCGACAGCAGCGCAACCAACCCCTTTAGTGACGACGAGGAGCCAGACAGGATCACCGGCGTGAGCACGGGAGTCGATGGCACAGACGATCGCCGCAATGTTCGCTCTCGTCCCGGGAAGAACTCCGAAAAGAACTCCCAGGTGGATGCTGAGAACCTCGTCCGATCACACACAAAACGTGCCAAGAAGAACGAGCGCGGGCCCAACGACTACTTCAAATATCAACCACCGCCAGGCCCTCGCTCCGGGACTGCAACCCCTACCCTGGAGCAGTCTTACGCCCATGACTACGTCCCCCCGCCCAAACAGTACCAAGGCGGTATTCTCTCTTCCCTTCTCAGGTTGTACAATGAGAACGGCAGCGGGAACAACAGCGGACGGAACACTCCGGGATCCAACACCCCGGCCACGGCCACGCCCAACCACTCTCCCCCGGGCTCCCAGCCGGCCTCTGCACCCCCTTCGGCCCCTGGCTCGCCCCGGCCCTCGCGGCCCAACAGCGGCTTGTTCAACTACCACAAGAAGCAGGGCTCTCGTTCCTCCATGGCCCTGGCCGAGCTTATGAAGTCGTCGTCCGCCATGGCCGGTCCCGCTTCGAGCGTCTTCAGCCAGGGATTCACCGAGAAGCTCAAGCAGGAGCCCCCGTCCCGGCCCAAGAAGAAGAAGTCGAGCGTGTGGGGTGGCTCGTCGCCCAGGTCCTTCAAGTCCGCCAAGGCCGAGGATAAGATCCGAATCACCAAGCACATTGCACAGATCCTGTCGCGGCATAAGTATCTCGTGAAGTTGTGCAGGGCGCTGATGATGTATGGTGCTCCTACGCATAGACTCGAGGAGTACATGAAGATGTCGGCGCGCGTGCTCGAGATTGAGGGCCAGTTTCTTTACATCCCCGGCTGCATGATCATCAGCTTCGACGACAGCGCGACACACACAACCGAGGTCAAGATTGTTCGTTCGGCCCACGGCGTCGACCTGGGCAAGCTGCGCGACGTGCACGACATCTATAAGCAGGTTGTCCACGATCTCATCAGCGTCGACGACGCCACCGTCATGCTCGAGAACATCACGAGCCGCAAGCTCAAGTTCGGCAACTGGACGCGTGTCCCAATCTACGGCCTCGCCAGTGCCTGCGTTGCCCCTTTCGCCTTCCAGGGTCGCTTCATCGATCTGCCCATTGCCTTCGTGCTGGGCTGCCTCCTCGGCTGGATGCAGCTCATCCTCGCACCGAGCAACGAGTTGTACGCCAATGTCTTTGAGATAACAGCCGCCATCGTCACTTCCTTCTTGGCTCGCGCTTTCGGTTCGATCCACAAAGGCGAGCTGTTTTGCTTTTCTGCCCTGGCGCAGAGCTCCATCGCCCTCATTCTACCCGGTTACATGGTCCTCTGCAGCAGTTTGGAGTTGCAGAGCCACAACCTGGTGGCCGGCAGCGTGCGCATGGTCTACGCCATGATTTACACCCTCTTCCTTGGATACGGCACGACGATCGGCACCGCTCTGTACGGCGTCTTTGACAAGCACGCGTCATCACGAACCAGCTGCGACAACCCGCTCGATAGGAAGTGGTACCTCCTCTTCGTGCCGGCCTTCACCCTCTGCCTTTGCATCATTAATCAAGCAAAGTGGAAGCAGACGCCGGTCATGGTCCTCATCTCGCTTGCTGGGTTCCTCGTTAACAGCTATTCGTCCGACTTCTTCGTCGGAAACGCCCAGATCTCGAACATGCTTGGCGCACTCACCGTCGGGCTGCTGGCTAACCTCTACTCCCGACTGGGTCGCCACGCCCACAACTACTGCCTTGACTTGCTCGACTGGTGGGATCTCAAGGTGGCTCCGCGCTTCATCAGCGCGAGCCGTCGCCGCAACCAGCGCCCTCGTCCGGACACGTATCACATGTCCGGCCAGACCGGCGCTAATGCCGATGCCAACGGCCCTCACACCCCCGGTGCAAACACACCCGAAACGGCACCCACCTCACCAGTCGGTGAAAGGTTCTCGGAGAAGGAAAAGGCGGAAGGTGTCATTCCCGAGCGAAAGCGGACTGTGGGCTACGGGCTCGCTGCCGCAGCCATGCTGCCTGCGATATTCGTGCAGGTGCCTAGTGGTCTTGCGGCGGGCGGGTCGCTGCTGGCTGGCGTGACGTCCGCAGACCAAATCACAAACAACATGAACGGCACTGCGCCGCCGCCGCCGCCGCCCACCTCTTCGGAATTCAACAACTCGGCCTTTGCCGTCCTCCTCAGCGTCATTCAGGTCGCCATCGGCATCACCGTCGGACTGTTCCTGAGCGCCTTGATAGTATACCCGCTGGGCAAGCGTAGGAGCGGCTTGCTCAGCTTCTAGTTTGTGCGCAGCAAACGCTCGTTAGCGCAGCGCAATTTTGATTTCTTTTGTTATTGGATGGAGGGTGTAGAGGCAACCCGAGATCTGGAGTTGGGTCTCGACACGAGAGGGTTTATGGATACAGGGAGCTTTAGACGAGCAAGCATATAAAGGGCAGTCTGGCGTTTTTGTACGGGTTCAGCGTTGCATTGATAGAATGGGTTTGGCTCTACCCAGACATGGGCATATATTATATAGCAGAACAACTAGACGAATAAGACAGACACCAGGGGTGGTCAAACCTCAGAACATCATCATCATCTCCTCTCCCCTATGCTCTACATCAAGTGGCCCCGACGAATGGGTATCAAGGACTCGGCCGGTGATGATCGTGCCTCGTTAAAGTTATTGGTTGTCGGGGCAAGAAGACCTCGGGCCTGTTGCGTTACCGGGTTGGAGAACCGGCACATATCGCCTCGGTGAGGCCATATCACAGACGGAACGATGCCGTCGCGGAAGGGGAGGGGGGTTGAAACATGCCATGTCAAGCGCGAGAACAGGCACATGCGCACTCAGAACGAGTATCTCCTCCTCAGCTTACCGATTGATAGACATCCAGTCCTGGCACGACGAGCCCGTCTGGATGGGGGCTCTTGTACGGACGGTGCTTGGTTTTCGGAAACGGCTCGAGGTCCACCCTCCCCCCATCCAGATTTCCGGGGGACCATCCATCCAGAATTGCGCCGATGGCGTGGGGGTTCCGCAGTGAACGCGGCCAGGGAATCCGACTTCAACCGAGAGGGCAACCGGCGGCCACCGGCACGAGGAGCACGCCGTGGGACCGCCGCGGCCTTTCTGCCTGCTCCCCATTGTGTGCGTGGTGTATCTATAAGCTGTTCAATCACAAACAACGTGGCAACGGGGTTATGGGGCATATGCCCCCCCTTCCACCGTGTTCGTGACTGAGCGCGAGCTTCTTGGTTTGAAAAGCAAAAACACCGCATCCACGAATTCCCCCGCAAGGGAAAGAGGCAACGAGAACCAAAAGGAGATTGGCTTCCTGAAGGGTACTACCTCGAGGGGGGAAAGCCAAGACGCACGCGGGCTTTCCTCCCAACGGCTCGCTTTTAGTCTTCCAACGCCGCGTCTCTGGCGGAGAGCGGGGGGAGTCTTGAGGGGATCGCGGATTACCGACGATGATTACCCCCCCCCCCCCCCCCCCCCCCCCCCCCCCCCCCCCCCCCCCACCCCCCCCTACCCCGAGGTTGCCTTCTGAGGGTTCCTAGATGACGAGTCCTACAATGATTCCACGACAAGCTGTACGGATGGATGGTAAGCGTTTCGGGCCGCAACAGATGCGTTCGGCTCCCTCGAACCCCCACGCCATTTTCTCCTCTCGACCCCCAGATCGCCCGTCACGAGCTTGTCATCGCCCGTCTCGTCTGGCTTCCAAACCACATACAGCCGGAAGCTGAACGACCAGGAGGGGAGGGGGGGTTCGCGTGCCAGGAAAAAAGCCGCGCGTTATCCGACGCGAAGGACAGACAACGAGTGGGCGGCATGCTGTTTCCCCAGACGCGGGGCGCGTCTCGCCTCCGTAGCATCCGTACTTTCTTCACACTCGCGCGAAAACAAAGCTTGTCGAGTTTCCCCCCTCGTTTGCCTTCTGTTTCTCGCGCCGAAGGGGGACTCCTGCAGGACGTGGGCGGCGCGCACAGTTTTTCCTAACCCCCCCCCCCCCCCCCCGTTCAGGCTTTCAGCTCACACACGGCGCCTCGAAGAAAAAACAACGAACCCGTAGGGAAGAAAACATGCTCCCTCCCCTCGTGTAGCAGTGTTCTGAAAAAAAAGAAGAAAAGGGGGGGGGAAACAGCAGACGAGAACTCCCGAGGCAGAGGAAAAACGGACAACATCCGACGGGGTTAGGGCCAAGACGCCAAGCGGGCTGGGCCTCACTTCTCAATCCCCCCCTTTTTCCACCTTCATGTTGTTGTTGTTTTGCCTCGTTTGGAGTCCGCTTCCCGCGGGCGCGAGAGCAAGAGCAAAAAAAGTTCCAAGTCGTCGACGGCCGGGGAAACTGGGGGAAGCGTTAGTAAAGATGGATGAATGTGGGGGGGGGGGGGGTTGAGGTGGTGAGCAGCCGCCGCCGCCGCCGCCGCTTTGGGCTCGTTGAATACCACTACAGGGTCCATGTTCCCTCCCTCGAGGCCCGTCACGAGAGCGACGCTTTTTTTCCTGATGAAGGAGGAGAAAAAAACCGGAGCTCTGCCAAGCCTTCGGGTTCACGATGGGAGCCAAGAGAATAAGGGCGCCGCCGCGCCGGTCTTCTCTCCGCGCCCTAAACCCCGGTGTGCGTGTGTGTCGTCTGACTGTCTGCCAGGGCTTCCTCTCTACTCCGCACCGCTTCCCCGGCCCCCCCACCCGACTTCCCCCAAACTTTGGGGAAATGAACTGGTCTGGAATCAGGATACCAAGTCAGAACCTGACTTGAACAGAGTTGGAAACCGGGGCAAAAAAGAACGGGGAAAGATGCTGTTAGTTGGACTGTTGGAGGGGGGAGGGGGGTCCGCCCCGTTGAAAAAACATTTTGGAGATTTTTGTGGCTCCTCTCCCCGTCCCGCTCAACATCGTACGAGTGTCATCTCAGCGCGGGCCCGCGTGCCAACGCAAAGTCGTTCTCTCTCTCTCTCTCTCTCTCTCTCTCTCTCTCTCTCCCCGCGTGGATTACGTGTCGCCGGAGGGGGGCATGAAGCAGACTGCAACGCGAGATCTTGACAGCTAGATCCGGGGGGGACTTGTCGTTCCGGTACTTGGAAAACGAACAATGTGCGGGGGCGTTTGGTTCTCTGCAGAGTCGTACGTGTCTGTGAGAGGGACCCGGGATATGGATGGTACAGTCAAATGGAAACAGACAGAGACAGAGGGGAGAGAGAGAGAGATTAAGCCAAGAAAAATTCAGAGGGATTCGTATGCCTCCGGGGGGGGGGGGGGGGAGGAAATAGAAAAAGGAAAAAACCAGTGATTTCCATCCCCCTTCCGGGATACATGTCGTAGGTAATTAGGACCCCCAATATCTCCCGCCGCATTGCGCAACGACAATGTCACAAAAACCCAAGCCAGCATCATAGCCAAACCGCCGTCTCCCAGAGAAGCACACTTTACGTACTGCTAAGTTTTACCTACCTACCCTACCCTGCCCTACCGACCGACTGGGATCCAGTGTTGCTGCTCTTGGACCCCCTCCCCCGTCTCCCCAATCGCTCCACCGGGGAAGAGGGAGAGTGGCCCGCTGAACTCGGACGTCAAAGCTTGGCCCCCGCCGGTTCGGCCTGCATCGGACCAAGTAGGTACTCGCTCGGAAGGGGTGGGGGAGGGGAGAGAGGACGACAATCACACTAGTGTAAAGAAGGGCGATGACCAAGGTTTTTTTTTTTGCGAGTCTTCACAAGCTTCTCGCCAAGCCGGACGGGGCAAGGGAAAGCTTGTCTCGAGCAGCAAGTAGCTCTGTCGTGATGTGAGACATTGCATCGCACGCACTGCTTGGCCATGTCGAACATTTCCTGGGGCCGCGTGAGCGGTGGGTCGGAACGGGCGAGTTGCGTCAGAAAGAGAAAGGGAGGGAGAGAGAGAGAGACTGTAAGTGTGTGTGGAAAATGGTTTGGGGAAAAAGAAGTTTTACTGTATTCATTCAATTCAATCATGCTCCATCTGCGCCTGCGGCGCTACTAGGGTATTGTAACCGTCTCCCCGGCCCCCGGGAAGAGTATCGATTTCCTCCTCTCCTCGTGCGCATTCTTCATGTGCAATGTCTCCCACGCATAACGTATTCTTCATAGCAATAGTAATAACAAAAACACCGCAGTGGACCATTCTCGTCGCCGAGCCCGGCAGCGACTGACTTGCTTACTCCTTGCGCGCGCCGGCGTCCTCGACGGTGGCGGCCCTGATGCTGCCCTTCTCCTCGTCGTGGCTGTCAATGTCCTTGGTCTCGGCCACCTCGCCCTGGACGCCGGCGACGGCGTGCTCGAAGCTGCGGCCGCGGCGCTCGGGCCCGAACATGGTCGTGACCACGATGCCCATGGCGATGATGGCCGTCGCGATGCCCATGACCGGGCCGTACGCCTCGACGTTGTGGCCCGAGGGCGCCCTGACAAACGTCTTCTCCGCGATGGCGTTGACGATCTGGGCCGACGGCGACGAGATCATGTTGCCCAGCTGGTAGGTGATGCCGGGGAACGATGAGCGGAAGGCCGGGGGCGACAGCTCGTTGAGGTGGATGGGGATAACACCCCAGGCGCCCTGCACGAAAAACTGCATGAAGAAGCCGCTGGCGCTGAGTGCGCGCTCGCCCTGGGGCAGGATCCAGGCCGGAATCAGGCAGGCCGACATGAGCGCCGAGGCGATGATGGCGCGGCGGCGGCCGAAGAACTGGGAAAGGTAGCCGATGATGGTGCCGCCGACGCAGGCGCCGGCCTTCATCAGGATGGAGGCGCGGGACGCACCGCTGTTTTCCATCTCCTTCTGGGCGATCATGAAGGTGGTGTACGAGTCTTGCGACGTGTGCGAGTAGTAGTTGAACCAAGTCATGAGGATGATGCAGTAGACACACATCTTCCACTCCTGCGCAAGCATCTTCTTGGTCTCCCTCCAGAAGGCGCCGGGCGAGGCCGTCTTCTTGCCGTGCGCCTTGGCCTCGAGGAACTGCTGGGACTCGGGGAACACGATGCGGACGAGACCGACGGCGATGGAGATGCCGGCGGCGATCCAGAAGACCGTCTTCCACGTCTCGACGCCACCGCCGACGCCGAGGTTGGCGCAGGCGGCGAGCACGTAGCCGAAAGAGTAGCCTTGTTGGAGTATACCGGACATGAGACCGCGGGCGTTGGAGCTGAAGACCATGTTAGTGGGGGGGGTTTCGATGATACAAGACGAAAGAGTGATGGTGGACAACGTACGGGCAGTGCTCAAGAGCCATGGCGATGGCGTTTCCGTAGACTCCTCCCATGAAGAGGCCGAACAAGCTGCGCACAGCCAGGAACTGCTGGAAGGTGTGGCTGTAGATGGTGGCAATCTGGAGGAGGCCGAGGATGATCATGTTGGCGACCATGGGCCACTTGCGACCATACTTGTCACCAGCCAGACCGAAGGCGGCGGCGCCGACGGAACGGAGCAGGAGGGTCAGGGTGATGGCCGTGGTGATGTCCGTCTTTGAGCGGCCGTAGTACTTGGCCAACTTGGTGGTCTGGATGGAGAGGGCGTGGAAGTCAAAGGCGTCGGCGGTCCAGGCGCAGAAACCGCAGATGAAGAAGAGCCAGTCGCGAGGGCTAAGCTGGGCCATCAGGGTGATGGGGTTCTTGATGGGGTCGGGATCCTGCCATTCCGTGTGCGTCTCGCCGTCCGGGGTGACGACGACGGTGCGCTGCTTCCAGATGAACAGGTCCTTCAAGGACTGTTTCGCCGTGGCCAAGACGCCCTTGGCAATGGGGTCGGCGGGCTGAGCGGTTGGCGTCGACATGACGGACGTCGGTCTTGTACGGTTTCTGACTCTGCACAAGCTTCCTCGATGGTTGTCAGGGTGTTGGACGAGGGCAGTGGGGGAAGGGAGAAAAGTGTATCGTTGAGAAAGGGGAGGATGGAGGAGGAAGAGGCACTGCTACTGATTCCAACAAAACAAGACGAGATGAGGGCGACACAAGGTTCCTCATATAGTCGAGAGCAGCCTTGATAGCCCTCGCCATGGCGAATCACCAGCCGGTCCAGCATGTCGGTGCCAAGAGTTTACCATGCAAGGGGGTTGTGGATAGGATGGTTTCGAAGGAGAGTATACGGAAACAAAGAGCAACGGTGTCGAGGGTCAGAGCATGGCAACTCGCCCGCAGCCTCGGAAACGCTCATCCTCCATGATGGTACGTGTAGTACACCGCAGTGAAGCGTGATGAGTAGTGCAGGCAGGCCAACCAACCAATGACGGTAGGGGTGGGTATCTGTGATGGATGCGTGGGGAGGAAGCAGCTCACGATGCGGGGTCGGGGTCGGGGGAAGTGCAAGGTGTGTGCGCCTAACTGGCCCCGGCATGGAGTTGAATGAGAGGAGAGTCATGGAGCTAGAGCTTTCTGTCTCCCTAGCGGCCGAGTAACTAGTCGGGGAGAGCCTCAGGCAAGGGGCAAGGAAGGAGGGGAAGAAAGAAGAGGCGGCAGACAGGGGGGGGGAAGGCGAGGCCGGGGTCTTTCTCTGGTTCATGGTCGTTTGGAGTTTGGACCTTTCAGAACAACAGCTAGGGACCAGGATGATTCCGGGGGGCGTGTTCGACGTTGGTATACATCATACCGGTAGGTGGTGTATGTATTGCATACGGTGGCGTCCGCGGCTAGGCTAGACTTCGCTGCTGGTTGCACTCAAGGTAGGTAGACAGGCAAATAGGGGCAGCACGCTAACTAATCCACGCATGTAGCAGACGGCCTTCACTCCGGCACACGATGGATCAACCCATGGAGAACGAATGGGGTCGAGGAGTACGGAGCACGGAGCATGGAGCATGGAGCATGGCATGGTATGGCAGCCACCGGCGGCAGGGACATGCGTGTCGAGTAAGCACCGGACTGGACGTCGGACGGGACGAGTTGGTTTGTGTTTGTAACGACGGGCCACACAGAGATGAGGCTTCGGGTCTGGCATGATCAACTACCCACGTACGGCAAGGTGGGATGAGATGCATTAGGAGCGCGGGCGGGATCCCACGCAGATGGGCGAGAGTCCACTTGGAGTCGCCGGCCGGACACCCTCTCGACTGCACCGAAGAACGAAGCTCAGGCGACTTTTGGTGGGAGAGAAAAACATGGTGACCACGCAGTAAGACCATCGGGTGACGGTTGTGGGCGCACAACATGTCCCGCGTGCCCTTGTCCATTCCATCGTTTTGCTGTGTGGGTGGGTGGGTGTTGGGAGTTTTTCCAAGACCAAAATAGGAATCGGCGAAACAGAAGATGAGGAGTTTCGTTTCGCTCGGCGAAGGAGACTAGACTGGTTTGTTGGGCTCTAGTGTATCAGAGAGAGAGAGAGAGAGAGAGAGGGTCGGCCTTGCAGACGAATCGCGGGCATGTGTTACCTAGCCTGTTGGAGTTAGCCATCCATGTAAGTAAGAAACGAAGGCAGATAGATGGATGGATGCCAAGAGTATCTGGTAAGCAGAGTGGAACGCTATGAATAGTAACGGGGGGTTTGGAAAGTTGGTGAGCCGCGCCAAAACAAAACAAAAGCGGCCGTGGCAGGCAGCGACAGAGAGAGATAACCAACAGTCGACGAGTAAGTAATCAGGGCCAGCAGAGGGTTTCGAAAAGATACCTAGATAGAGAGATGGAAAATGGAGGGTCGACGCCAGAAAAAGTTTGCGCCTCACACGTCCAGGAGGTCTTGGCTGTCCGTGTTGGGTACAGCGCGTGTATGGTCTGTAGGGGTTAGGGAGTTGGTGGTGTTGCATTACCAAATCCTTCAAATGAAGAGCAGAATCGTGGCAAGGTTCATGGGATGTAGGTACTTCGTATGTATGCGCGAGGGAGAGAGAGAAGATGTGGGAAGAGGGGAGATGAGCAAATGGCCTCGCTCGGTACGTATCTCGGCTGCACCAGATCACGGGCAGCTTTTTCTCCGTACGGAGGAAACTACCTACACTACACCTACTTACGGTACACAGTCATCTTGTTGTGCAAAAGGGTTCTGGGAAGGAACGGACGACAAAGGAAGTAAACTCCAAGGAAGGCGCCACAAGTAGGTAGGTAGGTAGGTAGGTGGCCATGCTTGCTCGCGCTTGCCTTTTTTGCGCCAACGCGGTGCGGTGCTGGGCCGGTAATACCAACCTTCTCGTGCGGGGCGGGCAGGAACGGGCGACGAGGGAACGAAACAAAGCCGACAAAAAGAAAGTGCGATAAGGAAACCCCGTCGTACCTCCGCAATTAATCACTCGTGTCCCGTGACCAAGCACCCTCCTGCCTGCCTCTCAAGGTCACGTCACATCACGTCCAACAAGACTTGCGTCGGCGATGCACACATCCTTCCATGTGTCCATGCGCTCGCTACTGCCGACTTGATGCGCCAAGCAAACAGGCAGCCAACACGATAGCCAGCAAGAAAAAGTGCGAGGGAGGGAGGGGGAGGTGGACACAAGCAACTTGCCAATAACGCGCCAATACCGCCCTGCCCTCCTCCTCTCTCGGGCTGACTGACTGACACTCAGAAATGCGGCTCGCCTTGACATGTAAGCCAAGACACAACGGCTGATGACTTTGCCAAGAAAGTGCTTGTGTCCCTCTCGGCAAGCCATCCCGTTACGCCAAGTTGCTCGGCGCTGCGAAGGACAAGTCGCCGCATTCATGATTGAACTTACAACGTCGACGACGACGTTCACAAATGACTGATGAGGTGAAGTCAAAAAAGAAACCGACAGAAAGGGACGTGGGGAAAGGAAAACAAGCGACATTGTTTCGCGCCATTCCAGCCGGCCGGTACCTACGGTACGGTACGGACAGGATACCTACTTACCATCCATGGATTAAACGAACCATTGAACCATTAATATTCGTTGACTAATCCTGACCTGACATGTCATGTCAGCTGGCCTGGCCCCGCGACAGACGGACGGGTTGGGTTCGGTTTGCCGCAAATCTCCCCGCACAGATGGCCGATCATCAATACGGGGTAAATGCCAGCTCGGTACGAACACTTCCCAAATAAATAAACACCAAAAAGCGCGCTTGTGTCCCGCCGTAACAGGACGAAGGGAAGGCCGTACCGAGGCTGTCCAATATTACATACCTACCTACGGTAATGCTAGTCAATTAAGCTTAAGGGACGCGGTGGCGGCTGGTCTGGCGCTAGCTACCAGCCGCCCAGCTAGTTTCCTAGGTAGTAGGTGTTAGCACCGGCTGCAACGCCCATGACTGGCCGACTCGGTGAAGCCTACCGGTGCCTGGCACAGGTAGGTACCGCATGTCTCTACATACCTACGATGATGGATGGCGTGCACAATGAATATCTCTCATGCGCAGCATCTCTTGGCCAATGGAACGATTCGTCATGGAGGGACTCGGAGTGAGCAGTTCGCGCACCGATCTGCTCGCGTCGTGCTATGTACTACTACCTAGTATGTAGACAGACGGCCAACGGGCAGTGGTCCACGACGGGGGGACGCCTCCGTTTTTCTCCAGATCTTCATGCCCCAGCTCTCTCCATCTCTCCACGCTCCATCTCCCCATGCTATCCATCTATCCACGGTAGCCCGTACCATCTATGCCTGTATCTCTCTCCCAGAAGTTCACAGCTCTGGGCACTTTCCTCGGTATTCCGCGTGCCACTCATTGGCTACTTCCCTGCCGGAAAAGAAACCAAGGCCCGTACGAATACTTTGGCAGGTACGACCGGGGACGACCGGGGGGCAGTAGCGCCATATCCCCACCTTTTTACTCGACATTTTCGGCCACATTCCGGATCTTTCTCTCCTCCTGACGCCTTCCTCCGTCCCTTTACGACCCCTCCTCCGTAACCAGCGACCGTCAATAGTTAGTTAGTCATCCATTGACTCGTCTTCGTTCTATTTCGCTGATGCTACCCACATCCCCCCCCCGGACTGGGTTCCAATCTTTAGTCTCCCGTCTCCAGTATGTATGGCAAGGAGTCGTCTGCCTGTCGACTCCATTTCGAGTCACACCGGACATCGACTTGCTTTCGGTCTAGCGTACAGAGTACCCCATCAACGCTGGGCTGGGCATTGTACGATACCCAGGCCAGATGTCAAACGATGCGCGCCCGCAGCATCGCGACCTTTGTTTGCCAAGACCGACCAACCATCCATAGGTTACCCAAGTAGGTATCCGTATCCGTACCTACAGGTAGTATACCCAAAACATGGCTTTCGTCGCCAACTTTGCTGCCCACCAGTGGGAATCTCTCTCCTCGACCACGCAATCCGGATCCTGGTCCGTTATTGCATGCCATGTACAAGCTAATGTAGAGCACAGAGTACGAATAATGCCCGGCCAGCTTCGACAACATGCACATGCGACCAGACCCGGCACTTGACCTCTCTGGCAGCCGCCATCCACTCGCTTCATCCTGCCGTCCGCTGTGCCGCCGCCCCTCGCCTCGACGAGCTTCCTTCCCCTAGACTAGTCTCGACCTAGGCGTTCGCCGTACCGCGCGAGACATCAACTGTACGCCATAACGGGTTGATGACCGGATCCTGTTTTTCGCCGTCCCCAGCACTCCCCGCTTCTCCAGCAAGATCTCTTCGACCCCAAACCCCAAGTCTGTCTTTGCGGAGACGACGGGTCCATCGTCCTCGCCAACCGGGCACTTTTCAACATGCGTCGTCTGTATGCACCGTCGCCCCGCTCCACTCCCATCACCACCACCTAGGTACTCGGCTTACCATGCACCACCGCGCACCCTGATCCTTACCGCAACGAGGCAAAACATCTGTAGGCCCATCTCTCCGGTGCTGTGGGATACCCTTCCAGCCATCCAACTTTCCCTCTCCCCTTTCCACCCCGGCATAATGCCGCCAAGTGCGACCCTGGGAGTCATTCTCATAGCACAACATCCACCAGCCGCACGACCGCCTGGAAAACATGCAGCGAATACGCTCACATCTTTGCCGCCCAGGTCGTTGGATCCCTCTTGTTTCGCCGCTCCTAAACGGCGGTGAGCCGCAAGACCGGTTGCGGTGCTGTCCACGTGCCACCGAAAGCCACTCGCTGACCCAGCCGTCGCTTTTGACCCTTGCATTTGCCGGCGAGAGGGGTTGCAGGGCCCCCGGCCAATCGGGCGGGCACATCACACCAGGCCACCAACCCTCGGTCCTCGAGCCTCCCTCCCGCTTGCCCCAGCCGCTGTCTCAATTCCCATGCCAACTCCAGTCTAGCTCGAACAGAGCTTCTAGAAGCACAGAGCTTGCGATGGCTGGGCAAGTATTCTTGGGAATTGAGTTCCATTAGTTTACCAGTATGGCCATGTCGTCCGCGACCTCGTCGCGAGATGTCGCCCAATCGAGTCGTCACTAATCCGTTCAAGTCACTGTTACGTCGGAGAACACCTGGCCTGTGACACGCCACCCGTGCTTTCTGCAACGCTGGGAATAGCATGCGACACCAAACGTCCCCACTCTACACGTTTCCATGTACAATACAATATTTCAGGGTCCATCGAGCATCCGGTCAGTCACTTGACATAGATGAGATGACAACAGCACGTGAAAATAAACGCACAGCCATTCGTCTCAAACCGACGGTCATGTTACCGTTACCTCCAGCTGGGTCCCCTTCCAACGTCGTTGACGCGGCCGAAGCTCGAATACAAGAAACGCCAAGAGCCCTAGCTCGTTTTTTTGCTTTCTTGGCCTCGCCTTCGCCCAGCGTCGCCAACGTGGCCGCTGCCTATTCCTCGGCATCAGACATGTCAAGACGGCCATAATAATAGCGCATACACTACAGTGCTCCCGACCATGAATCGCGACTTCGCCGGAGAAGGAGAGACTAGGTATCGACGGGCTTGGCTTACGCACCGGCAACGTGACCAGTGAGCTTGTCATCTAGATTCTGTCGGCTCGTCTGCGACTACACCTACCCGAACCACACACATACACACACATCTCGGGTAGCTCATCTACCGAGCACCCTTCGGCTGGGCGGGCGGCCTTGTCCCCGGAGCTAGTCACCATTCCGGGATATCCTCGCGATCCCAACCGAAGCAAGGTCGCCATTCCTTCAGTGGCGGCTTCACATAGGCTAAACCTACATGCTGTCAAATATCGGCCACCCGTGGTGGCCCTTATCCCACCAGATATCATCATGATGAACGGGGTTCTTTGCTAAGAGATTGTTGAATTTCTGGATGTTCTTGTACATTCGGAAATCTGCGGAGATAGCCTTTCCCTCACCCTCGAGCCTGTCGACAACCCCGCACTTCTACTACTAATCGCCTGGAAACCGCCCAAGCTGCCTGTCCTTTGCTATGGCAAGCGCGGATACCAAAGGTTCGGAACGGAAAGAACTCTGGTCGAGCCTTGGCTCTTGGGAATATTGCCTTGGCATCTTACGATGTTGACCAGCCAGGATTGCTACGTGTTAAGCGGGAACAAATCGCCATTCAAGAGACCCGGTTTCGCCCAGAACATGTATCGATGTCCTCCTCCTCCAATCAAATAATATTCTCAACTGCTTTCCACCAATGCTCGGATGCTAACACACAAGTAAGTGCCTTCTCTGTGCTTTTCGCCGGGCATGACGAAATGACCTCATTCAACATGAAAACGACGGTGGCGAGCGAGCCCGGAGTCATGTGTCGCTGCGGGAATATACTGATGATATGCAAATAACCGATAATTTTATAGAGTTTCTCGGGTTTGCAAGACTTCTCGCGTCGAGGGGTGCAGAAAATAGCTGCATGCCGGTGTTTTAATGCTATTATAGGGTGGAGAGTTTACTCATTTATTGGATGCTCATCAACGTGGCAGCACCTTGACACTTGCTGGTTGTAATGATCAGAGGTTCAGCCATGCTACCGCGTTGTTTTATAGCAGACACGGTTCAATCCTGAGCAAATAAATGAACTGAGCCTTGCTGAAAGCTGCATGTCGACCGTTTAAACGACTCTACTTGGGATGGCGGACGAGTGCCTTGCAATCATAGAGTCTCGGCTTTAGGCCTCTTGTCTCTTTCAAGACGATTTTCATCTTCGCTTCCATCCACACTGGCTGCTGCCTGCACACGGCCAGCTGGATTTGGTGTTGACTGCACGGCGTCCCTGGACTGGAAGTCATCGGGGCTGCCGGCAGGAAAAGTGGAGATTCCCGGGTCCGCACGACTTCCGGGTACGGCCGGCTGGAAAGTGGAAACTTCGAACCTTCCTGTTTACGTTCGGACTTGCCATGGCCCTGTATCGTGGCTTCTCCGAAACCATCATGAACGCCTGTAGTTCGTCTGCGCTTCCACCGTCACCTATCTCAACAGCACCATCTATCGACACGTCGCGAGCGACGCCCCTTCAAGCGTTTTGACTTTGTGCAGTCTTCTTCCTGAGCAGCAGAGGGCAATCTCAGACAGGGCATACTATTCCAATTGTCACGAAACTTCCGCTGTGTAAGTCTCCTTCTCTTCTTTTTTTTTCTTTTTTTTTCAAAATTTCCTAATCTGCGCTTTCCCGGCCGCCAGAGTCAGAGAAAAACCCTAAACAGCCACCTTCAGAGATGGAGAACGGCCACGGCCGCGGCCGAGGACGCTCGCACCGACAGATACCGATGGATTTCAGCATCTTCAACTCCGGGATCGCCGAGAGCGCCGACAAGCCGCTGTTCTGCCTGAGCAACGACGAGGAGCCCTCAGACAATCACCTGGGCATCAACCTGCACGCGGGCCCCTTTGACGTGCACCCCAAGATCGCCAACCTCACGCACCGCACCGTGGTGCGGACCGGCTGGAAGACGATGAGGACGATGGACGTCGTCCTCTTCGAAACGGCGACGACGGAGGACGAGGGAGGGGGGCCCGCCAAGGTCGTCCTGGAACAGCAGATGCCGCCCTGGGGCCCGCTCGGCCGGCTTCTCCGGTGGAAGAGCGCCGCCGCCGCCGTCCGGTGGGTGTTCACGATGCGGATTCCGCGCCGCTGCCGGGAGGGGGGAAGGCCGGTAGCCGAGGCCGATGTCGACTTTGAGTGGCGGCACAGCCGGGGGCTCACGATCCGGCGGCTCCAGGGCGCAGCCGGGTGGATGCTGTGGCGGAAGCGGACGGCGGCCGAGGCGCGGAGAACGGGCGTCGTCGGTGGCGACGGGGGCGGCGACGAGCTGGTGGCGCTGGTGTCGCGCAGCGGGTCGCGGCCGCACCTGGGCACGCGGTTCGCGTTCGCCGGGGCGGCGGCGCGCGGCGAGCTGGGAGACGCCTTCTCGGTGGTGGCGCTCATGTCGGGCATCGGCGTGGTGCTGGCGCACACGAGATCGCTGGGGGACACGGTCGACGCGTTGGAGATCACGACGCGGCGGCGGTCGATGCTGGCGAGGGCGGCGGCGGCGGAGAGGCAGGCGCGCGAGGCGAGGAGCTGGATCGACACGATGGCGCTGATGAACGAGGGGGTCTGGGAGGCAGCGGGGGAGCCGGGACGGCCTGCGGGGTTCGCTGCCCGCTCCGATCGCGTCCGGGCGTGGAGGGAGGAGCAGAAGCAGCAGCGGCGGCGACGGCGGACGTCTGAGGGGTCCAGAGACGTCGGGGCGCCACACCCCGACCCGTCCACCACCGTGAGGTCGCGGGCCCCGACGCAGGTGCTGCCCGGAACGCCGAGGTCGGCTAGGACGGCGCGGCCGCTGTCGACGTCGACGCGGAACGACGCGCTGACGCCGGGCCGGCGCACCGCCTCGAACCGCAGCCGGCTGTACGAGCACGAGAGCGAGCGATTCGTGGAAAACCCGGGCGGCATTCACATCTGAACGGACAGGGGCCGGGCCGGGCCGATCGAGACGGTGGTCGTTGAGTATATAGTCTAGAATTGTATCAACAGAAGTCATGATTACGAGACGAGGGTTTTGCGAGTGCCGTTCTTGCTTCCACAGGCTGATACGTCGAACCAGGAGGAGCAGGCCTGTTATCATTCCATTTCTTGAGCGGAACGGACTGATGCGTCGAGTCATTGTATGTCTACGACGAACGGAGATGAACCAGTGGCGGATGTGACCCTTTTTTTTTGTTTAGCCTGGGAGTAGTTATGCGTAGTTTCATAATTAAATGGGTGGTTATATCTGAAGCTCATCATCACAAACACTTGTCTTGGCATGCGAACCCCCGAGACATTCAAGCGTCTTCATTGAACAAGGGAACCCGGGCAAACTTTGCATCTTCGGGTGCCATTTTCTGCTGGAGGCATGTGGGAAGTCTAGGCACATCTCATCGCATGAGGCCAACCAGACACCCCCAACCTCCGTCTGCGACGCCGGTAGGTGGTCTCCCTGAGAGAGAATTCGGGAGGGGGGGAGGCAATGTGCTCGGGTTCAGTTCCCTGCTTCACACAAAGCCATATCGATAGCGATCGGCATCTACGGCCTCGACATGGCCAAACGCTATTCTTTGTCCGCTCTTGTACGCATCCGATCCAATGCCGTGGACGGTTTTCATTGCTAGGCTCTGTTCCGCTGACGGTAGACCAATATCCTGGACAGAGCTCTCGGAGCAAAAAGGGGCCATGTATGTCGTTATGACATATAAAAGCGTTAGTTACTGCCCATTTAACTATCGATGTCGTGTTACGCGACAATATCTGGTCAGGCATTCCAAGTTCCGGCCTCGGTCTGCCGTTCCCCGAGACCCGACCCGCCCGCGTGTGTGGATCATCTCCCCACTCGAGTATCCGTACATTGAGACATGGATAATATTCCCTCAATTGTAGGCGACCGAACAACCAGCCTTGTTGACATCAACAAGAAAACATCGCCTTGTTGGCTAAGTGGTATAGCGTCTCACTAGTATTCTAGTGTCATGAGAAGATCGGCGGTTCGATTCCGCCACGAGGCATATTTCTCGGATGACCGATTGGTTCGTCTGCTTTTTACGTTTGTCTTTTTAGCTTTTCATTTTTACAGACCTGAGTCGAGGCAGTGCCACACGCCACAATACTTTAAACCTGCCGAGGCTTAGTAACTGTGTGGCCGTGCACCTCCATTAGCCGCTGACATTCATTACATAATTTGCCTTTGAGCCACGGCTCGGGCCACACAAGGACAACCCAGCTTACATCCAAGAGCTCGAGATGATGCAGACTTCCATCTTATGCCTCATCCTCACTGAACGCCGAATAGTTCCAGTTCAAACCAGACAAATGAAAGTCGCCCTCGCGAATCAGGCGGGCCATTCATTCATTCATTCATGCATTCATTGGTCTGAAAAGCTGACCCGCATCAACCAACACCCAGCGACCCCCCGCGTGGGACGGGTTGTTATCTCCGCCGAATTTGCAATATCTGAGCCTCGAACAAATGCCATGTCACAAACTTCATGCTACGAATCCTCGAACTCGCAAGACAGATAGATAGTCTGGTGCATGATCTCGGTCATTCCACGGCGACGAAGCGGGTTGGGCGTCTGGTGTAAAGCAGCGGGCTGTAACCGCCACACACAGTGCCGGCCCTGAGGCGCCGAGCGCCCCGCCTCAGCACATGCCGCTGGAACATTGCCATGCCGTGCCCGTGGGCTCGATCTGGCTTTTCAATCGAATTACCGTAGCCAGCCTTGTACTAAATGTTCTTCCTCATACACGATATGGTCGCTGTTTGCACAGGAATGCTGGCAGGGTGGCGGCAAAACAGAACCTAAACGCCCGCTACTGTGTCTTACAGAGCGTCAAATCGGAAGATGAGTTTATATCCTGCAACTGATCTATGCCTGTAAATACTTTAGTATATTGTTCCGCCGCAGCTGTGCTGATACTAAGACTAACACTATCGTAGTAGGCATCCTGCTGACTGCCTGAGCGTCGTATACCGGGCTACGCGAATGGACACATTCGTAACTGAAGCATGCTTGAACCGAGGCGTTAACATCGTTTTAGAAATCATTCAATCATCACCTCCGAGGGATCTATCCATCTCCGGTTCAGTTCCCCTTGCTGTGACGATGTAGTGGCAGGCCGCTTCTCTTTGGTTGACTTGGCTAACGAGCCCTTCGCTTGGGGAACAACCTTCTGCGGTGGTTTGGTGTCACGATAATTGTCGGATTGGCGGTACGGTATTGATTGTTGCTAGAACAATGATATGGATATGACTTACTGAAAAAGAAATGAATATTGTAAGTATTCTCTCACGCCCTCACCCACCTACTCACCCACTCATCAACTGTCCATCTATTTCTGGCTCACCCTTTTGCTCCCCAAGCCCTACAAACTCCTAACTCAGAATCAAGTTCTACTCTAAAGTCGTTAGTGATTCTGTGCCCTGGCAACCATAGAAGTACATTGGAAGCTTCGTGCGGCTTTGCAAACACGGAAAAAACAAATTTTCAATTTATACAGCTTCGTTCCGCCATATATAAGTCATCAATCCCTTGAACACCCCTAGTAGTGGACTTTGTTGCTTCTCCGACTGCCTTCTCTCTGCATCTAACAGTGCACCCTGGATCTTGCCAATTTGGTTTCTAGATAAATCAAGCCCACGCGCGATCTCGAGGATGCCAACGCTGTCGCCGCCTTCAGTTTCGATAGTGACGTTTGTCTCTGCCCCATACAAGATCATCTCAACCATAGATATCATGACATCGCTTGCCCGGACGCCGTGATTGTCTTCTCGAGTACTGTGACGATGACAGACATTTAGAAACAGCTCCCAAGGCGTTCTCCCACCGTACGCTTGTAGGCGGTTGTTGGGATCATCCCCATGCCGAAGACGAAGTTGGACGAGTGGGCTTACCGGCCCTTCTTGCGCCGTCATTTCTATTGTCGTTATCATTGTGGGCCGCAAAGCATAGTCAAGGAGTGGCCTTCCGCCTTTACTCTTGATTTGGCTGGGGGATTCCGCGATCTTGTGCTCGACATACAGAATCAGTCTTGCTTGTATGGCCGCGGCAAGGAATTGGATTTCTTGTTACTCTCCTTGAAATGACCTCTTGGGGCATCCTTTCGGTTAGTCCAACGCACGCCTTACCGATCGAGCCGTTGGATGTTTGTGTCATCCAACGCGTCTAGACATCGGAATGTCCTTTCCAGGACTGACTTAAATAGGATGCACAAACCCCTCGAGACCAGAAGCTCGGGATTCTATCCGCATACGTTACCAGTTGGCCACACGACTCGGTCTTGTTTGACTGTCTCCCACGTCGACTTCAAGCAAACCAAAGCCATCGCGACACTCACGACAAGAGGTCTCCTGATAATCATATTTGATTAACGTCCCTTTTCTTGCGAGAATGTCTGTTAGGGCATACCCAGGAGGTTCCCTCAAAGTGTCATGTGACAAAATATCACTGTCAATCTAGACCCAGAGCACTGCATTCTACCTAGATATAGACGAGAGCAGCATATCTGTTTTCTTTGGCAAGAATGTTCAAGGCTTACTATAACGAATTTTTTTAAGAGATAAATTACAGTCTCGTACTAGGGGTTAAAATATAGTCTAGACTACCTAGTAAGACTACAGATAGTAATCCTACTGTTAGACCAAAGGGTCCTGGTAAGGAGCCCCTGGCCCGGAGAGAAGGCCGCGCAGCCGGCCGATACTGGCCGGTCCGGGTAACCAGGTAGACAAGAAACCGGTATCCATCACTTATAGTATCCCATAGCCGATGCTCCGAGTGAGGCAGCGGGATATCCCGTCTTTGACTGCTAGCCTAGGTGCCAACCAACACCTACTACTATACCTCCTCCAGCATTCGAAAGATTAGCGTAGCACTCGTGTTCCCTGATTGGTTGGTAAGCCCCGCAGGTACTACGAGAAGGATTACAGCCTGGTGGGTAGGTTACAGTGACCCCGCGCGGTGGAGGGGGCGGTTGTTATCTCGACAATCAGGAAGGTCGATGTGCCTCGGCCAAAAGGAGCAGTCGCTGAAAAGCCAGCCGTCTTGTGCACCATATGAGAGCCCTCCCCCGATAACATAACCATGTTCATTGCTACCGCTGTCCTGCACGAAGCAATAGCGACAGGGGGGGAGGAGGAGGAGGTGTGATCGGGTGCGGTGCTGGGTGGAGGGTTGCGTGAATCGCAGTTGATCGTGCTGGCCATCCCGTCTGCCAGACGACCGTATAGGTCGGGCTTTGTTGTCGCCAATAACCCTCTTTCGTCAATCACAATATTTACGTCGTGGCCAATGTTGAAAACCCCCGGTCTTATGAGTCGGGACAGTCGAATAAGAGCTGGGAAATACATCCAAGACCGGTATTTAGTCCGCTATCGCTCTCTCACCACCACCGTAAATTACCACTAAGGTAGCATCAATGACGTCGCATCCGAGGATTTTAAGCTTGATATCGACATCAAAGCCAGGTACCATCGCCCGCTGTCAGCAAAAAAGAACTTCCCCAAATCCAGTCCCCCCTCCCCCCTCCGTGTCGTAGCATTGGACGAACCCCAACTGTCCGGACCGCCTCCCTCGAACGGCATAGCGCGCCCGTCCCCCCCCCCCCCCCCGCCTCGGCATCTCCAACTATTATACACAAGGTTGAGTTCGATGGCACGCGGGCCAACCGTCTCCGTGATCGATTGGGAAGCTGAGGGGTTTCCTTCTCCTCAAGAAAAAGCCCCATGGGGGGTTCCCTCAGAGAATATCGTGGAAGCCAGGATCGAATAAATATGGGCGCGTCGCCCTCCTATCCACCCCCGCCCGCGTCGTTGGGAGGACAGGAGCAAAGGTTGTTGCGCGCCTAGCAAGACACGCTGAAGAATCTGAGCAAAAGCTGCGAAAAAGTCCCCCGTTCGACAAAAATCGCCCGCAATGCTGCCGACGTCGCTGCCCAGACTTTCCGGTCTGCTTTCGATCGGCCTCCTGGCCGCCTCTGCCGCCGGCGCCAGGGAGGGCTTCGTGACGGTCAACGGCACAAAGTTCCAGCTCGACGGCGAGGATTTTCACTTTGCCGGCAGCAACGCCTACTACTTGCCCTTCACCAACGTAAGCTAGTCCCCCCCCCGAAACCGCCATTTGGGTAGGGCCGGAGGGAGGGGAGGGGAGGGGGGGCAGCGGACCGAGACCGAGAAACTGACGAAAAATGCTTCCCTCCCACAGAACCAGACAGACGTCGAGGCCGGCCTGGCGGCCGCAAAGGGCGCCGGCCTAAAGGTGATCCGCACCTGGGGCTTCAACGACAAGAACGCCACCTACAACCCGGGCGGGCTCCCCCAATACGGCGACGAGGGCGCCGGCGACACCGAGGTCGTCTTCCAGCGGTGGCACGCCAACGGCACGTCCACCATCAACGCCGCCGCACTCGACGGCGTCGTCGCCGCCGCCGAAAAGGTCGGCGTCAAGCTCGTCGTCGCCCTCACCAACAACTGGGCCGACTACGGCGGCATGGACGTCTACACCGTCAACCTGGGCGGCAAGCACCACGACGACGTGAGTTGCTTTCCGTTATCCCTCTCCTCCTCCTCCTCCTCCTCCTGTGCAGTGATGCTGAACCCTCGCGTGGGGGCTTCCCTTAGTTCTACCACGTCCCCGCCATCAAGGACGCCTTCAAGCGCTACGTCACCGCCATCGTCTCCCGGCACAAGGACTCCCCCGCAATCATGGCCTGGGAGCTCGCCAACGAGCCCCGCTGCGGCGCCGACGCCATCCGCAACCTCCCCCGCAGCTCCGACTGCGACCCGGCCCGCCTGGGCGCCTGGATCGCCGAGATGAGCGCCTACGTGAAATCCGTCGACCCGGACCACCTCGTCACCTGGGGCGGCGAGGGCGGCTTCGACCGCCACGTCTGGTGGGAGCTCGACTGGGCCTACAACGGCTCCGACGGCGGCGACTTCGAGGCCGAGCTCGCCCTGCCCGACGTCGACTACGGCGTCTTCCACTCCTACCCGGACTGGTGGCTCAAGACCGTCTCCTGGACCGACGACTGGATCCGCGACCACGCCGCCGCCGGCCGCGCTGCGGGGAAGCCCGTCGTCCACGAGGAGTACGGCTGGCTGACCCCCGCCAAGCGCTTCGAGTTCACCGGCCTCATCAACCTTACCCCGCGCACCGAGGTCCTCGCCCGCTGGCAGGCCATCGCCCTCGAGGAGGGCATGAACGACATGTACTGGCAGCTCGGCTACTCGGGCTACTCGTACGGCCGTAACCACGACGACGGCTTCACCATCTACCTCGACGACGCCGAGGCCCAACCGCTCGTCTACGAGCACGCTGCAAAGGTCAATGCTCTGTGAGAGGGAGGGGGGGCTGTTTGTAAGCTTAATTATTGGGTAAATGTAATCATGTAATTACCAAGTCAATTCGGGATATACCGCTCGCCACACCATCCAAGGATATCCGTCGCGTCTCTCATCCCTTCTTTCTCTCTAATACCTTGCGCCCATCTCGTGATCCCCTCCCACCTGTTGGTATTGTGCACTGTGCCACCCCTTCTGGGTGCGCTTCTGCATCCGCTCTTCTGCCTTCATCCGCAGCCCGAAGACGACGGCCTCGACAATCTCCACCGGGTTCCACATCTCGACCAGCGCCCACACCCCGCCCGGGCCGCCAGAGTACGTCTGGGGCGCGTACGCCTCGTGGTCGCCGGCGAGGGGCCGGCTGACGCGGTCGCTCCCGATGACGTAGGGGCGGTACGAGTATGCGTGGTGGAAGAAGATGGCGATGGGTAGCATCTCGAGGCAGATGAGCATGGACGGGATGCCGATGCGGAGGTCCGCCTCCGTCAGCGTCGCAGTTGGTTTCAAGGAGCCGGTGTCGCGGAGGATCCAGAAGATGATCTACGGGGAGGGGCGTTAGGGCTTGCGTCGGTGTTTTTGAGACGGGTAGTAGTACCCTAGGGGGGAGGCTTACATTCTCAAGGAAGGTCAGAGTCACGACCAATTTGAAAGCCGTAAACTTGGCAATTGGTCGATGTTCTCCCAGCTGAGACTTGAGCTGCATGAAGAACCGGATCACCGTGACGAGAGCGAGTGTGAGTGAAGAGGAGCCTATGATGGACAACTTCGGTCTGTTAGCGCTGGCCCCGTGGCCCCGAGTATCGGTCTGTGAGTACGTATGCTTACCCAGAGCTTGGCATAGTGTGTGTCACTCGCGAACTCGCAGTAGACGCCCGCTCCTTGCGTGATGGCGGTCACGACGGCAACCAGCAGAGAGACGACGGGATATTGGAAGACGGCGAACCACATTTTCTGCGCGAGCGTCAGCAAACCAGATCACGCGACGCCTGGGCACGGAGATGAAGTAAGAAAGAAAGAAAGAAAGAAAGCCCACCCTGAACCATTCGAGGCCGTTCTCTTTCCCGTCGGCCGCCTTCTTGTTCTCCACCGTGAGCGCGGCGAAGAAGACGTCCCGGTGGTGCGCGCTGGGCGAGACGAACTCGCACAGCAGGAGGAAAAAGGTGCCGAGGCAGATGGCCTGGACGACCTCGAGCCACGGGTGGAGGTAGACCTCTGCCGTCGGGAAGCATACGGAGAGGAAGGAGAAGATGGACCAGAACGGGATGAGGAGCGAGATGCGCAGGATCCTGCCACTGTCAGAAAAGGGTCCCCCGTTGCGCGTCATATGCCGAGAGGGGAGTCATACTTGATCTGCTCGTTGCTCTTGCTCAGGTGCGTCGCGTGAAGGAACATCAGGGAGAAGATGACGAGACAGGACGCGGCGGTGAAGCTACCGGACAGGATCCTGTTGAACGTGTAGAAGGACATGCTGCCGATCAAGGGTTGAGATGCGTCTGGGGGTTGTATACGTTAGTGTTTGACGCCTTCGGTATGGAATCCATCAGCTGCACCTACTTTCCGCAAGGGAGATTTCCGGGCAAACATGTTTGTCCGAGTCGTCTTTGGCTCTGGCCAGGAGTAGCACATTCATCGCTGTCGGGTGGTGGTTGATGACTTGGGTGATTGAATCAGACTGACGAGGCCAGAAAAACCGTCTTTGGAGAGTCGAGCGGGTGCTTTTATTCTTCTTCGTCCCGCCAGCAGGCAGAAGCATAAAGCCATTTCGGGTCCATCACAGCGTCGATCACACGAGTAGTTGAATCCTTTGTGTCGCTCGGCCGCGTTCACAGCCCACTAACACGTACCGCCTACAAGCCACAACCCAGCCGTTGAAGACGGGCGCGCCAATGATGGTCGGCGATTCGAATGCAGAAAAAGATCTTTTGTATTTAGCCTTGAGGGAGCCCAATGCCTACCTACCTACCTACCCACCTGGTTGATGGCCGGGCCCACATCCACCCAGAATTCGGGGACCTCGAATGGAGGTTTCCAAAATCTCGACGGGGACCTTCGAATGGATTTCCCTATGCGGTGGTATCACTGTTCATCTGGTTGGTAGCCCAGTATTTGGCACAAGTCATGCTACATGTCGCGACGAGGATCGACCCTCAAATGCATCTCCCATGAGGGATCGCTGCCTGTCTGGATGGTTGGTTGGTTGGTGGCTAAGCTCCAGGGACCCTCGAATCGATTTCCCTATGCGGTATAGAGGGTGGCTTGCGCCGGTACGCGAATGCCGTATTGATTGGCGCGAACCCACCAGTGAGCGGGCCTCTCAGCCCTGAAGGGGAGGTCAGCACTAGCGTCGAAACAAGCTTCGCTGCCCCCCCGAACCCATTGATGCCAGGCTTTTGATTTGCTTGCGGGAGCCTAATAGGGCCATGGTCGCGGCACCGTTTGGGCGTTTTGCGGTGATGGGGGTCACGCTTGTGGGAAGATCGTCGAGTAGCGAATAGGGTTGTTGAGGAACTGGTGTCGGTCGGGCCAACCATAAAGGAACAACGAATAACACAACGGAGGCCACCCGTCGACTGCCTGTTCTTGAGCCATCGCGTGCGGGCACCTCAGATACGGTTCGTTGTCATGATAGGCGGCCACTCGCCTCGGTTTTGGTCACGATGCATGGCAAGTAACCTTCCCCATCATCCACGTCATCGACCGGAATGCCCTTCAACGCCTCGGGGGGGAACTGAGCCGGTCCCGGCCGGGGCTTGAGAGCCGCCATTATCCCCTGCTCCGTCCCGATTCGCAGCAGCGCCTCCCTCGCCGCCACCCGCAAGTGAGTTGGCGTCGTCGGGATGATGTACAGATGAGTAAGCGGCCATATCAGCCGGACGGCATCGTAGTAGGCGGTCGGAGAGCGCGAGTCCGCGGTAGGCGCATTGCCGCCCAGAGACGCCGGTATGGTGTTGAAGACGTCCCGGCTCGACGTCGCAATGACTTGTAGACAAAGCTCTCTACGCGACTGCAATAATTCGAGGCTGAAAGGGCAGTTCGGTGCGTGTTCGACGAGGTTGGTCAGGAGGATCATCATGTGATGGACCTTGATCTGCGCGCTGCGCCATGAGTTCCAGAAGTAGTCAAACGTCGGGGCGGGTCCTGTTTGACCTTCCGAGGCCGCCTGCATCCATTCCGATATGTCGAGCTCTGCCTGGTTGAACTCGGACAGGAGTGGCCCATACGCAGCGACCGCTCGCTGCGTGTCCCCGCTGCGGACGATGGGTACCAGCTTGGATAGCAGGGAACACGCCGAGGAGATGGACCGCCCGATTTGCAGCAACGGAGCCTCGACGGGATGCATATCCTGTTCTATTATGTTGAGCCAGTGATGGAATTCCGGGGGGGACGGCGTGTTTGTGAGGGTGTACTGTATTTGCTGGCGTGGTGTGAGTGAAGGTAATGTCAAAAGACTCGCTGGGCCGGCTTACAAGCATGTTGTGCATGACCCAGAAAATTTGCCGACCCCTTTGCGTGTGCAGCTGGCGGTCGCCTCTTGCGCGAAGGAGGCTCAAAATGCCTTGGCCGTGGATATGCCATGGAGACTCAGGAGAGAAGCCTCGTTCCTGGGTTGTTATAAAGGACCGTCGCTCCACGTCGCCCATCATCAGCTGCCAAAAAGAAAAGAAAAAACGTGTAAGTGTTGGTCCAAAGAAAGAAATCATGCTTGGCGTTGACAGATGGAGACGATGAGCACACGAGACTTGCCTCATAGTTCCCGAGCATCCAGACGGCCGTGATTGTGGAATCGGACGTGTACGCCTTGGTATTCATGATGGCTTCCTGCACAGATGCCAGGGCGCTGCCTAGAAGGTGGGAGAGCTCACGGTAGTCCGTTTTCGATCTACAGCGGTTCATCATATATGCCCTGGCGAAGGCTTGGCAGGCGAGAACGAGACAGTGGTCGGGCTCAACACGGCTGAACAGTCCCGGAAGAAATTCCAAGCCCGGATAGAAGCCGATCACGAGCGGTATGGACTCGGCCGTCCAGTGTTGATGGACGGGCCGCAAAAGGGGCAGGGGAGGCGTGCCAGCAGACCGGTACCCCGACGAGCTTGATTGCTGGGACGACGCGGATGAAGCCGGCGAACGGGGCGTAAAGGCAACCACCTCCGAAGCCGGCGGGGAGGATGCAGGGTGTTGCTGCTGCTTCTTCCGTCTCCGGTTCCCAAACGTCACGGAATCAGTGTGCTGGAAACGCAAGTCTTGGTCGTCGCGGTACCCGGGACACTGGGCCCCGTACTTGACGCATCTCTGGCATTGAGGCCTGGCCAGATCGCACTGTTTGCGGTCAGCTTCACCCGAGACGAAGAAACGACTCTCGCTGCCAGCGAGGGGTGGCTGCAGGTGTTTCCTCACCTTGACCCTCCTCTCGCGACAGAGGTGGCAGTTGGGACTTGGTTTCCCGATGTTGGGCATGGCGTGCTCGGTTTATTCACGCGGCCAGTTGGATCAGGGCTTTTGCCAATAGCCCTTGGGACTTTCCCAGATACCTAGACGACGAATTCGGGTGTGCACGTATGTTCTTGACCGCCGTTAGAGCATGATGCCCTCGCCCGAACGACACGGCCTCGGCACTCCGAGCCCAGGCCGTTGCGCAGGTGCTGGAGGCCGCTGAGAGATGATTTGTCATCTGGACCGAGCTTTCCCAGATGGGTTAGGCTTAAAGCGGGCTCGCCGATAAGATTACAAGACTGACTGATTGAGTTCTGCTTGACGTCCAAAGGTGGTCACGGATCTCATTTACGCCGTCTCTTGAGCGACGGAGCGATGGTGACTGACAGCTGAAGCCATGACCTGCCATAGTAGCAGCGTTGTGAAGATGGGATTCACTGCCCCGCGATATGGAGTTTGGTGGATGCGATGATCCGTTTTTGCGTCTGGGCGTACCAAACCAACCAGCTGTCAAAGAGCGATACGAATACGGGAAGAAGCCCCCAGGCGATGCGTGTGATTGGGCCGCACTTTGAGTCCAACAACGCCCGTGGCGCGTGAGCAAGTCCGAAGAGCATGTAGACTTGAGACATGGCCGGGTCCCGTCGACGGCGGCAAGCCGGACCCCGAGAGAGAGAGAGAGAGTGTGTGTGCAATTGATTTGACACACGTGGAGACGCGGCTTGGCCAGGTACTATTTTCGTAGTTTAGCTGGAGCAGACAAGCGCGGCGATCCCAAGTTAATCCAGATGGCAGAAAAGGATAACCAACGCATGGACGAAGCTGGGATATGCCGTCGTGGGGCGGGAGTGGTGGGAAATGCAAAAGGTGGCGTGGCGAGCATGGGAGAATGAATGGCACCATGGATGACGAATGGTTCGACTGGAATCTCGAGAAGCCGAGAAATCCGCCCCTGCCCGCCCCCTCTTCCATGCCCGCCCGCGCACGTACCATATTTACCATTGGACTCCGTCTTCGGAAGGCACGACACACCGAGTCACCGACGGACGTCTCGGAGCGGAAGGAGCTGTCAACAATGCACTAGGAACTACATAGTACTTACTTACCTCCCTACGTAGGACGGGTAAAGTAGCTGCTACAAAATAACTACCTAATTAAGGTAAGTGAGAAGGAGGATGGATGAGGAGAGGGGAACAAGTACGTACCTACCTGCCTCAGTGCTTGCTTTATCTGGCGATCAACCTAGGTACATGCCTGTAAGGAAGGAAGGAAGGAAGGAATTGGAAGAAACCAGGCAGGTGCAGTGCAGTGCAGTGCAGTGCAGTGCAGCTCAACAAGTTTTGCTGGAAAGAGGGGTACGGATGAGGCTACGGACCAATCAGCGCAACGAATCCGCAGCAATCAATGGAGATCAGTGGGCAGCACTGACCGACCGAGATTGGCAAATTGGATCGATGCAAGAGCGCTCGCTGCATTTGCCCTGTGTGCCTGCCCTGCCACACACGACAGACAGACTACCTACCCTGCACTACCTACCTACCTGCTTACCTGCAGTACCTAGGTACAGTACCTGGGTACATTGTGCGCCAATAGTAGTGTACCTGCCTGCCCGGACTCTGTCACTCATGTCACTTTATCTTTCTTGGCGCCACACCACGACCTGACAAAAGACACCGGTACCTCGGCGCGTGTACCAGGGAATCTACCTTGGTACGATCACCATCTGTCGTGGCTCCCACCGACGCAGGGAAGAAACGTCTGTGAGTGGCCAGATTATTCATCTCGCCCCAGTCCAGATGTACAGATGAAGTTTAGCGGCGTACAATCAATCGCTTCGCCCCTGGTTTGGTGGTCCCTTTATTTTTATTTTTTATTTTTTTACTTTTATTTTATTTTTTAATTCCCTTTTCCCCGTGCTGCTCTGAATTTTCATTGCTACCTTAGGTTATAATGCTTGCTCGCTTGCTCGGCGCGGCGCGGCTCAGCACACAACAAGCGACAGTCGGCTTTGACTAATCTGGATGGAGCAATCGGAGGCCAGGGTAGAAAAATGTAATATCCTCGTCGGTTTTGCCCCTGACCTGGCCTGACCTGATCTGACCCGACCTTAAACCCGACCGCCGCGAGCGAGCGAGCGCAACTTCGTACCAACATCTTACTCACGCATTGGAATTCTGCCCTTCTCTCCTCCCCTCCCCTCCCCTCCCCTTCCCTCCCAACCCTAAAGATAAGCTTTCTCAGCTCTTCCAACTACGTTGCAACCTCATCCGACTCGACTCAACTCGACTTTTACCCCCCGTCGCAAGACTGCGCCCGCGAGAGAGAGTGAGAGAGCCTCTCTCTGCGTGAGAGAGAGTGTGAGAGTGAGACTAAGAGATAACCTCCTGCTCGCCCATCATGGACGTCGCCCTCGAGATCCTCGATCCCCTCGTCCTGGACAAGGCCTACGCCTACTTCGTCCCCGCACCCAATGCGACCGCCGCCGCCGCCGCCGCCGCCTTCATCTCCGAACCGTCGGACTGGAACTCGTCCACGACCGCCGCATCACCCCTCTCGTACGGCTCCGCATGGCCGCGCGACAGCATCTTGCGCCAGTGCATCTCCCTCCTCATCATCACCCAGATCGGCGCCTCAATGCTCTATTGGATCTTTAGCGCCCTCTCCTACTACCTCATCTTCGATCGCCGCCTCGAGTACCACCCGCGCTTCCTCAAGAACCAGATCCGCCAGGAAATCATCTCCTCCATGAAGGCCGTCCCCGTCATCGACGTCCTGACTTTGCCCTTCTTCCTCGCCGAGGTCCGTGGCAAGAGCCTGCTATATTCCCGTGTCGACGAGTACGGCATCGGGTGGATGGTCGTTTCCGCCCTTCTCTTCATGGTTTGGAACGACATCACCATTTACTGGATTCACCGCCTCGAGCACCACCCTTCCGTCTACAAGTACATTCACAAGCCACACCACAAGTGGATTGGTAAGTCCATCGCTAGCCAGCCCAACATGTTTCAACCTCTATTCTCCTCTTCTTTCTTCGTTTTGCCCTTCTCCCCCCCCCTTTCCGCCATCTCCATTGGTTCAAGTGACTGACATGCCATGTTTCCCATAGTGCCTACGCCCTGGGCTGCGCTCGCCTTCCATCCTGTTGACGGATTCGTCCAGTCCCTGCCGTACCAGTGAGTCAGCACTTCCTCTGAGAATGTCGCCCATCGTCGCCAAATGAGTCTCGATTGGGGGTCATCACGCCTGACATCTCATCCGTATTGACATGTCGCCAGCATCTTCGTCTTCATCTGCCCCGTGCAAAAGTACCTCTACCTGTGCCTGTTCATCCTCGTCCAGATCTGGACCATCCTCATCCACGACGGCGACATGATTTCCGGCCACTGGCTCGAGAAGTATATCAACAGCCCTGCCCATCACACCCTGCACCACATGTACTTCACCGTCAACTACGGCCAGTACTTCACCTGGGCCGACAACTACTTCGACTCCCACCGCGCGCCCGAGCCCGAGCTGGACCCCCTCCACGACGCCCTCAAGGTCATGCGCGAAAAGGGTCTGGTGGATGAAAAGGGTAACCCTATCCCGCAGGACACCAAGAAGCATCAGTGAGACGGGGCGAGAGGCGTGATCATTGGATTCTCTTTTTTTTTTTTTTTTTGAAAGCATGGGGTTGTTAGCGTTGACGGGTTTCGCCCGACGAACCGTTCACCGACGAAAAGCATGGCGGCACGGCGAAATGTTGATGTTTAGATGAAATTTTCATTTCATTCGGTGGCTGGGCCAAGAGGGCCCGCGGCCTTTTTCTTCATCCACCATCGGGACTTCCTGGTGGGTATTTATTCCCCTCTCACAAAACTTCATGGCGAAGGAGGCATAGCATACTACCATAATCGTAATTCATCGGAGAACATCCTAGGTTCTTAACCATCCATCCCACGTGGGTACCTCTGCAACATCGAGCAAACTGAGATGCGTAGTAATGACTGTCTCTCGTGGGGTTGCAAGCGTAATCTCAATCTCGCAATGATATTGAGGACAAATCAAAGTCTTTTTCATTGCTTCGTATCCCTCTCGCTCATGCTCTCGATGAGATGAGAGTGGTCTCAGCGCCTCACTTTCACCTCATCTGACATACGCCCGCTGAGACGGTCCCTCCACCCGGGCGAGCAATTGATGTTTTTTTTTTGTTTTTTGTTTTTAAAAAAATTGATTCTATAGATGTCACCCGAAGCCAAGGTTTAGCACACTTTGGGCGGTCAACAAAGTCAGTTCCCCTGCTCATTGATTGCCCAGACTTATTGGCAGGCTTTATTTACCCTGGGGTTTTTTATTCTTTTTTTTGTATCTTTTTTTATTCATTTATTCCGAGACCACACTCCCCGGCCCCCAACCCGACCGGTCCGCCGGGACGCAGGGCAGCGGGTTCGCCCCTCTTTTCTGGCGCTCGCTCGCTCGCCTCGGCCGCCGAAAGCGGGCGGACGATCACTCTTAGGTTCTCGGCGACGGACCATGCAGCAGAGAAGTGTAACCGGGGGGTGGGAGAGGGGGTAGCAGAGCGCCTCCTCCACCCGCCATTCCTTTCGCGGAAAGCGTATGCGATCTTATCTTTCTCGCCGATAATCTACCCCGCAGGGGAACCGACCGGCGGTGCAGCCGGCCGTCGAGCACGGATGACGTCTCTAGGGTTTTGCTCTGCTCGCGTTAGGCACTCTTTCGAACAGGGGAATCGAGAAAACTTCTTCCTAGGTGTCACGAGACTCAATTCAAATACGTGCCGTTCATTGCTCAATCGAAACCGAGAGGTTGCTTTGTCATATATTGCACCAAACAACTCTATAACGCTCGAGAGAACATGGTATTCCGCGTGACGGACCTCACGGAGGCAGATATCCCAGGGGCCGTGAAAGCCGTACAGTACGTAGCATCTGTCCCCCCTTTCCGCCGTTGGACCATGTAAAGACGCTCTCCTCCTTTACCACGGACAACCTTGTGACCGGCTCATATTCTTACGTGGGAAAAAAATTGCGATCAAAAGGCAGGCTTTCAGTGGAGACCCGTACAACGTCTGGGTCTACGACCAGTCCAAGGTGAGCTTTTTTTTTTTTTTTTTTTTTTGGCACTTCTGCGGCTCAGGGAAGTTCATCTCGCTGAAACACAACCCCCCTCCCTTCCCGTCCATCAGTTCAGTCCCGAGAGGAACTACGCCTCGCTCGCGCTCCGCATGCGCTGGGGCATGCGCAACGGCATCTTCCACGTCGCCAAGGAGGAGGGCAGCGACGAGGTGCTGGGCGTGGCCATGTGGCTGCCCCCCAGGCCCGCGGGGGCGCCGCCGACGTGGACCGACTGGCTCGAGGGCTGGCGTCTGTGGCTCGGCCAGGTCAACTACAACCTGTGGTACGGACGAGGAGGGTTGAATGTCAAGGTACGTCTGTTCCCTTCCCCCCCTTCCTCACAGGTCAATACCATCCCCTCCTCTTCACCACCCCTGACGCGGAGAGCTGACGAGTGTCTTCCCCCGACAAAGCGATATTACATATGGAAAGACGCGCAGGCAAAGGCCCAGCGGGACCTCTGGGCTGACCCGCGGGGCTATTACTTCCTCAACATCATGGTCGTCCTGCCCGAGGCGCAAGGAAGGGGGGTAGGCACCGCGATGATGAGGGCCGTTACGGCCCGCGCCGACGCCGAGGGGGCAAGGTGCTACCTCGAGTCCAGCAGGGACGCGCCCAACACGGCCATCTACGGGCGGTGGGGTTTCGTCGTCCAGAGCGAGATGATCTGCGACGACGGCGGCGACGCGATCCGGCTGTTCACCATGATCCGGGAGCCGGGCGCCCCGCCTGGGGACGGGAGGGGGAGGTCATGAGAGAGATTCAATATTTGTCGAGGGACGACCGACTAGACTGAAAATACGGCGTCGCTCCCCATCGTCCTAAAGGGGAGCTTCAAGCATCAAAAAGGCTCAAGAAGAATTCAATCACAGTACGCCAGCAATATAGCTCTTAAATCACGACAGCTACCAGCTTTGCGGTAGTCCATACTGCTCAGAAGGAGTCATCCATATTCATGAAAACGCGCTTGAGATCTTTGGTCAAATCGACGTATAGATGTGGTGACGAAGGCATGCGCTACTGATGTTCTGAATTTGTTGACCCTCGGTGTAGCAGCAGTAGATCTGTCTCTCTCTCTTTCATATTCGTGAACGTGTTTAAACAACAAGACGTCAAGCGGGCGGTCCAACTTCTCAAGCACGTGCTTGCGAGCGATTCCGGCGCTCTGATGCTCTTTGCGCTTTCGATGACACCGATCCACGTGAGAACTCAACATTGGGAGCTTCGTCAGGTTGTCGTGACTCGTGAGCTAAAGACCCGGTAACTACGGGAACTGGTACTAAAATATTATTTTATGACTTACAAGTGCAGAGATAGCCATGTGAATCATGAAAGTGTTATCAAAGGAAACCATGAAAGTTGTAGACATCGCTCCTTGCGAGCTACGGAGTACTTCAACTCCATCCTTCCTTACTCTCGAACATGTCTGTCTACCTTTGTCATTTCTCCTCCTTACAACCCGAAATCATACAATGCCTACAGTGGCTAAACCTCGACCGCAAGTTATCGGCGTAAACGCAGACAAGGTTTCCAACTCGGCAGCCAGCCTGCTCGAGTCCGTCTCATACTACGACTTCTGCACCCGTTACATCCTCCGTACATCCTTCGAGTTCCCGGACACAAGCTTAGGCATCGTCCCGTGACAGGCCGGTTTCTCGAACACGATTATCCGCGCCTTTCAACAAGATCTCCACTTGACCCTGCGGCCGGACGACGTATGGCTAGCCGTCCTTGTTCAGCTCAGCTTCTTCATCAACGGCCAAGACCGCGCCGAGGCGCTTCGCGACAGACTTGTAGCCCACCAAGGCCGCAAGAGCCTAGTGGTAGACGTTGGGCCCGCAGGCCTTGCAGCGGTCGACATTGGCCTCTTTGCGGACCAGCTGGTATAGCTCGCTAAAGACAACCTTCGAGATCCAGAGATCGCGACGGGACTGCTCCTCGAGTTCAGCACGACGACCGAGAATGACCGGGCCACCGCCGCCATGACATTCTTGGGGGCCACGAAGGACTGTTTCGACTACGAGATGCGGATGGGTTGCGGCTTCCCCTCAGTCACGTTGCTGGGCGACCGGGAGGATTGGGTCAAATTGCTAGACGGCCTGGACATTTTTTCGTGGCTCAGTGATGAGACCACTGAATGGGCCGCCTGCTTGTACAAAGTGCTTGAGTACATGGTTGCCAGCTTCGATCGCTCGCAGGACGAAGACGTGAAGACCTTCTGGATGCGCGCGGTCCACGAGTCCAGCAGCAGCGGCTCCGGGGAGGTGACCAGGCTGTGTGGGTGGCTGACTGCCTTCTCGTGGCGGGGTCCTCCCGGTAACCGCCAGAAGAACTTCAGCAGCGCGTGGAAGCGGCGGTTGGCAATAGATGGGGTCGAGTTCCCCGTTATTAGTGTGGACCATATTCCGGCGTCCATAGAACTACGGTGCCCACTCCTCGTACTACCATGATGAGGAGGGACGCCCTTTAGTGTCTGCTTTTGAGGGGCCCGGAAACGCCAAGGACTGGGAATACATCATTCAGAAGACGAACGCCCTCTTTCTTCCTGACTGGTCGTCTCTCGGTGCCAAGAACGCTCTCGCGGCTGCTCCTTGTGTGCCTCACGGTCTCTTCAACTGTGAACCCTGGCCTTGGGGCAACACGGACTCGAATACCTACGTGGATGCCTCCTATCTCGAGTTTCTCAACACTGTGGCAGGCAACTGTGGCTCGGACATGAAATATGGTAAGTTGTTCTGTCAGGTGCCCTCCAGCATCATATACCAACAAGTAAAAATGTGCACTGACGCCTCGTTTGTAACTTTAGTGATGCCAGCCAGTCCGTGGTTCTATACCAACCTACCTGGGTACAGGAAAAACTGGATGCGGAGAGGAGAGTAAGCCAGACCTATTCGTATTCAGGCTAATGAGATGATTTACTGACGTATCGTCTAGTGATCTGTGGTTGGCTCGCTGGGAACAGATCAGGTTCCTCAATCCTGACTACGTCCAAATGATTTTTTGGAACGACTTCGGAGAGTCCCATTACATCGGGCCCCTCTACGTTGAGGGCGACAGCCATGAGGCATTCACGGTTGGCCAAGCGCCGTTCAACTACGCACTCGACACGCCTCACGACGGCTGGCGGGATCTTCTCCCTTTTACCATCGACCTATACAAGACCGGGACCGCTCCTGTCTCACAGGAGAAGCTGGTTGCCTGGTACCGCATCACATCGTCTCAGGCTGGCTGTAATGATGGCTGGACAACCGGCAACATGGTGAGCCAGCTGCAGCTAGAGTTTTGGCCGCATGAGGTTGACCAGGATAAGATCTTTTACTCGGCCCTGCTCGCCGAGAACAAGCAGTTCACTGTGACTGTTGGCGGAGTAAACCTGAATTCAAAGTGGGACAATATCCCCAGCGGAGCAGTCAGCATTCACCATGGCAGTGTCGAATTTGGGCGAAACGTCGGTGCTGTTGTCATCATAGTTTGCTCCATGACTGTTAACAAGCGACCTATCACGGGAGACTGTAGCTCAACGAGTGGCTACACCAACTGGAATGCCTTTGTTGCCAGTACGACTGGAGCAGCCCTAAGCGCAAAGGTCGATACCACCAACTGGGTCTGCATCGAGGGCACAGCCGCCGCTGGGTTTGATAAGCTCTGCGAATTCACTTGCAAGTACGGCTACTGTCCACCTGGGGCATGTTACTGCACCAAGATGTGTCCCGGCATTAAGGAGGCTGACGCAGATACTCCTGGCTTCGGCACCGTAGGGTATCCCGCGCAGGGGAAGTCTGCGAGCTATCAGGGCCTTTGCACCTTTGCTTGCAACCTCGGCTTCTGTCCAGCAGAGCACTGCGGAACAACAGAATACCCAACAGTCGTTCCTACAGTCTCGCCCTTCACACCAAACGCCTGTACCTCTGGCACGGGAGGGGGGGGGGTTCTCGATGGACTCTGCAACTTTTCCTGCAACTTTGGCTTCTGCCCCATTCACTCTTGGACCTGTTCCTCGACAGGTCCGTTGCATGACGTGCCGTCTCAGAGCGAGACAGTGTCAGGCAAGTCCGTCGACGGCGTGGACAAGCGGCTGTACAACTCGCTCTGCGAATTCGCTTGCAGCCGCGGCTACTGCCCGCAAGGGACTTGCACCCAGGTGGCGGGTGCCGTACCGACAGGTCAACCCGAGCTTCAGCGCCGAATCGATCCAACATGGGCAAACGATATGGATTGTCCCTGAGGGGAGGCCGACAGTGTTCTGTACTACAAGGTCAAGCACACAACTTACGACGCACATCAAGTGCTGGACCGGCTAGCCGCAACTAATCTGGTTTATCACGCATATTCCCACCCTTCGATTGGGAATATCTTTGTTTTCATGGAGGCTCTGCCAAGGTCGCTACGTGAGAAACTAGGCGCCATGCCGGGGGTGAGTTTCCCTTTCCCTTCGAATTTCACACGAAGGGCTAGCGAGTTAACTTCAACAGGTGAGCAAGTACTATGCCTACGTCGAATCCGATGTCGATAAGCCCTGGCACCGATCTCAGGTTTCCAGCTACCCTACTGGGGAGTGGTTCTCTGAAGGAACGTGGTTTGAGCCTGCTCAGGATCACCTGCACGAGTATTTCCACGATGACACATTGGGAGCGGGTCAACACATATACGTTTTCGAAGACGGGGTTCCGGAAGCCTTTGTGGTGAGTCGCAAAACCCAACTGCGCCCGCCAGTTGTAGCATTCTCGCTAACAGTCACGTCTCGGTACAGGACGGCGCTGGAGATAAGCTGGAGTTGATCAAACCGGAGTTCGTCATCAGATGTGGCGACCTGAAAACGAAACACTGATACATGGTTGGATCTTTCGTCATATCCCCATCCGCTGGTATCGTTCCGGAGGCCACGATGATTGTGTTCGACAACTCGGTAGCGATGATCGGTGGGAAGCGGCGCGAGAAAGTCCTGGCGGGTCTTTTGGCTATGATCAGCGACATTGAGGACGACAAAAAAACAACGACAAGGTAAATGTGTCATCAACATGTCGTTCGTGGTAACATGACTACCGACCTCCGTGAAGCAATTTATAAGAGAGCTTGGTAAGTTATAGACCAGCTTCCGTAGAAGCGCATCCTGGTGGGGGCTAGTGTAGAACTGTAAGCATGATGTATCCTCCTGTTTTGGGCCTAGTGTGACATGATTTGAGTTTGAATGGTACTTGTGGCTAGTGCTTGGTCCGTGACATCGGTCCTTATCCGTAGTTACAAGAGTTATCGGAGTTGCCGATCAGGGTCTAAGTAAGGTAAATTACTCTAAATATACTTTAATATACTTATTATACCTAAGTCTATAGATATATTTCTATTAGATCCTAAGTACCTAGGGTTCTAGACTTTTAACATATGACTGTAGCTTTGTAGTGCTAAAGGCTAAATTTAAGTCTATTTTGTATCTTAGAGGGAATCTGATGGGCTTGAGGCTGATTGTGACTGAACCCTGAATCATTATGGAGTTACAAAAGAATGGCAATATTTCTCGGTTGGTTCAGCGGACCGGGTGCTATCCCGTGGAATCTGCGTTCGCGGCTTCTTCGGGTCGTCACGCCTATACTAAGCTACGGTTATCAAGGCAGTTGGTTCCTAGTGGGGTCCATCTCCGAAAACTCTGCCTAGGCTCATAGAGGTCTTTTCGCGATCTCCGGGGTATTGTGTTTCTATCCATGTAGAAACTATACTTTGTTATTGTGTTGAGTATTGGGCATAATACTCAACACAATAATCAAACACCTATACGCTTAACTGCCTCTATAACACCTATAGCCTTCACAACTGTTGTATGTTCCACTGTAATGGCTATACAGAAATTACCGCCCTAATTTGCTATAGTAGGTACGCCTACTTGAATCGTTCAAAGCGCCCAGCAAGTCCAGCCGGGCTAGCCGGGCTAACCCCACCTAAGCCAGGCCACCCACGACCCCCCCCCCCCCCCCCCCCCCCCCCCCTCCAGCCAATAGAGCGTTCTTAATAGAAACACTTTGTATCAAGATATATTAATATGACATTGATGCGTACTGAAATAAGTTTATATTGTAGCTACTTAGATACCAAACTACTGGGAGGCTATTATTGTATAATTACTTACTAAATAATGTTTCGTTTCTTTTTAGAGATTGCTGATTGGCACCTAGGTTGAGCAGTCACAGACGAGATATCCCGCTGTCTCATTCGTCGCATCGGCAATGGGATGGGGTAAGTGATATGGTTCGATTCGGTTGTTCTCGATAGCTTCCTAGTAGCCCGGGCTGCACGGGCTGCCAGCGGCTGAGGCATTAATGGGCGGACCGGTCCCATGCATGCGCAGACCGGTCCCACGCCGACGGAGGCGTCTGGCCGCGGCGAACGGCGTGGCCAGCATCTCGGCCTCGCGGTATGAGTCAGGCCACGTCCGACCGTCTGCCCGGCAGCCGTCCGAGCCCGGGACCCCTGCCTGAACCCCGTGGTCAAGCAATTTTTTTCCTTACTAGAAATATAAAGAGGCCCTTTCTATTCTCTAGAGATGATTTCTTTTACTTCCAAACTACAGTTTCTTCTATCACACAAATCCTACCAGTCATTCTTTACAAAGTCCTCTATATTGCATTTTACAATGAAGCTTTCCTACGTATTAAGTGTTGCACTTGTAGCTCAGGCTCAAGCAGCCGACTGGTGGTGCCAGTATGTCGAGTATTTAACTTATGTCTTGTGTCTTATGCTAATGGAGATTAGGTGTTACGTACAAAAACAAGTAGGACGGTTTTTACGCACCTCTATCGATACACGTAGAACAACAATTCAGTGTAACGCACTAAATGGAAGCCGACATAGTGAGGGCTGGTGTAAGGTATCTTTTAGATCGAGTCAAAGATGGGAAGACGAATGGGTAAGATAAATGATAGCTGACTTTGCACTGATAATCGCTAATACGTATTGCAGACATGCAGCGGCCCTGCGTATGGCTACTGTATTAACCAGGAGCCAGAAATCTAGCATGTAAAATAGAGTAGGTTTAGATGTTTGTGTTGCAATATGGGCATCGAATATGGAATAACCCGAATACCGGCATCCGTTTGCCAGCCTATTACTACCCGGCTGCTTAGCAGTCCCCATGTACTTCCTTCTTTTCCCTTCTTCAGGCAACAGTAGATATCATCAAGAGCCTTCTGCTTCACCCATCCGATCGGATATCCCCTGTGATACCAACAGTTTGTGTGTAGTGGCAGGATAAGAGGCAAGCTACTGTCGCCCTACTTCTATATAAAGCACCATTTTTTAACATCTCTATTGGTCTTTAGTCTCCTGGAAACCAATAAACCTATATATGCACGTTTTCTGTAAATCATAAGAGGTTAAATGTAAGACTCGTTTTCCATCCTGCTTTTTCCTCCTTTAACTACCGACAATTTCTGCTTTACTCACTATGCTGTCTTATGCGTCGCCCTTAAAGCAGTGTCACTAGGTGAGCCTCAAGAGAGCGTTGGACACAGGATCCGTGCGATATACTGCCAGTTTCATGACCTATCAAAGAACGGTCACTGAGGAGTCCACCTATAGCGAAAATGAAAAGAAACATATATATGCAGCTACAAAGCTAAATTACAGTTCTTTATATGTCTTTAGTCCGAGTCAGGAGGCGATTTTGGCCAAGTATCCCAGTCCACCACATCCTCCCATCTCAACGGTTCGTCGTACTCGTCCCCAGATTCATCTACGCGGTTGTTCTGGGGAAGCCTTCCAGGTTGGCTGATTCTAGTCCGATGACGCGTCCGATTGCTCTTGTTCCCCTTGAAGAAAGCCGACCTCGCTGGGCCAGCCCAACGTTTCAGCTCGTCTGGCTCTCGAGCACATAGCAGCACCACCTCTCTCGTTGCAAGAGCGTCTTCCAAAGCATCGTGAACTGCGCGACCACCAGCTTGGGCGGGTTTGCGGATCTGGATGCCCAGGAGCTCATGGCAGAGCGTCTGCAGGCTCCATCTCTTCCGAATCTTCGAATTTTTCCCCAGCACAGCTTCGGCGGTGACGAGAGCTGAATCGATGATTCTCGAGTGGGAAGTACGCAGCACTTTGAGATCTTTGTGCACCGATTGTCCGATGACAATTGTCTCTTTATCAGCGAATCGCCAAAGCTCGGCACGAGCGGCTTCCCAGCCGTGCAGGACCCTGTTCTCCTCAACGGCCTTCTGCATACTGACAGCGCTGATGCCAGTGATACCCTCACGCCAGTCTATAATAGGCCTTGAGGGGTTTACAAGGCAGCTACGCAGTACCTCGCCTGACAGAAAGTCGATCATCGTCATCTGAATAAGCTCGTTCTCCCCTCCGTCAGCACCGGCCATCTCACAGTCTAGGACGATGGCCGCAGTTTTGGGCGCTGACGGGTTTATGTCGGGACATGGGAGATCGGGTCTGGGATTCGGGAGGGAGCCATTCTGCATTTCAGCGTCGTTTGGCATGATGTACCCTTCCTTCCGGAGACGCTGCTCTGAATGGCAAAGACTTGAGAGTCGACGTCTGATGGCATCTAGTTCGGCGGTGGAGAGGGTTGAGTAGGCGACGTCTCGATAAGTGAGGGAGGGCGCTGACGCGGACGAAAGCGGCCCACTGGCTATGCTTGTTCCCTGGATAGCCTTATAGGAGTGTTTTGCCCGAGCATGTTGCTGCTTTGCAGATTCTGTACGAAACCGCTGCTCACACTGAGAGCATTCATACTTTTTGGGTTGCTTGACGGGAGACATGTTGTTACGACAAGCTTCTGGCTGATCATCTATGATCCGGCAGAGGAAGTTCAGGATTTTTGAAGTGCTGCGACGGTGATCAGAGCAGGGCATCTGTGTGTTGGCGAGCAGGGAGAGTTTGCTTCAACAACCTTATAACAGTAACGCAGAAGCGCTGCTATCGAACGACCACATAGGCTGCTTTCGCCACGTAAGCGCTTCTGCAGGGAGCCAAGAAAACACTTCAAAAAGGGAAATGTGATAAGAGCAAAACCATCATGTCTTGGTTGGATGGACACGGGGAGACAAGAATAGCATCAACACACTTACTGCAGTAGCGCAGAAGCGCAGCTATCACAACGACCAATCAGGCTGCTTTCACCACGCACTCGTTCCAACAGGAAACCAACAGAACATATCAGAACGGGAGTTATGATTGTGACAAGGCAGCGACTGGTTGCATGTGGTTCTCAGAAGTAACCATGTTGCTTTGAAACTTGCTACTTGCCGCTTTGGTAAGGGTGGGTGTCAATCCACTCTTCTCCTAGACCAATTCGTTGACAGCTTATTTGTAATTCCAATGTCGCCTAAGCCTGTTAAAGGTGCTTGCGCATATTTCTAGCCAAGTCTTCTTGATGTGGGCGTGACTCATTACAAATACGGCAGTCTGCCCAACTGACAACCTGGCACATCAGGCTGCTGTACAATGCATCGCGCACAAGGAATGAAGGCCGACCATGAGGATGATACTTTTGATGGTCGGAGAACCTTGGCATAACTCAAAAGCCTGACTGGGGCTGTCAAAATCTAGGTGCTCAACGCTGGAATATTATATTTACTGTTGAACTATTAATGTCTTTGTCCAGCTCCAGCCGTGTCTCTACTTTGATCTTAGTTAGCCCAGTTACTACAGCCCCGGCGTTTGACAATGCAGTTTGTTCCCCCGAGGTGGCTCCTAAAAAGACAAATCGACTTGTACCCAGGCATCCTCTGACTGCGATCGTGCTTCGGTGGGACCACAACAGAACCACTGTCATTTGTCCGTTCTGCAGTGAGGCGCATATCTATCTTATTCGCCTCTCCCCTGCGACTGATAGTGAGGGGCTTGCAAAGAAGCATACCGAAGGAACACCCGGATATTCGATTTTCCGCAGGGCTCTCTGCTGGCAAGATACCAACAGCTCGCTCTCTTGCAAAATTCTGTTCCCATTTGGGCAGGATGAAAGAGTATCTGGTCTTAGTTGGGAAATTGAGATGTACAACAACCAGTCTGGCTCTCGTTGTAGACGTTTCCGAACTATTGGAATAGTGCTCGATTCAACCTAAGCACTTCTCAGAAAGGAGTCCTGCAAAGAAGAAAACGATGTTCAATCAACAACTCGACAATTCAAAACCCTTCAACTGGAAGGCTCCTCCGGTCAAAAGCTTTCATCCACAAACAACATATGCTCGTTTGGATGCGACCCCGACTCCGCTCATCATGTCAGAGATACCAGATGCTGCTCATTGCTAGGTCATCTTGTGGCCTAGGGACAGTATAATAAGATAAATATGTTGCTCTAAAGAAATGTCTTCGTCGATAGAACCGACAAGGACGGACGGACACCACTGATGGAAGCAGAACTTTGGGGTCAAGTGGATATTGTCAAGAGTCTTCTTCGTACGGGAGCGAACCCACGTCTAACAGACAACCGAGACATGAGTGCTGCAGATTACGCAGATGAGAGGTTAGAAAACGACAAAGAAAGAATCCAAAGACATGTCTCCTACGTCGAAAATCCATACCTTACAAAACGGGATAGAGCGGGAATTCTTGCTTTGCTTGGACCTCCACCTGCAACCCCCCTCAGTAATCGCCTCACCTATACTATCAACGACTTTGGCGATTGGCATTTTCACAAATGCCCAGAATACGATATAATTACGTTCTTCCTGCCAGTATTAGAGATCCCGATCGCATATCAGTATAAGACCGCAGCCATTCTCTGTCGGCGGGACCCTTTTGCGCCTTGCCTGGCAGTGAGTGGCTGGTCCGGTGGGCACTCCAAAACCCCGGTTCAACAATCAGGCTTCGAAAGGCTTGGAGCCGAATATTGGGCGCACCGAACACTCACTATTTCGAGGCAGATCGGGTTCAAATTCGACACTGACAGCCGGGACCCCAGAGACAAGCCTGGGCTTTACTACGCTTGTCATGCCGAGGCACAGCTTATGACCTTCTACTTAGACAAGTATTTCGCATTCCAATTTGATGAGGACCATCCAGAAGTTGACGAAGGACTTAAAAAGCTTTGTTTAAGTCAGGAAGACAGGCCAGAAGCTAGAATCCATGCGTCTCAGGATGCATGCCTAAGTTGCCAGCGATATAGAGATCATATTACAGCCGAAACCGGATTTATTTTTCAGTTCTTGCTTGCTAAGGAGGGATCTCGGAAGCAGGGTTCTACGAATTAAATAAGTGAAATAGAGATACTAGCACTTCGTCTTTACTTTCTCATCACTAGGAGCCCTGGAAATTTCAGTGATCTAGTCCAAGGTATTGGGATTCGGAAACAGTACTAAGCTTGGCAGATTAACGGAACGCTCCGAGAAAGAAGTTCCGGATTGAGACACATGGATATGGTTAGACATCCGGAGGGAAATAGGAGAATGGCCCAGATTCCGTATCTCCTGTCGAATAACGCATCCTTAAAACCTGACTGTTACCGACTTGGCACCATTCCTCAGAGGAAATCTTTTCACGATCAATGAAATAAACGTATGAGAAAATATGAATTTGATGTAATCCAACCATTTTCAATCAATTAAGTTACGATCTGTCGATATGTCTGAACCTTGAAACCGATAGCCACTTGATCGTACTACATGAAAGGATTGAGCCGTCAAATTTTAAAAAATAGTTTGTCGATGCAGCTGTAAAGACTAAGAGCACACAGGTTAAGGAAAATCTTGCGTCGTCAGCCGAGCCTAGAGGAACGGCCGACGACAACTACTTGGCTGCCGTAACTGCGAACGGGTTCGCCGTGAACGTCCCATTGGGGTCAGCCTTGGCCCTCGCTCTGCCGATTCTCTTGTACTTCTCTTCATCCTCATAGTAATACTGCCAAACCTTCTTGTCACCCAAGTTCCAGTCACCGTAGGAGCCCCACAGAAGGCGCTTATCTTGCTTGCTGAACGGGCTGGTGGGCCCGTTCATAAGAGAGTCGTTCTTTGCCTGCCAGTCCTGGGCGATCTGCCTCGACTCGTCATCGTCCTGGTGGAAACAGTCGAGGACCTGGACGACGGTACTGTCTCTCCAGCTGTAAGACGTGCCGTTGTCTTTGTTGAGGTAGAACATGGAATTGTCCCCCCCGAAGCACTGGATCTGGACTGCAAGCTTGCATCTCTGATAGAGCTCGAATTCCTTTTCACCTTTCTGACCCTCGATTGCCGATTTGGGGTTGTAGATGAGATCGATACGGTCAACTACTGCCGGAACCCAGCTGTCTTTGACGAGAGTTCTGGAGCTAGTGGCGTACGTCCGCTTGTCGTAGGGGAGGTTGAACTCGCGTTCCTTTGGGAATATCCATTGACCAGTCATTTCGGCCATCTCCATGTCAAGCTTCTTGTATTGAAGCGCGATTCCCTTGAGGTTTTTGAACTTGCGGAACCAAGCATCGACGCTGGCATCATATGTGTCTGTCTTGCTGGTTGGGCACCATTGCGCATAAAGTATGATGGCAGCCGGAAATTTGCCCTCGAGGAATTTTGCGATGTCTTCCCCAATCTGTGACCTTATCACCTCCTGCATCTTGCTCCATTCCTTACCATCTTGTAGCTCCTTGAACATCGTCGCAATGGGGAAGTCCTGGCTAAGAACGCTGATACAAAGGTCGAAACCACGCGGTACGGAACGGTCGTCAGCCATCTCGGCAACGGCGTTAAGAAGCGTACTGAGCAAGTCTTTGTTGTATAACCAGAGGGCTTTGATTCCCTGTGGGTTTCTGGAACCGTTGATGCCAGGGACATCAGTGATGTAGCTCTGAGACTTATAGACCTCAATGATGTAGTGGGTGATAATGCCGAAGTTACCAGGACTGCCGCCAAGGATGGCCCAGAAGAGCTCCGGATCGCTTGCCTTGCTGATGTCTCGAATATCTCCATCGTGGCAGACCATGGTGATAGTTCTAATATGGTCGCCAAAGAGCCCAAAGCTTCGGGACAACTGGCCATAACCCCCCGTCTGGCCATGTCCTCCAATGCCCACGTAGGCGCACTGGCCGTGGGGGACGAAAAGTCTATTGTGCTTGAGATAAGCGTTCAGCTCAAAGTTGCGAATGCTGACGCCGACGTGAACCAATGCTCGATCATCAGGAATCGGGTTTGCGGGTCGGATGACCATGAGGTCCTTGTAGGTGTTGGACAAGTCGATCTGGATATTCTTGCCGGTGGTGGATGATGCGCCACTGTACTGGTGGCCACCACTCTTGACAGCAATAGAGATGTTGTTGTTTCGAGCAAAGTTGACCGCCTTGATCACATCGTTGTCATTTTTGGGCCTGACGATGAGATCCGGGTCCATCCCTCTGTCTCTCTGATGGGTCGAGCTGGCGTACTGCTGGTTGAAAAAGGCGTAGTCTCGCTTCTCAAACTCATCACCATCTCGGGAATATTGAAAACCCTCGAAGCCCTGAATGCGAACCATGATGACGAATGTTCCAAGCTAATGTATGAAGATGATGATGTCGGTTGATGATCAGATGGGAACTCGAGGTGGACAATGGGGTGTTTTTATAGATCGATGATTGCCTTCTGCCTTGATACAATGCTGCCAATTGGTTCGATAGCGATGTGATGGTCGACAAGTGACGGTGAACATCCCTTTTCAGAAGGGGCTTTCCGTTCAGCCTTGTGTCTTACAATGCGCTGGTAGAAGTCACCGCATGCAGTCGTAAAATATTTGATGGTACCCTTTCACTGACCGCTGTGTTCTTGTTCAGGCATCACATGCTTCTAAATTGACACAGTAAGATTCACATACATTTTTTAAGTTAATGGCTTGAAAGCTGACCATTCAATGAGACATGTCATCCGAGCTGATGAGTGTGAGGCGATCGCACGACTGCAACTGGCTTAGATACTTCTGTTACACGGATACTGCCTAGTGCTCCGCCCCCCGTAATACTCCAGATATGTCGTTACGAACGGCTGCCCGGCCAAGCGTTTAACGGTCTTGGCGGAACTCGCACGAGCGTGGTACGCCGCACCAGGCCCCCAAGCTCGATAATTGCGTAGACCGTGCCTGATACTTCAACTGGACATATTTTGCGCAATTCCAAAATTGAACAGGGATGGGACTTGAATGTCTGACTATACTGAAGTGATGCTAGGCTGCCAATGTTGAATACGAGTTATTGCGACCGACTCACTGAGAGGATTTGCTGGATTGAATACAAATTAGGTATTATTGGATGACTGCAAGTTTTGTGCTAAAATCTGACACTTGGTCGCCTCTTTTTGGTCTTTCGATGCTCTGTGTGCTCACAGTGCTTAACCAAAGTACTTCCTCAGACGCCACTTACATCAAGTCTGAATACTGATTCTTCAAGTCTGGAGACGCTTCTCTGAGATTATACCTGCGGTTGTTGAATCTTCAGGGTTAGGTCTCCACAGAGTTGACTTGTGTGTTAACTGGAACGAGACCTCGTTCAAGCTACGCAAGCACACAGTTGAGTAGATATAGAGAAATGAATTACATTTACCGCTAAAACGAACCCAATCTGATCAGGGGTTCAAAGAATAGCATAGCGTTTATAGGCAGTTGCAGTTACAGCGCTATGGTGCAAGTCTTGTAGATGTATATGCACGGGCTTCAATCAGAAGTACCTCCTAGCAGCTGCCTTGCCAGGCTACTTGCATTCTCTGTAGACCTAAGTGATTCGATGGTATAGAGTCTCCGCCTCAAATTGATGCCCAGATACTTCAAATCGCAGTGCAGACATAGAGGACTAGAGTTCGCCTCCCACCGTTCATGCCAATGCCTTAGATGTCCCAATCCTCCACAAGTAAGATGCTCAGCTCCGGAACGCCACGTGAGATTCTGCTCAGGAGACGATGCTAGAGCTAGGCGCCAATTCCACTCATTCGAATTTTTACATAATCACCTGGAAACGGGCAGTGGAACACACAGGAACTGTTTTCGACGGGAATTTGTCCGATCCACTAACTCGCCCCTTGGAAATGAAACTGAAGATCAGTAAGACGAAGGACCAGTCCAGTCAACTTGGGTTAAGCATTGTCTCATAAAAATACATTCTGTGTCAGGAACCCCACATACACTACGGACAGAGCCGGTAAGTGTTGGGGGTATCCTACTGTCGCCCTAGTGATCCGGCAGCGGGTCGAGCCGACTCCGAAAACGTGGCTTGTGGCATGTCTAAGTCGACTTCCAGGGGCTAGCTACTATGAGCAATGCGCATTCAGAACAGTCCGCTTACCTTTTCAGCTGCACTTACCAAGGCATAGCTAGTTATTTTGCCAACCGCCATGAGTTAGTGCTCGGCGTTTTGCACGAGGCTACGCGCGTGCCTACCGAGCCGGACGAGTCAAACAAGAGCCTCCGGTTGGGCCTTTAGAGGCACTAGAATCATCTGCCTTACACACAGCCCTGATTAAAACGAGGCGTGCGGATAAGCATGTCTCACAGCGGAACTGTCACAACGCGCAAGGGAGGCGAACTGACTCACATAGGGCGGGGTAAAGGCCAACACGATATTCTGCAACCTTTATGTGCAGAGATTGCTTACGATATGTCATTGCTTAGTATCATCACATGGAGCTGTAAATACTAATTGCGGGCCGGGTGCAAAAGGGGTTGTTACACAAGCTTGATTATCAGCATTGAAGCAAGAGACAACATGAATTCCAAGGTCACTAACAATACAAAAGAGGCTACTACATAGGAAACGGGACGGTTTGCTGGCGTACGATTGAACATACACGTAAGTAAGCAGACGCTCTCGTGTTTCTATTCGCCCAGTTACGGACAGCTGCATATAGTTGTTCAGCTCGCGCACCTTTTAATGGGGCTACGGCTGCGTGGCCTATCCGGGCTATGGGCTATGTTTCTACCAGCCCCCTAGAACGCCTCCGGGCGCGTCTGGAAAGACATCCGAAATCCTTGGCTGGGATCAGCATTCCTTACGCCGCCACCGCTGCCGCGCCGACCGCCGATCCCAGGGAGGGATGGTATCGAGAAGCAGAACTCGGCCACTCGGACGCTGTTCCCTCCGCATGGGGCCTTGCTGTCCTGGTCTTCGAATTTATCCGGAACTCGGCAACGGCTGAGCGACACCGGGGAGTTCGGCAACTCACTATTCGACCCAGACCAGTTAGACGCCGCTAGTGTACCGCAAACAGGCAATTCAGTTCGAACGAGCGACGGGCAAGACGGGCCAATCCCGTTGGCGGATAAAATTATGTACAAGTTCCCGTGCAGCCATCAACTTCCCACCATTCAGCAAAAGAGTTTTGGTAACCATCTCCCTAACGTGACCCTCGGAGAAGTTCCGTGTCGAGTCATGAAAACTGTAACTGGATCATGGAAAGAAAAAAAAACCCCTAATATAATTTTTTCTTTGGATCAAAGGACTATACCTTGTAGCTAACCGGTTGAAGTTCTCACTGGACTATTTTTGAAATTATGCTCCTTTTTACATGAATTCCATAGCAATTTCGCCTTCATCGGCTCCAAGCCTGAGGGTCTCCCAATCGGATGTTGTCTATTAGCTTGATGGAATCCAGGCAAGACATTCATAGTGTGTGCGATATAGTATGTGCTAGGACAGCATTCACACTTGATGACAGACAACTCGTCGAAATGCTTCAACTTTCGGCCCGTGGCCTAGACCTTACCGTTTTATTGCATTTACTTGCTCTACTAGATTGGTGATCAAGCTGCACAGTAAGCGAGTGCGTATCTCGTAGCTTTATTGTATGTATAAGGTGTTTGGTCAGCCATCTGCTTGTCGACATTGTAATCCCTTGGGACACGCCATAGTGACGTTGATAGGAACTCTGTATTTTGAGAGACGTTCATTGCTGGAGACTATAAGATGGCGCAATGATCGCGGAAGAGGATGGCAATTCATTGCAATGTACTTTCGACCTTTTTCCAAACTACAAGCCGAAAGGCTTGTTCAATCTCTTTGGCATCTCGCTAAGCAACATTAAAGGCAAGCGGCTCCAAAGGATTGCTCTTCTTACAATAGCTATTATCGCGAGGGCACCGACTACAAAGGTCTGGGATGGAGGATTTCAAGTGCGACTCTGGAGCACTTAGTATAGTGTGATGAGCGTCTGATTTTGCGGAACGCAAAGTTTATGTATACCGAGCAATCAGTCCCCCGTGGTGCAATAAATGGCAAGAAGACGGTAGATGACGTGTATATTGGGCTTTCTCATGTCCTGGGAACTCAGTCTGCTCACCATGACCTCCTCCACAGTATCGTTGAAGGAGACCTTTGGATCCGACACGTAGAGCTTTTCTTGACGAGCCCATTGAGCCTGCCGGGAGTAAGGGAGGGCGCGGCCAATATTTCTACTGGGGATAGAACTCGCCAAAGGGAACGATGCGGTCGGATGCACAGTAGGTGTAAGTCTTGCTGCCTTTAGTCGTCGTACCCTAGATGGTAATTTTGTTTCCATGAAAACGAAAGGCGTTAAGTGAATGAGCGTGACATCTTCCACATCACCGTAGGGTTATGGAGAAGTCCATTCAGGACATAACCATCCTAGACCGAGGCACAGGGAGGTGCCGGTGTCCGTCTGTTAGCGCGTTAATTTTTTAATCGTAGTCAAGGAGGGTTTACAGACTTTTACTCCATCCGGATGGTTTAAGTCAGCTACAGTCCACCCCCCTCCTAAACCAATCATTTGTTTCAGCTTCCCGGTGCAACTCACCCACATCCTTTCTGGCGCTTAATTACTGAGACGAACCTTTAAAGATGATACTGGTTTAAGGGTCCCCAAGGGGCTCTCTTGCAAAAGCTTAGACCGACGTGGCTAGGGCTCTGCCGCTCTGACCGAGTCCTCGTCGCAGGTCGCAAGGGATTTGCGCAAGGTGTTCTGCATGGATCTTTTTTCTCCAGTTTGTTCAACCTCAAACGTTAGCCCACGGCGAATTCATCAGTCGGCGGGTCGTTGACGGCTGTCCTCCCCCCCCGCTCATCGGCCACATTCCCGACGCCGCTAAATCCGCCCGCGGTCCCAGCTCGGCAACCAGGTGCCGAACTTGGGTAATGCTTTATTTCCATGATACCGTCAAACATGTTTTCCTGAAACCTCTTCCCGCGGGAAAAGAAACTCGACATCTTCTACCCACGACAACAGTGGATAAAAGAGATGCACGACTAAGTCCGCATCATGTTTCGGCCCCCATAGTTTACCACAAAGTAGATAAAAACAAAACAGACCGGCGTGTCGCGACGAGTCGCGTGCAGGGGTGGACCCAGCTGGCTCAACGAAACTAAGGGGCGGTGATTCCGAACTCTGTCTTAATCATGAAAAGATGACATGCTTGTACGAAGTCGAGAGCTATGAAGCTGGATCCTGGGCTGAATCGCCGTGCGGACGGCATGTCGCCAGGGGCCAGCCGCTCAGGACATAGGCCCTGAGCATAAACGCAAGTAGCTGAGCAGGCTTTTCGCCTCCTTGGTTTCCCACTGCGGACCAATCGTCCCTCGGGTTGGTTCGTGAACGTCGTAAAGCACACACCGTACAGGCAAGACCCTTGTAGACATGCATTCCCGTGTCTTAAAGTCGCTGCAAAGCTTTCGTTTCCAAAGGCTTGTGAGTTGCGGGTCAGCTCCATGAACAAACAGTTGCTGTGCATCACGACGTATGAATCTGGCGTTCTCCCGGTTTGACATAGTCAGTCCTTTTCTCAGTGGCTTGCACGGATTGCAAGGCAAGCGGGTCACAAGGTCTCTGTAGTCTGGAACTGAACCTCATAACGCGATATATTCTGCGTAAAGATGGCCTCGACAAGCGTCAAGCTGTACTAGCATAAAAAAACAGGTCCAGGAGAAATGAAGAAGTATGTGTGAGAAGTGAAAAAGGTTATATACGTCTGGAACACTCGGTGCCCAGGGTAATATGTGTCTGTACAAGCGCGGTTGCGGGTTGGAATCAGCATGTGTCGGCAAACTACATGAGCTTCACGGTGACGACACCCTTGGCCGGGACGGACACGGAGACGACGGACACGTTGACGGCGGCCTGCGTGGGGGCGAACGTGCGCGTGTTGTCGGTGACGTAGGCGGCCGCCGCCTTGGGGGCGAATCCGCCCTTGAAGGAGACCGAGGCGGGCTGCGCGGTGACGCCGTTGTTGGTGAGGACGAGGACGACGGAGCCGTCGGCGTTGCGGACGGCGGCGGTGAGGACGCCGGCGACGGTGCCGGAGGTGGCGAGGCGTACGGCGCCCGGGCGGATGTGGCGGGACCACATGGCAAAGGCCCAGAAGTTGGCCGAGGGCGTGGCGGTGGCGCCGTCGAGGGTGTCGACGAGGTGGCTGTCGGACTGCAGGTTGCCGAGCTCGAAGCCCTCCCAGTAGAGGTAGGCCGACAACCGGGCGTTGACGATGCCGACGGCGATCTTGTTGGCCCAGGTCATGCCCTCGGTCGGCCCGCCGTCCTTGTACCAGGTCGTGTCGAAGGCCTTTGTGATGCCGGACTCGGTTACCCAGGAGGCCAGCGTGGTGTTGAGGGCGCTGTCGGCGTCGCCCGAGTACGTGTGCGAGGTGATGAGGCCGAGGTACTGCTCCATGCCGGCCGGGACAAGGGCGTTGGTGTACTTGACCGTGGAGCCCCAGCCGACGGCGTCGCAGCAGGTGATCTTGGTGGTGAGGCCGGCCGACTGCAGCGTCTGGTGCAGGGTTGGGATGAAGGAGATGGCCTCCTGGGCGTTGAAGCTAATCTGCATCTGGGAGTAGCTCGGTCTTGCATCCCCCCCCGAGCTTCGGGTTAGCTTTTTGCACCACACGGACAGTAGAACATGGACAGCTGCATGGGTGCAAGGGGTTTGACGCACGAATAGTCGGGCTCGTTGAGGAAGCCGACGTGGGTCACGTTGAGCCCGGCTTGGGCGTAGTACTTGATGTACTGCGCGAGGAAGTTTGCGTAGGCCTGGCGCCAGTCGCCCGAGGCGCAGGTGTGGCCAGTGGTGCCGCAGAGGTAGCTTCACGAGTAAGATGCTGTTAGCACCGCCTTTTCTTTGAAACTTTGAAAACTATAAGATCGAACGGAAACTATAGAGTAGATCAAACAATGCAGCAACTCTACTCTCTGAGCTGTGTGTGTGTGTGTGTGTGTGTGCGGCGTTGCATCCTTACCCAGCTGTGGCCTCGTTCCCGCTCGTCTTCATGAAGCCGGGGGCGCTCCACGCGTCGGCGTAGATCTGTTCGACGCCGTAGGCCACGGCCTGCTTCGTGAACCACACCTGGCCGCTGTCGTCGCCGTCCCAGACGTAGGCGGGCTGTCCGTCGGGCGACCCGGGGCTGGCGGGGAGGATACTGTCCCCCCTGCCGCCGGAGCCGATGCGGTTCCGGATAATGCTGAAGCCGGCGCCGGAGGTGGTGTTGAATAGCAGGTCGAGGGCCTGCTTCTGCAGGGCCTTGGGGGCGTTCTGGAACTGCTTAGCGCGCCCGAAGGCCTGCGAGAAGCCGAAGCCGTCGATAGCCTGCAGCGTCGCGCCGGCGTCCACTGTCACCTGGCCGTGGGACAGGGTGGCCAGGCACCCCATGGCGGTAAGGGCAGCGAGGCCGACCATCTTTACCGTGCCGGGTTGGGGGTGTCTGTGAGTGGCTCGGAAACAAACAGAGGGAGAGGGGGGGGGGGGGAGAGCGAGAGAGAAACAAGGTAGTGATCGGCAATGACAAGTGAATAGAGTAAGGATCTTGGCTGCTCTACTCGTCTAAGTCCGAACTGAGTCCTCTGGGCTTTAGGTCTTGGCGTGCAAGATATATGACGATTCAACCCCGGAAACCTCACCCGAGTACGGCGCCCTCGGGTTGTCCCCCTTTGAGAGCGGCATGGGCATCTATTGGTGGACCATTAGGAAGTGCAAGAGAGGCACAGCTGGAAGGGGTTTGGAACCAAGCAAACATGGTCGTAGTGATTTCCAGTAAATTGATTAAGGGCGAATCCCATTTCGTCGTTTCCACGGCGGGCAAAGTAGCGGGCGAAGGTTGATGGTCTCCTTGTCCTTCTCCGCCGTCTGTTCCGCCCCTTTTTTTTATTACTTTTTTTTCTTTTCTTTCTCGATGACTCGCCTTACGAACATAGCGAGAGATTCCCTTTTCTTTCCCCCCTCCAACTCTCATCTGTGATGGAGGGTTGACAGCGAAGGATCGCCACGTTGTTTTGGGTTCTTGAGGGTGGGAGGCACGGAGGGTAATAGATAGGTATACCACCCACCGTGCGATGCTAAGCTTTTCTGCCCACCTCCAAGAAGCTTGGAAGCGTTGACGCTGGTGCGGTTCGTCCCATCGACAGGACACACATCCTGTATCTTAACAGGTCTCAGCAGATCTTAGTAATTAACTCAATTGGTGACGGCATCGCGAAGGTTTACTCCCAGAGCCGTACCGTCGCAGAATTAAGCATGACTTTGTGTTAATCTCTCCTCCGTCTCAGACTTGACGCCCCCTCCCATTGCTCTCCATCCTTGCCCTCTTCTTTGTCAGAAGTGCTTGTCAGACAGATGTTAGACAGAGGCCTACTCGTTCGTGGACGATGTTCGGCTCTCTTGGTGCCGGCAGTGCCGCCTGTTGAAAACAAGGGGGAGGGGGGCATCGCTCGTCCTATCGCATTTCAGCCAAAGTGCCGTACGAGCCGCATGATTTGGGGAATAATCATGAGAGATCCCCGTCGGCTGTCGAAGATAGAGCAGCTGACATCTCGCTTGCTTCTGTCGGTTCCGAACAAGACGAGACGATTGGCGCGCCTGACGCGTTCGTCGTATGAAACCCGGCGTGGTCCCCGGCTTTAACCAGTGTAGAACCAAACCTTCGCCGCCGTTCCAGGAAGATAGTGACGGAAAGCCCTCCCTCACCTCCCCTCCGCACAGGGGGAGAGGCTGCGAGGATGGGGTACCCGAGTCGACGCGGACGTACGGCGGTAATTATCCCTTCGGGAGATATTTAGGCAAATTTCTATCGCATGGTTAAAGGAGTGGGGAGAAGAGCGGGCTCGAGACCCGGAAAATCGGCCGCTGCCAGAGATTATATCGATTCGTTTCATCCATGTTAATTCCCACGAATGCGATCCAGATTATTTCCCCACTGACGGGAGCTTGGTAACGTCGGACTGTTTGCGTGCTGCTTTATGCGAAACTCTCGTATTCCCGTCGCACTCAACCCCGGGCGCAAATCTCCCTATTGCGTCTTCCTCGTCATGGGAGAACATATATGACATGGGTGATATATATACCTATGATGCGCCACTGACCTGAACAAGCTTTTTTTCTGCTCTTCACCTCCACCTTCAAGGCCTCTCTCTCCTTCATCTCCCTCACTGACCTCGAAACGTTCGTACTGTACATACCTGTTTCGCACTAAAGAGGCCATCCGACATCATGAAGACCACCGGCGTCCTCTCTTCGGCGCTGCTGATGCTCGCCTCCGTCGGCGACGTCGCGGCGCAGTGCCAGCTCCCGACCAAGTACAAGTGGACGTCGACTCAAGCCCTGGCCCAGCCCAAGAACGGCTGGGTGGCGCTCAAGGACTTCACGTCTGCGCCGTACAACGGCGGGCACCTCGTGTACGCGACGACGCATGACTCGGGCACGACGTACGGGTCCATGGCCTTCGGCGTCGTGTCCGACTTCTCGCAGCTCGGTAGCGCCAGCCAGACCAAGACGCCCTTCAACGCCGTGGCGCCCACGCTCTTCTTCTTCCGGCCCAAGAACGTCTGGGTCCTCGCGTACCAGTGGGGCCCGACGGCCTTCTCGTACCGCACGTCGACGGACCCGACCAACATCAACGGCTGGGGCGCCGCCCAGCCGCTCTTCACCGGCACCATCTCCAACTCGGGCACCGGCCCCATCGACCAGACCCTCATCGCCGACAGCTCCAAGATGTACCTCTTCTTCGCCGGGGACAACGGCAAGATCTACCGCTCCGAGATGGCCCTCGGCAGCTTCCCCGGCAGCTTCGGCGCCTCGTCCCAGGTCGTCATGAGCGACACCACCGCCAACCTGTTCGAGGCCGTCCAGGTCTACACCCTCAAGGGCCAGCAGAAGTACCTCATGATCGTCGAGGCCCAGGGCGCCAACGGCCGCTTCTTCCGCTCCTTCACCGCCACCAGCCTCGGCGGCACCTGGACCCCCAACGCCGCCACCGAGTCCAACCCCTTCGCCGGCAAGGCGAACAGCGGCGCCAGCTGGACCAACGACATCAGCCACGGCGACCTCGTCCGCTCCGACCCTGACCAGACCATGACCGTCGACCCTTGCAACCTGCAGCTGCTGTACCAGGGTCGCTCCCCCAGCGCCGGCGGCACCTACGACAAGCTGCCCTACCGCCCCGGTGTCCTCACCCTCTCCAAGTAGAGCCGATGAGAGAGAGACCGAAGTCCGACAGGCTTGCTGCGGGCGCGTGTCCGCGGAGCCATCTCGGGGTGGACGATGATTCTGACGAGACCGTTGTCAACCTTTTTGCACATTTCCAACAGTGGCACATACTTTTTCTTCTTCTTCTTACTTGCTCATGTACATATTTCATCACCTGGACATAAGAATCTGACCCAAGAGGGCCGCACCAGCTGGTCCTCTACTTACATACCTCCTACCCACTCAGTGGACTCCTGTCTGCCATCGCCAGCCCTTTACATGACGTATTCGTGGACGTGAAGTGAACCTCGCCGTGAAATTGAGTTGGAGAAGGGGACGAAAAGGGGACGCAACCCAAAACGCCTAGCGCGGCAGCCGTTCCCCGCGCTAGCACCGGTAGAGTCTGGAATAGATTGATCCAAGGCCCCCGTCTCCTGGTTGGTTCCAATGGCGTGGTTAATGGGGTGACTATGCACGCATTGATTTCCCGGTACCGATACCTTTCGTCCTCTGCCAAGGTACGTTAATCCAGGCGGTCCGTTCCTCTTACCTTCGTTCTCTGCGTCTTGCCGATGCATGCCACCCCGCAGCCATGTATTCTGCTGCACCGCTCGTTGTGGCGTCACTCCCGGTGCGACCATCGCTGGAGGCGGCGGTGCCACTCGAGACATTCCGAGCTGTATAACGGCTTGTTCGCTTTTGGGGGACAGCAAAACAGCCAGGTTCGAGGCCTCGCAACCTCGCAAAGTCCGACGCCTGTCGACTTCTATATCCCCCTCGATATAACGCGAACTGTGAACCGCTCGGTGCATTGGAACGGACTGGGCTCGTCTAGCCCAGCCACAGCAAAGGCCGACCTGAACGGCGTGTATACCACGAGTTGACACGCTAGCAACTCCGTCTGACAGCGACAAGACCGAAACCCCTGTCCCTAAACCGCCATGGTGTTCTGCGGGGTAAACCATCGCGAGACCGTGACAAAACAAAACAAATTGATGGCATTCTGACCGGCGCATGTTAGCCAGCGAGAGTGGAGAGGGGAGGCGACCCCAGTCGCGAGGCAAAGGCCGGTTTTGCACCTCGATGAAGACGCAGGCCAGGCGCCTCCCCCCCGCCCAACGGTTCCTGAACAAGGTCGCGATACCGCGCCTCGGACAGCTGCCTCGGCTTCGCGACCCTCGGTCTCTCAAGAAGGAAGCCAGAAGGCGAAGGGCGAGCGGACACTGACCGACGCCGCGAGACAACCCCACCCCGTGCGCGTTCCCCGGCGCGCCATGGCCAACCCCCAAACTCGCGCCTCTGGCCTGACCGGATGGAGGTGTTATGGTGTATACCCTTCATTGGGTGAACCCTCCTCCGTGGCTGATGTATGGCGGCTAGCAGTTCTCGCGCTTGACAGAGGGAGGGATGAATCGGTCGAAGATCGGTCCAGCGGCATCTCCCCACCTGAGTCCGAGAGACGGTGAGTGGTCGATCAGTCCGCTAACACGACCGACCGGGCCTCCGTGCCTTGAGGCCCGGGCGTATGGCGACAGTCCGGTTGACTGGGCGCCAGATATGGGCACGCAATGCAGGTACGGTACTGGAAACCCGTCTCTTGTTCCCCCTTTTATTTTTATTTTCCAAAGCATCATCAGGCTGACGGACGGTTCCTCTTCTGGTCTGCCTGTCAGCCGGACTATAAACCCCCTGCAAGAACCCTCCCCCCCTCCATCCAAACCGAGCCATCCGAGTGCATCCTGTCTTATCCGTCCTATTTATTGACACCTGGCATACGCAGTTTCATCAAAAATCATTCGTGTCCTGCTCCCGAATTTTTCGACTCCCCAGACCACAAATCATACATCATGGCTAGCCCCGCCGGAAACATCTCCTTCGAGGGTGGGTTAACCCCGCGATCCCCGTGAATCGCCCCGTGGAACGGGATGCTGACCGCGGCTCGGACTTTTGCAGACTTCCTCGGCCTCGAGACCGCCATCTTCGAGTGGGCTGACAGCTACGACTCCAAGGACTGGGACCGTCTCCGGAAATGCATCGCCCCTGAGCTCATCGTACGTGAAGCCCTCATCTCGCTCCCGCCGCTCAACCCTGCCTTTCATTCCGATCCCCCCTCACATATCACATTTCACATTCCACATCTACAAAAAGCCTATTCAAACTGACCCCCGCCACGTCAGGTCGACTACCGCTCGTTCCTCGACAAGATCTGGGAGGCCATGCCCGCCGAGGAGTTCATCGCCATGATCTCGGACCAGTCGGTCCTCGGCAACCCCCTCCTCAAGACGCAGCACTTCATCGGCGGCACCCGCTACGAGCGCGTCTCCGACACCGAGGTCATCGGCCACCACCAGCTGCGCGTCCCCCACCAGAAGTACACCGACGCCTCGCGCAAGACCGTCGCCGTCAAGGGCCACGCCCACAGCTACAACAAGCACTGGTACCGCAAGGTCGACGGCGTCTGGAAGTTCGCCGGCCTGGCCCCCGAGATCCGCTGGTCCGAGTACGACTTCGACGCCGTCTTCGCCGACGGCCGCGACTCCTTCGGCGCCGACGGCGAGAAGACCGACGTCAAGGTCATTGAGAAGGAGCTCGAGACCGCCGTCGCTCACTAAAAAAAGAAAAGAAAAAAAGCGGCGGGCGGCATATCGACAGATACATACTCGCACATTTTCAACATTCAAACTAACACTCACGCGTATGGGAATGAGGGGAAACAGATGAATAGCTTCCACTCCGGTCATGGGAAAGGCGAACTGGGAAATATCGTTTTATGGGGGTAAATACTTGTCATCGGGAGAGGAGACATGAGTTCGCCTGCACGTGTGCATGAATAAATGAGAACTGCCTCCACCCACCTACCGTTCCTGTTGCGTGTTTCCTACCAATGAGAGCCACCCTGACTGACATTGCTGGATTACGGCTCACCTCGCTGTCTCAACCCTTACTCATAAACACCGTGCAGACTACCACCCACAAATCTCAACACTGTACCAGCACGGCCCTACCACACTTCTCAGTGAGAAGATCCCCCCTCGCGGCGGCGGGCGGTCTCGAGCGCCGAACGGAGCTCCTCCTCGAACAGCCAGCAGCCACGCCCGCGGGCGACCTCGGCCTCGAGCGCGCGCCGGAGCACCTCGGCCGTCTCGCGGCGGAGCATGGCGTTCACGGGGCACCGCTCGAAGCGGCAGCGCCTGCAGACGTAACCCTGGAGCTCCGTGTCGCCGCGGCAGAAGCAGGGGTACACGTCCTGGTGGAGGCAGCGCCGGCCGTCGTCCTGCACGCCGACGTTGGCGCGGATGGGGCTCACGGGCCACGGCGAGGGGATTGGGAGGGAGTCGGCGTTGCGGAAGCGGGACGGGTTGGGGGCCGGGGGTGTTGAGGTGGCGCTGGCGCTGGCCGATTGGTCCGGCGCCGATGAGGTCTGGCACAGGAGACCAGCGCGGTTTGAGGTGAGGGAGGTGCTGGGAGTGCTTGGCGTGCTGGGCCGAGCTGGGCTGGCATTTTGAGCGGGGTAAATGCTGTTGTTGCGAGGGGCGGACATATCGGTAGACTCTCGGGTTTCTATACGTCTGAGAAGGGACTTAACCTGCAGGACATTGAGTAGGTTGCTGTATGGGCGTTTGACAATGTTGATGATGATGATCATGATGGGGGAAGTAATATCTGCTCGGTCACCCGACGTTGATATACCGCATGATGTATTCAGAATTTCAAGACGTTGTTCTGAACATCGTGGACCGTATGCTTTCGCTGGGTGCCGCTCCTCCCACAAAGCGTTTTGTTGTTGTCTTTGTGACGATGATCCTTTTACCCATTCAACATGCCCATCCGTGGCCTCAGATGCCTTTGTAGGGAGCAGTTGAGATTCGAAGTTTGCTGCTGCCAAACACATACATTGTGAATGAAACTACTTTCTGACAAATTAGCGTTTATTTCATCATCGTCACGCAGTATACAGTACTGTGAACAGCCAAATTTATCTTTACTGAGAGGCCTGACGGATGGTTCAGCTAGAGACAGTTTAGGCACTTGCAAAGAATTTCGGATTGATAGTGGTTTGGAGACGGTCAAAGATTCTCGTTTTCTTAGTTTGACGGAACCGGTTTTTCTTTCACAAGACTCAATTCTCGAGTATTGCTGATAATCGATTGGTTGTTCTATCAGAAACTCTGTCAACCCGATGTATAGCCAATGGACGCAACATCTCTACTGTACCATGAAGTGGTATATATGGATCTGAGGATCCTGTATCAATTTATGCAGTCAGCGATCCTGCTTTGAAAGTGCTGTAAAGATATAGCCAGTATGAAATTGCTGCAAAGACTCAGCTCTCGTCAAGGTCGGGGAATTTTACAATAGACTTCTTACGGCGAGAGGAGTTTTGATTAATCGGAGGAAGAAAAATAACAAAAGGGTGCATTCTAGCAGTACCACCCGTGGCGATGCCATGTTGACTTGTTCGTCTTGGTGTTGCGTGTCGGCGTATACAGCGGCCGTCACGTGCCCCATAGCGGAAGATGTAAGAGCCCGAAAGTCCGGGTGGCACTTTTGGCGGGGCAGAGAGAGAGAGAGAGACACACACACACCCGGCAACGCACGGAGTTGGATCCAAAGCTTCGACGGGGGACGTACGTGGAGAGCTCCGGTTGACATCTTTTACGCTTGACCTTCTCTCTTTCTTTTGGGAATCGAACCACTTCTGCTTCTACTTGTTCCCTCGACGGCCTCGCTCGCGGGCAACACTGCCGACCTCCTCCAACACCCACCCGCTCACCGAAAACAAAGCGGCCGCATTCGAAGTACCATCGCAATGGACTACGTCGACAAGCGACTGCAGGAGGAAGCTGTGAAGCCTCTGGACGCACACTACAGGTAAGACATCTCTCTCCTCTCTCTCTCACGGCTCTCCCCCTACCCTTGGAGCCACCTTTCCATCGAAACCGCTAACGTCTCCCCCTCCCCAGCAATGACGCCTTCCTCACCCCGCTCAACATCCTCGTCCTCCTCGTCCTCGGCTACACCGTCTACGTCCTCTTCCGCCCGACGCCGCCGCCGACGCTCCCGCGCGAGCCCCCCGCCACCGTCTTCCGCGTCTTCACCCCGCGCGCCCTGCTGCCCTTCACGGGCGAGGACGGCAAGCCCGTCTACGTCGCCGTGCGCGGCCGCGTCTTCGACGTCACCGCCGGCAGCAGCTTCTACGGCCCCGGGGGCCCCTACTCCAATTTCGCCGGCCGCGACGCCACCCGCGGCCTCGCCATGGGCAGCTTCGACGAGGACATGCTGACGGCCGACCTCGACGGCCCGCTCGACACCCTCGAAGGGATCGGCCCGGAAGAGGAGGAGGCCCTGCGCGGCTGGGAGGAGACGTTCGACAGCAAGTACCTTGTCGTCGGCAGGCTCGTCGCCGCCGGCGAGGAGGACAAGTGAGGGCAGATGGGCTGGACAGCACAGAATATTATAGAAGATTGTGTTTTTCGCAAAAAGCAGGAAATAGAAAGCCGCTCTATACAGGCAAAAAAGCTGTCGCATCGCGGCTCTGTTCCCATGTTGTGGACGGCCCAGGTGGCCACTGCCTTCCCAAGGCTTCTCCCCCCCCACCCCTACGTGTCTGTTCGCTTCTTTGATAGTTTCTCAAGAACAGTATTGCTGGTTCTAGGGCATCAAGGGATACGGCAACTTTGGAAATGTGACGTGTGGTGTGACGCCGACAGAGCAAGCGAGCAAACAATACAGATCGGGCCTGCGTTCAATGCGCCGATTAAGAGGCGAGTCCGGCTCTGTCGCACCCATTCGGCGCGTGGCCAGCAAACGATTCCTGTGCCTTTATTTCACCTCTTTCAAAGCCCACGTTCTGCGGCTTGGGGTTTGTACGACGTCACCCAATCAACACACAATACGGGGCATGATGCAAGGGTGCTTTCAGACTCTACAGAGTATCCGTATCAAACGGTCAGACCAAGTGTGCCGCCCTCGCGGTTGAGGCGTGGAGAGCGAGATGAATCGGGCTGACAGCGGTGGCTGGGGAGCGCCGCTATGGCAGGCAAACATGAAGATGATTTCGGCACGCTTGGGATCCGGGTGGCTTGACGGTTATTTCGAGCCGTTTGTTGCTGCCTTGCCTCGCCTTGGGAACCGGCCGTCCTGCAAAGGGATCCTTCGTTCACGAGCGTAAGCATTAATGAGCACCCTTGCCGAGCCGACATGAACCTCCTCTCCTTGGTGCGTCCCGGGCCCAGCGCACGAGATGGGATGGAGGAAACAGAGGTGTGCGTGCGGACGTCAAAACTTTGCTCATGTCGACGACAACAGGATGGATGGTGGTTCCTTATCTGATTGTGGGCATTGTGAGACAACTCCATCATAACCCATCCGGGCGCGCGATTTGGTTCAACGTTCACCTCTCGCTCACTACGACGCAAGATGCCACTCTCATGCCTCAAATCTCACACAGCGCAGGGTGCCTCAATGGGGCTGTCGTGTTAATTGTTCTTCCCACTCCCTCGGAAGACTTCCAGTCCTGGGCCTTGTTCCTCTCATTTGTGCACGTACCAAAGGAATTGATTGAATGGGCTGGCAAGAAAACAGCGTGGCTGATGCTTTTCCCGGACGGGTTTGGGCTCGGGAAACCACTAAATTTAAATTTAGTTTATCCCCCCCCCTCCCCCTCTCCCGGCTGGTCGAATCCGGCGATGGGTGCAGATCCCACGGCGCCTTTGGTTCTTATCCGGATTGTGCCTCGAGCTTCTGCCTGTGCCACTCGAAGAGAGGGACGGGGACAGAGACGGAGAAAGACACACAGAGAGAGCTTCTTTCTGCTGTGGCAGCTCGGAAGCACAGCCCCTGGGCAAAGATGACCATCCGTTCCTCGCTCCCTCGGTCAGTCACCTTGCACCAAATCTGTCTTACCGTCTCACCCTCCACCAGCTGTCACTGCCGGGCAGGGGGGGAGGAAATAAACCACATGCCATGTTGCTTCTAGAGGCTTACACACCCCATAGCTGCGGGATGGGATGATGCTCAGCCCTCAGCCTTAGGAGAAAGGAGGGGAGGGATGGGGAGGCCAAGCGAGATTGAAAAAGGAATAAGCTCATTGATGATGATGATGATGATGATGATGCAGCCAGCGGTGCTCTGCAGACAGACAGACAGACAGACCATCACCGCCTCAGCCTCATTCCGCCCATTCGACACGCTAGCGACGCCGGCCCATTCCTTTGCTCTTTGGGCACAGCTAAACCATCTCATCTGTCATCATTGCCGCGCCCTGCCCCTTAAGAGCGACCCGGCCGCACCTCCCGCCCGTTTCCATCCTACTGTCTTTTGCTGCCCTAATGCTTTGTTTCTCTTGCTTGAGGTAGTTATACATCATAACAACACCTCGAATATTCAATCTCGGACGATAATTTGGCCGGCATCCCTACCCAGAGACGCCGAGTTCTCTGGGATACTCACTGGATCGGCTACTTCAGACCAAGACACCGACAACCGACGAGACGCGATAGTGGCTGGGTTGCAGACATCAATCATACGCGAAGATCGGTTGGGCCTGGAATTCCATCTGGCGATTTGCATGACGCTCACTAACGCCAGCGCGCAGCGAGGACTTGACACACCTTGACGTCTCTCTTCCGACCACGCCAATATCTCTACGACCACAAAACAACCAGCCCGCAACAATTGGCACCGGACGAGAAAGAAAAAGAAAGAAAAAAGACCCCTGCCCTCCCACACATCATGGCTCCCGCACGGAGGAAGACCCCGGGACCCTTCCACCGCCCCCCCCTCCTCGTCCTCCTCCTCCTCCTCGTGGCCTCGTCCCCCGCCGCCCTCGCAAAGTACCAGAACAACTTCGACCTCTACCCCGACGCCGCCCAGCCCTGCCTGTACGCCGCCTCCGACGCCAGCGGCTGCGACGGCGACACCGTCGCCTCCATGAACCAGTGCCTCTGCAGCGACGCCCGCGGCGGCTTCGTCTCCTCCGCCGCTGCCTGTATCGGCCGCGACGCCGGCGCCACCCTCCGCACCGTCTACCAGTCCATGAGCACCGCCTGCTCCGACTCCAAGACCCCCATCGCCCTGACCGAGGACCAGTTCCTCGCCCTCGGCGCCCGCGGCGCCACCGCCTCCTCCCTCCCCGTCACCCCGTCCGCGACGGCGACGGCGGCGCGGTCGTCTTCGTCCGCCAGGCCCACAACCTTCCTGACCACCACCACCGGCGGCGCCACCGTCACCGTCACGAGCACGCCGACGTCTTCCTCGACGAACGATCCCGAGACGTCGTCGTCCGGGCTCAGCACCGTGGCCAAGATCGGGATCGGCGTCGGCGTCGGTGTCGGCGTGGCCGCTCTTCTCGGCCTCGCCGCCTTCGTCTGGCGCCTCAAGAGGAGCCGCGACTCCCACGACGAGTCCCACAGGCCCATGCTCGGCGGCGGCGTCGGTGCCGTAGGCGGCCGGGACCCGCACCACCACCACCACGATGGCCAGTTTGCCGAGTACAGCCCGCCCGCGAGCTTCTTTAACGGCGGCGGCGGTGCTGGGTTCGTGGGCAGTGCCCCCCCGTACGTCGGCGTTGGCGCGCAGGAGTATAAGGGCGAGTACAAGCAGCAGCAGCAGCAGCAGCAGCCCGGGTGGAGGCCCGTGTCCGAGATTCCTCAGAGCACCAGCCCCGTCCCGGGTGCCGGTGCGCAGACGTGGGCGACGAACTCGCCGCAGCCGCCCTACGCGCAGCCCCAGCAGCAACACGCTTGGGGCCACCACCCGCAGGCCGCCTACGTGTCTCCGCTACAGCATCAGAAGCAGGAGCAGGGCCCCCAAGAGGGCGGGGTGTTCGAGCTCGCCTCGATACCCGTGGCCTCGCCCCCGCAGACGTCCCAGCCTCACCCGCCGGACGCCGTGGAGATGCCGGCGACCGAGGTGCAGCCGCGGCCGGCGAGGTACCAGTACCCCTCGCAAAGACCCTGAGGATCGTGTGCGAAGAGGGGGGACGATAATGGGACGTGATAGGAGTTAAAAGGGGGGGAAGGGTGTGTGTAAAAATAATTTTGATACCTCGGGCGGCATTTTCGCATGGACGGCGGGGCTAGCGCGCTCCGGATCCGGGCCGGGATCTATAGACACTGGGATACATTGGGGGGGGGGGGGGGTTACCTTTGAAATGCATCGTAATCACGCTTCGGCGTCTGAGGAAATGTCCAGAATATAATCATCCAAACCGACGTGGCTTCTGGTGACACGAGCGAATGCGAGCTCAGATCCCTCCCCGGGCGTTTGCCGCGCGAGCTTGAGCTTGCTCTGGAGCCAAGCTCGCGTCAATCGAATGTTGACTCTAATGAGACGAGAGAGGGTTTTGACCTTGTAGTGAGTGATCTTACATTCAGAACGTGACCGTGTGTTATGTCTGTGTATCAAGATAATTTCTCCCAGAACCATCTGTATCAATCTCGCAAGTTTCTCGGTCCAATCCGTATACAAAAAACTCGGTGACCACCCCTAGTCCAGACCCTTGGGAACCCCCGACTCCCGAACGATCTTGACGCCTCCCCCCGACCTCGGGCGCCAGTCGCAGAAGCACCAGCAGCCCGAGGTGGGCAGCTCGCAGTTGGTGTCGCGCTGGCTCCACGTGAACCTGCCGCGGCCGTCGCACTTGTAGTTGTAGGGGGCGTAGTAGCAGTAGCGGCGGTCGACAGGGCAGGCGATGTCGCAGTCGCGGCGGCGGAGGGTGACGGTCTCGCGGGGCGGTGCGCCAGCGGCGTCGTCGTCTTCTTCGTGGCGAGCGGCCTCCTCGCGGGTAACGTGTGCGGTGTTGTCGGGGTCTGCGGCGGCGCCGGTGGTGGCAAGGGCGGCGGCGCCGGCGAGGAGGAGGAGGACTGTGATGTGGTTTCATGAGAAGATTCGGAGTCAAGGGTCCGGGGGGATAAGGCTTACAACTGGTCTTCATCTCATAGACTGCAAAGTGTCTCCCCTTTTTTGAAAGTCAAAATGGAGGAAGGGTATTCTATGGAAGGCAAGGTAAAGCTGTTCGAGTAAAGGATAGAGAGAAGATGAAGGCAAGACAGAGAGGGTGGGTGGTCTTTATCTACAAGCTGTCAAGGTGTCGCTGAGTAGATATCCAAGGCACGATTCCCAGAGAAGACAAGAAGACGAATCACCGGAAATGAGAGAGAGAAAGAGCAGGGTCGGTCGGTTCCTTCCTTCCGCCATCGTCATGGGCTGGCTGCTCTTGCCTCCTTCACTTTGAAGCTGGACCGTTGTCCAGGGAAAGAAGGAGCACCGGGGGCTTCCTGCCTTCCTTTCCCATTGGCAATGACATCGCATCACGAACACATTCGGTATCCAATCTGTGTTTGTCATGATTTGTTTTCCCTTCATCTCGGTCGTGACAATGATGATGATGATGATGATGTTACTCGAAGGCCTTTGTTACGGTACAGGCAGCAGACTGAGGGCTGTGCCACCTGACCCGCTCCGTGGACGACAAACAACAAATGACAAACATGGCAAACAACCTCTTGGAAGGGTTCTTTATGCTTGTCGTTCTCGACAAACTCGATGACGCCAGGTCGTCTTTCAACCTGCGTACTCGAGGCACCTGCCGTCTTTGCGCAATTGTCGCTTGTGTGTCGAGGGACTGGCTGGTGGCCAGGGAAGAGTGCTTCTTGTTGATAGACAACCCCCCAGCTACCTACGTCACGAGACTCGCCATGTGTTTGGCCGGCGGGGATCCTCGTCTGTGGTTGCCGGTTGCCAACCTGGACATTTGTAAGGAGGCGAGGAGAGAAGTCTGGGCAAATTCGTCATCTTCTCGGCGTTACACGCCGTTTGTCTTTGGTCTGGCAATCTGCTGACAGAAATCCGTATCGAACTTCCGGGACACCGCGTCTAGAGAGCCACTGGAGTAAGGGAGACGGAAGCAGACCCGAAGGATGATCAAGGAAAAAACGCTCAATTAGCCACTATCTTGGACACGTTCCCTGCCAAATGACCATCACTCACGTAAGAGTCCCAGAGGTATAACTACAATGAATACATGTTGAAGAAACAGACAGATACACGCTCCCTTCTAATGCTTTTTTTGTCCGTCAGAAGAAACTTTCCATCAAAAGGGAAAAAAAGCTTCAAAAAATCAGACCAACGCCCCCCCCCGTTTCCGACTTTTGCCTTTGCCCCCCGCGGCCGGCCCCGTCTGGCCGAGCCAGGCCGCCTCCTCGTCCAGGCGGCCGTAGTGCGCGTCGACGACGTCCTGGTCGAGGTAGTTGAGCCGGTGCCCGCACCTCGTCCACTTGACGTCGTGCGCCGTGGCCGAGTCGTCGCAGCACCCGCCCCAGCAGTCGCCGATGCGCTCGATCACCGGCTGGTACCTCGCGGCCCCGAGGCCGCTGCGCCGGCTGCGGTCAATGATGTTGAGCATCGTCGGGATCGCCACCTCGTGGAACACGTCCGCGCACTCGTACACGTGCGACAGGAACACAAAGTCGGAGAAGAACCGCCGCGGCACGTAGAAGATGTCCGACCACCCCACGCAGAACTCGCGCTCCTCGACCGCGTAACCCCGACCCATCCGGAGCACCTCACCGTTGGCCGCCACCGCCGCCTCGTTTAGCTTCAGCTTCCACCGCCACCAGTCCGGATACATCTGCGGGTCCGTCAGGCACATGTACCGCGGCCCGTACTCGGTCCCCTTCGTCACCCGCGTGTTGTGCGTCGTCGGGAACCAGATGGACTCGCGGTTCATGTCCACCCACGCCATCGGGTCGATCCACGAGTCGAAATGGAAGTACAGCAGGCCCTCGATCTCGGGCTGCTCGTCCAGCACGAGCTTCATCGTCCGCGCCACCTGCATGTACACCGTCTCGTGGTCCGGGTACTGCGAGTGCGTGAGGTTGTGGTAGGCGGCCGGCTTGTCCTCCATCACATCTGGCATCGACACGTGCACCGTATGGAAGAAGGGCTCGTATTTCATCAGCAGCGGCAGCCGCTCCGTGCGCTTCGAGTTCCACCGAATCATCGCCAGCGTGTTGCTGAACGGCGACGCCGAGAGGTTGCCGGCGCCGTTCCTGATCTTGTACGGCTCCGTCCTGTCCGTGAACGGCCTGATGATCTCCGCCGGCGGCTTGAGGCAGAAGCCCTCGGTGTCGTCTCGCATGTAGAGCCTGTATTCGGGAGTGTGCGGGGGCTCGGCCACCGTTGCGAAGGGCACGATGCCCGCGCCGATGAGGCCGGCAACGGCCAACAGGCCGACCTTCAGCTTCTGCCGCCGCGTTAGCCGCCTCACACCTACTCCCCGAAGCGTCTGAGCGGGAACTTACCTTGAGAGACTGGGACGGCGGGGAGACGGGCGTCCTGTAGTCCACAAGATGTGCGAGGTGGTCCTTGTTGGGTGCAAACTTCATGTATGCCAGCGTGGCGATGAGAATGAGGGCTGTGCCGGGGATGACGAAGTTGCTATACCGCGTCGAGTAGGAAAAGGCAAACGTCAGGAGGAGGACCACGGCCGTCATATCGTTGGTGAGCCATCGGGCCCACGAGTCGACTCCTGCTACAAATCAGTCACTGACATCCGGCATCGGGGGTTGAAAAATAAAATAAGATAAAGACAGAAGAGAATAAGAATTAAATAAACAAAGGCTTACTCTTGTACGCGACGGTGCTCACCATGGCCACGGTGGTGCCTAGCAGCACCACCAAAAGGCCTTTGCTGTCATAGCCGTGCAGGAACCCTGGCTCGTCCACGTTGTGGTGCCGGACGAGCATGTGCACGAAGAGGTTGAGGACCGCCCCCATCGCGCCCAGCACGACGCTCGCGCCGTTCGCGCCGAGGTCGACGCGCTTCAGCAGCCTCTCGCTGTAGACGTCGGACAGGGCGCTGAAGCTCGCCTGGGCCACGAGGCTGGTGTACAGCCGGAGCGGGTACGTCGACGCCCTCGTGGGATGCTGAGGGAGGTACTGGGACAGCACGAGGCCGGACGTCTGGAAAGAAGCTTTCTGTCAGCCGAGGAGTCCCGAAAAGAGCAGGCCGTGAGCGTCCCGCCTGTGTGTCTGTGCGCGTGCAGGAGGAGATTGGGAGAAGTCTACTGACTTGGAGTAGAAAGGCCATCCACCATGTCTTGGGGCCTCTCAAACCGAAGGCCGGTGCCGTGACGAGGGCAGCGCCGACGGCGATTCCGCTCTTGGTCAGATGGATGGTGCCAGGGTCGACCGTGAGCAAGTTGACAAACAGCTACCATGACGAGTCAGCCGTTCCGCACTCATTCACCCGAACGCTTGCTCCCCCCCTCCTATTTCCCAAGGAATCCGTACCAGATTGTTGCTGAGCATCTGCAGCAGAGCCACCCACATGAACGCGAACCTGACGTCCGGCTCTCCCCACACGTAGCGCCAGAGCGCCCTGACGCTCCCGGCCCGCGCGCTTAGCGAGTGCTTCTCGGCGATGAAGACGAGCCTGCCGGACGACGGGCCGTCCTCGGCGTCGACATCCTCCGCCTCGGCGCCGTCCGGCGACGAGTACTTGGCGCCGCCGGCGCGCTTGCGGGTCTGCCGCCTCAGCAGGAGCGCCGCCGCGGCGGAGCGGAGCGCCTCGGATATCGCCAGGCTCGAGGACGGCGAGAAGTTGAACTGTCCTCGCTCGCGGGCGTTCCAGAGGTTGATGACGGCGCCGGCCTGAAGCAGCACCAGCCCGAGCGCCGCGAGACACGGGACAAGGCGGCCGACGACGCCGGAACCGGCCGCCGCCTGGGCGCGGCGGACAAGGGACCCGGTTAGCGACATGGCCGGTGGGGGAGGGGGGAGGGGTGATTTGGCGCGGAAAAAATAAAAAAATAAAAAAAAAAGGAAATAAAGGAGAAGGAAATCAAGCGGAAAAGTGGGCGACGCGCGGCTTCGGGTTTATTCGTAGAAGCTTTCTCTCTCTCTCTCTCTCTCTCTCTCTCTCTCTCTCTCGCTTTTTCCTTCGTTTCTTGCGCTGTCACGGGTAAAGGAACCCACGACTCTCTCTCCCCGCGCGAACGAAACGGAAAAGCGACCCTGCACGTCTTCTTCTTTCCTTCGCTCTTGTTTTTGTTTGACGTCAGCCCCGGGAAAGGAAGAAACAGATGGCTGGCTGACTGGGCCCCCCCCCCCCCCCCCCCCCCCCCCGCCTGGGAGGATACGAGCCGCGGCGGGGCGAGGATCGGCGTTAGTGAGAGAAAGTATCCGGTCTTATCTCAGTCTGAAGAAAGCGGATCGTGGCGGTTTCGCACGGAACGGAATGGTAGCTCTCTGCTGACTGAGTGGACCTTCAGGCCAAAGAAAAGACCGGGGATCGTCCAGGGGGATCGTTGCGAAGAGGAGGGTGGGAATCTCTCTCGACTCATTACCGGTACAGGTATGGCTGTACATATATATATATACGTCCTGTTCATTCTTTACAATCCCAATGGATTGTTCCTATCACATCACTTTGGGTTAAATTATATTCGCACATGTCGAATTTAGAAATTGTCTTAAACCATGTATGACCTTCTTACACCGGTACTTGTACCTGGCCTGGCCAGCAGCTTAAACTTTGACTCTGATACTTTGTGTGGTGTCTGTAGGTAACCTGCTTGCCGATCCCCTCCCACCCCCATTTGGCGGCGGCAGATTGATTGCTTTGCTGGTCATCCGCAGCGTCCACCAATATTCTGCATGATCGTCATCCCCTTGCGTGTCAGCCAGAACGGGTAGGCCGACGGGTTGACGTCTACTAGCTTGCCCGGTCACGACACACCTTTACCCCAGCCCATGTGTTCTTCGGAATCCATATCCGTACCATATATACATGGTATACATCGTACACATCGTACTAATTATGGCATGTAAAGGTATCCGTCCGGTGAGAGAACCCTGGGATGGCATGGTGTCCTGCATGTGCTTGCCCGCAGCTTCGCCCGATCACTTGGGGTGACGGCCACCGCCTTCGCCGATGATGAGGTCCACAGGCTAAAGCCATGTGCGGATGGACCGTACATTGTATACCACTCTCTCACCAAACTCTCGGATCGAAGGCGGGGACGAGAGTTTGTGATGGGCAGCGATGCGTGCCTTGCCAGAAAGCTTCTCCTCCACCCGTCTGTTCACCTTGGGCGCTGCTTGCTTTTTCCTCCTCGCTCGCTCTGCACATGCACTGCAGATCGAGAGAGGGAGAGAGACACGTTTTCGGTTCAGAGATCTAGTGTAGCTTGGCTCTTGTACGGATAACGAGTCGCAGAAGACCCATGACGCATCCAGGACATTCGGGCTGATTGTCAGCTTACGCCATGGGGCCGACCCGTGTCTCCCTATTGGACCGTCCCATGTCTTATCACTCAGCGCCAGGGGGCTCAGCCGAGTTACCAATCTTTCGAGAGGCCACCCCGGCTCCCACTCCGACACCATGTCGTAGCCGTGACGGCACGTAGCGTCTGGTTATGAACTTCCATGTTATGGTGTCTCTAGAAACCTTGTATTGTGTTGATTGCTGAGCATGGTACTTTTTACCATGTACGTACGATGTACGACTGTGGACGCTCTTATCGTGTACCTGTGTGACCCCATGAAGGACCGCATCGTATTCGTACGCACCTTGGTGGCGCTGGCTGCAGGGCTGGGATTGAGGGCACTAAGAAATGGGACAGGGACAAATGGGGAGTAAGGGACTTTGGAGTGAGAAAAAGAACATCGCGAGACACTCGCCTGATATGAGACGAAACAATGTCTGGGTCTGTCTCGGTACGTTGAGCACAGGAGTAACCTTTGGCTTGTCTGTCGCATATCGACTGCCGGTGCTGACGTGGCGGAAACAGAAACATCAAGCAAGACAAAATGGTTTTCCAACAAAAAAAAAAAATGAAGAGGGTAGGGGGGGGGGGGGGGGGGAGGAAACCTCCGGCTCGGAAAGCGGATGGGTTGCATTCCGCGCGCTCTTCTGACGGGGTTCCCCAGCTTGTCACCACCGTGTTTGCCAGACTACACGCATTTGAAACAACACGAACCAATCAGTCGACTCGAGGTCTGGCGCACGAAACAACCCAGTAGATGGCATATCGTAAGACACGCGCATGTCGCCAAACTAAAGAACGGCGCGCCGGCATGGCGAACCCGGGAAGCCCTCCCCCCCCTCAGCTTCGCCCGGCTGACGGGGCTGCTTGCTAGTTTCTAGCCCTTCCCATCGGTTGCAGACCTATACCCATGCTTCTAATCACTGCGTATCATCCGTACATACGGATAGTATGTAGATAGATCCTGCGCGTGTCGGTGGAGCAAACAGGCAATGTAACGTGCGCGAAGGGGGAAGGGGGGATCTCTCAACTCCACCGCACCAGGGGAGGGGACCTGATGGAGAGAGGTTTTCCGCGTGGCTTGCTTGCCCACGACGCACGCCATCCCTTTCGAGAAGGTCTTTTCTTGATTCGGCATCCTTGCTGATATCCGTCGTGGACCTCGCAGGAAACCGCTGTCCAGTTTTCCGATCCGACGGGCTGTGGTCCAATGTGTAAAGACGTCTCCCATGTGCCAAGGTACTACTGCAAGGCGGTCAATCCCCGTCGGGTCGCATAGGAACGCAATTAACCATACATATACAGTCGTCAAGAAACGCAGTGGAAGTATCATGACCACGTCTCCCCTGTACCAGTAACAGTAGACCGCGAAGGAACCTGACCCTCTGCAGAGTGAGTTCAGACCATGGCTCCAGCAATGTGATATGCGTATCTTCATCGCAGTGCGCCAAGACATGCAATTGGCAACTTCCCCCGCACTGCATCTCCTTGACTCGTGGGGGTCATCCATCCGGCCGGCGTTCACGTCTGCTTTGTCTTGGCGCTCGTCGTGTTACATTGGAAAGCTCCATATGCCGCTTGGCTGAATGCAGCATGGAGCAAAGGTGTAAATTCTTGCTGAATATGGGAAAAGCGGTATGAATATCCATCGGCGCCCTTAGACTCGGCCGGCAACACACTTCATACCCAACTGCGGACTCTGTCACTGTAATATCGTGTTTTGTGTGCTTACTTCCAATCATTCATACCTCACTTCTCTTAGGGATTCAGTGGTAGCACAGTACTACGGCGATACATAGCATCCCGAATGCAGTGGCGGTTCTCTTGGGACAAACTCCGTCAGTAAGGGACGAGAGAAAACATCCGATCGTTGTTGAAGCAGATCTGGAACTGGTAGGTAGAAGACTGTATCGATTCGTGACACGCGACCCTCTCACCGAAGTCAGTCACTCTCATAGATGGGGGCCGCCCACAGAGTTGACCTTGCGGCTTTCGGGCTCAAAAAGTCCGTCCCTGTGTTTAAATCATCCATCCACCAGCGTATCCCGAACTCCATTCAACGGTCCATACCGAGTCCACCCCCACCGCGTGCGACGTAGCCATGCTGAGTTCGCGGCACCCGAGTGCCTGTTTTGTACCTCTTGAGAGCCTGTCAGCTCAGCCTTGCCGTCCTCACTTTCGGGTTGTCAAGGCGAATCAGCTTGTCCCACGCTTGTGATCCTGTATCAGCACCTTCGCAGTTCCTTGAAAAGCCGGAGTCGGAGCTTACAAATATCTTATTAAAAGCTCGATGAGCAAAAGCCAGCCGAGTCTTACAGATCTTCAAGGCTTCGTCATCGGCGATTGGCGACTCCCATAGCATGGATTGCAGGTTTAACAACCGGCTTCCTCATCGCTTGAATATCCGGGACGTCTGAGTCTACCTCAATGAGTCGCCAAGTGCAGTTTCGGGAAGTGGGCGTATGAACTTATCATGAGAGGCATCTCGCCTGTCTCGGCCATCTGATGGTAGCACCTAACCGCATACAGCACGGTCTCACCATGGTCTGAGGATCCTCTACGAACCCTCAAAAAACACCCTCTCAAGTCCGTTACGCCCGACACGACGCTGTTACATACCGGGCGAAAGGGAGACCTCGGGCTGCGTCGTCCCATATCCAACTTCGGCGTTAGTGCCAGGCTGAACACAGTTCGAAACAGAACAGTCATGTGCCAAAGCAAGAGTAGGTACTGCATTCTATATCGGCATCTGAGGTGTTGTGAGGTGTCCTACCCACGCATGTCGACTGAGCACGCGGCGTACGTCTTGAACGCCTCCAGAAGCATTTCCGGTGGGCCCAAGGTTCGGCTCAATCTCGCCAGGCGTTGCAACGCGCACATACCTCAAAGTCAGATCTGACATTCAGCTCGCGGATGGGATCGTGCAGCGTGTTTAGTCTGGCGGCTCCGGCGGCTACTGGGGTGAAAATAACTTTGCTGGACCGGACCGGCTAAGCAAAGGTACCGTAGGTAGTAGACTTGTCCGAAGGCACGGAAAGCGGGGGAACTCATCGATGGCGCATGCTGCGTAAAACGAGTTCCTGGCCTCATGTTTCACGGACGCAGGAGCAGCTATGCGATCTGCCCTTTACGGGACCGCTTCGTTTGCACGCTCCTGAGGGTTGGCCCTCCGCTCCCCTTGTCTGCTGCCGGCAACAACTATAACGATGGTTGGTTGCCTACCTCACGGTCATTCGTCTTCTGAATCCCGCTACTCTGTTTTGGACTCGAAGATTATGTTTTAGCTGACCCAGTTCAGCACTATTACCGAAAGCCGTCTAATGTTTCCATCCCCACATCGATATCGCCGACAGCGGTCTCCCAGTTCGATACGGCGAACTACCACAAAAAGACAAGAACGATTATGATTCCCTCCCTATCGGAGTCCAGACGAAAAAATTGCCGCCGCCGTTCATCACGAGTAGAGTTTTCCAAGGAAGGCCGGCTTATCTCGAGCCAAGATATGCCACAGGGCAGTAGTTCGTGGCATCTTGAAATCTCTTAAGCAAGCATTTTTCTCTATTATTGACGAGATGGCTGCTCCAAACAATTTGTTCTACGACCACCTACTAGATATTCCGCTCACTTCAGTGTTGAGACACAACTGTCTCGTCCAATGGGCTCAATATGGCTCAAGTCCAAACCCATGGTCCACTTATAGGTGCCGTCACGTGGTTCCTCTGTTTCTTCTGCGGCGTCTTTTTAGCTCTTCGTCTGTACGCCAAGCTGAGTCGAGGCAAGAAGCTGTGGTGGGACGACTATATCCTGACCTTCTCCTGGGCAAGTCTGTCCCGTCTCTGGCGTAACAAAATAAGCGGATGACTTCAGGAACTGAACTTCCTTGCCAGACCTGCCTCCTCGTTGAGTCCATAATCACACAGATTGGCATAAATCTGGGGTTTGGGCGGCACTACTACGACATCCAACCGCAAACAAACCTCTTGAAGATCGCAATGTACACCTCAGTTGGGGCGTCCATATCCTGTTTCGCCTCAACGGGTAGCAAGGTGGCGTTCGGCGTGACGCTTCTGCGGCTCACGTCGGGCTGGTACAAGGTGTTCGTCTGGTTTGCCGTCGTGACCTTGCCCGTCGTCATGCTTCCCAGTGCCATCATGACGTGGGTGAAGTGCCACCCGGTGCAGAAGAACTTCAACAGGCAAATGGAAGGAACTTGCTGGGACGAGTCTGTGACGCTAAACTACGGTATCTTCAACGCTGCCTGGTGCGCCTTCACGGACTTTGTCCTGGCCCTGATTCCGTGGAAGCTAATATGGGGAATGCGCTTGAGAAGGCATGATAAGATTGGCGTCTGTTTCGCCATGAGTCTCGGGTGGTTGTAAGTGAACCAGACATATCCGTTAAGTAGTCAGCTGCGGATAGATGCTGACTCGGGTGTTATAGGACAGGCGTATGCGCCATAATCAAGGGGGTCTACCTCGTCCAGTTGGAGAAGGGCGACTTCTTTTGTGGGTGGTTGTTTGTTTCAATGGTCAGGTGGAGTTTGGAACTGACCGTATCCGTAGTCAACGGAAAAGATGTCACTATTTGGACTGCCGTCGAAACAGCCACTGCAGTAACAGGCTCCTCAATTCCGGTCCTTCGAGTTTTCATCAAGGAAAAGTCGTCCATATTGGGATGTAGCAGGAAAAATAACAATAAGACCAGCGGCCCAAACACCGATGACGTCGAGCTCAACAGTACGACCAAGCCTGTCGTCACTGCCGGTACTTTTGACAAGCAACGGACGGAGAGTGATAAGACTATATATACTAAAAGGTTGGAACTGGGGGTTGTGGTGCAAGACATGAAGCGACAAAAGGAAGACGCAATACAAGCAAAGCCTACTGACCTAGAAAACCAGGCTTTGGACAGGACCCAGGCTATGTGCTGACAGCCATGAGAAATTAATGTATGACGGTAACCCTGTCTGGCAGTTATGGTTCCACTTTTGCTGTCACAATTATCTCGATGACAAAGGTCTGACTGTTCATATTGGAGGTTGCCTGACGGTTCATTGCCAAGAATTAGGCGCAAGAACTGAAAAGCTGGTCTCAAGGTTGAACACGTCATCGGATGCTATGTCTGGTTTGATGAATTACCGAACACAGCTGACAACCCTGCATTGCGCTTCACTGCTCTTTATAAGCCGTGTTATATCTCCTTCATACTACATCTAGGTACAGCAGTGCTTATTTCACCGCGAGTGTGTCTTATCTCAGGTATCCTCAGCCCACAGTAGGTATATTGTCGCACTTAAATACTTTCACTTTTGCCCCTTTTAGCGCAGTTAGTATTTGTGACATAGATTGTCACTCACATACCCCCCAGGACCCACCCACTCAACCCAATTAGAGTGAAGCCGTGACAGGCTCTTGTTGCCGATCATTGCCTACCTATCTACGTGCCCAGGTTGGTCAAAAGCATTGCACGGTGCCTCTCTTCATTCCTCACCTTACGAGATTCGGGAAGCTTCACTTTCATTTGTGTCCTTGTGTTCGCTCAAAGCCGAACCAGTACCGTGAGGACCAGATCCGTTCCTGGCCATACGATCACCCCCTTTTACCAACGAAACCTTCAAATAATTCACCAGGCTTCACCCAATATTCTGTGACCCAGCATGAATAATGTGTCGAATGTCTGCCACGATGAGCTTTTCGGGCCAGCCGTCGCCACAGAGTCTTGTCGAGGCGGGTTCGACTTCACAGGTACGCAGCCCTTGAATGATAATACGATACTTTGTGGCTAGTCACTGACATGATCTTTCCATAGTGCTATTCGAAGAAAGCGTCCTGTCTATCCCGCTGTCGGCTGGGTTTCTCTTGATTGCCCCTATTCAGGTGGCCCGTATCTTCAAAGCCGTTTCGGCTGTAAGGCCATCACTACTTCTATCGATGTTCAAACTCGTTCGTACTTCTCGGTCACCCTTGTTGTTACACTTTTTTGTAATTATCAGCAAGTTCATGTCATTAACATAGGCTGGCAGGTATCGACTCTCGTTTATGCCGGACTTAACTTAGCCTTGCTGATCTTATGGGCTTCGGGATATGGATTCACCACTCGCGCAACCCTGGCCTCATCCGTGTTAAGTCTCTGCGCCGCTCTCGCCCTCGCTGTCCTGTCCCAAGTTCAACATGGCAAAAGCCCACGGCCATCTTTCATAATCACCGGTTATCTCATAATTTCACTACCCCTGAACGGCGCGCGTGTCCGAACCGCCTGGCTCCTGGCATCGGACAAACACCTCATGCCAGCTATTCTCACCGCTGCTCTAGCCGTCCAGGTTCTGATTCTCGTCCTAGAGACCAAGAACAAAAGGAAAATCCTGGCTGGTGCGTATCGTAGCTTCTCACGCGAGGCAACAAGTGGCCTCCTCAGTCGTGGGCTTTTTTGGTGGTTGAGACACTTGCTTTCTGATGGATCCCGGCGCATCTTGACCGTTGAAGATCTCGAGCCCATCAATGAAAAGCTTAGATCTTCCAAGCTTTCGAGTGAGCTACAGGTTCGATGGATGAATAATAGTGAGAAATATCTGAGCCCTCTTGCACCGAGATTGTCGTCTTGTACTCTGACCTTGCCTCACGCATCAGAGAAAGTAGACCACAATCGGCACAAGCACGCCTTAGCTCTGGCTACGCTTTCGGCCTGGCGGTTGGAACTTGCCAAGATTGCGCTTCCTCGTCTTTGTCTGGTTGCACTTAGCCTTGCACAGCCTTTCCTCATCCACCAGATCGTAGAGACTATATCGGCTCCTGTCAGTCAGCAAACTTGGAACCAAGGATATGGCCTGATCGGTGCTGTGGCTTTAGTGTATACAGGGATACCCGTAAGCTCAACTTCCCTCCTCCCGCCCGGGTTACTGCTGATCAGATATGTGTGTCACAAGATTGCGACAGGCTTTTATCAGCACCTTTCTTTTCGACTCATGGCTATGGTCAGGGGCGGCCTCATTTCCCTGATCTATGAGAAGATTGTGCAATCGCCGTCGACGCAAGTCGGTGACTCTGCTGCGATGACCTTGATTAGTACAGACGTCGAGCGAATCTGCGAGACGTGGCATCTTGTGGTCGCCGAAAGTTGGGTGAGTGTCATTCAGCTTGCTTTTGCTGTGTGGCTCTTACAGATGCAAATCGGTCCCGTTTGTGTCACTCCAGTCATTGTTGCGTTGGGTAAGTCAATGTACTCATGTCGATTGGGGTTAGAGTTGCTTTGTTCACTAGTTTATGTTGCTAACTTTACGACTTGGTAGTGGCGACCGCCATGTCAGTCAGAGCGGCTGGGTTTGTGACTGCCCGCCAGAAGGTCTGGCTCGAGGAGATTCAAGCGAGGATTAACTTTACGGCACACACCCTAGGCTCGATGAGAAGTGTCAAGATGTTGGGCCTTAGCAACAAATTTGAATCTCTCATACAGGGTATGCGTGTTACTGAACTGGACCTCTCCAAGAGGTTCAGGCGCTTGTCCAGCTTCAATGTCTGCCTTGGTAAGCTGAAACGCACCTCTAAGTTGATCCAGCGCAGGCACTAATGAATCGCAGTAAACTTACCCTCGCTGTTCTCCCAGTTCTTCACATTTGCGACCTTTGCAATCGCCGCCAAAGTTCAGGGTAACAGCTTCGTGACGGTGTCGCAGGCAGTCACAGCCCTGTCCATTCTCTCCATCCTCATGGAGCCTCTAGGCAGGGTGTTAGTGGTGATTCCTCAGGCATATGCTGCCTTGGGTTGCTTTCAGAGAATCCAGGACTTTCTTGCTAGCGAGTCCTGGGACGACAAACGACTGCCTGAATGCCCGCTAGAAACAACGAATCTGGAGAGCCACGATAAGCCGGACACGATTCAGACGCCTTCGGGCTATAACCATGTGGAAATGCTTCAACGTCCACAATCAACATCAAAAGAGCCTCTTCCTCGTACGATCTTCAACTCCGACCATGTGATCCTCCATAATGCTACCGTTGGCTGGCGAGGCTCTAACCATGTAATCAAAGACATGTCACTGCGCATTAGCCAAAATCATCATCTCACGGTCATTTTGGGACCAGTCGGCTGTGGCAAGTCTACAATTCTAAAGGCCATTCTCGGTGAAGCCACCATATTCAGCGGCTCTGTCTGGATCAGTAGCAAGGAGCTAGCCTATTGCGATCAAAGCCCGTGGGTTTCGAACGGCTCCGTCCGAGAAAACATTGTCTCGGGAACTGACTTCGACGCTGCTTGGTACAATACTGTCATTCACGCTTGCGCTTTACAAGTGGATCTGCTGCAGTTATCGGACGGTGACGCGACGAATGTCGGGAGCAAAGGGGTTTCGCTCAGCGGTGGGCAGAAGCAACGCCTGGTAAGAACTTCCTCGGCGCCTGACTATTTCATTGCGTACTGAGATGAAATAGGCGTTAGCTCGGGCACTTTATGCGCGCAAGCCTATCGCTGTCCTGGATGATGTACTGAGCGGCCTGGATGCCGCCACCCACGACATCGTCACCACGCGTGTCTTCGGAGCTGATGGACTGATCCGGAAGCTAAGTATGGCAGCCATTTTGGCCACGCATTCTGGTGAGTAACAATGAGTTTTGAATAGCTCGTACAGCGTTTAGGGAAACGTGTCGTTCCTGCTAATGACCACATACAGTGAGCCTATGCGCCATCGCGGACCAAACTATCATGCTTGACGACCAAGGACAAATCATTCAGCAGAGCTCATCTGAGAATATGGCTTCTCTTGCGCCACAGCTAGCCGGAGATGATGGCTCCTCGGCGAGCTCAGGAAATAGCCCACCTCCCAAAATTCCAGCTGGTGAAACTCAGGGCTCAAGCACGAAACAAGATGACAACAGACAGGTGGGAGACTTGTCCATCTATCTATACTACTTCTCGTCTTTGGGATGGCTCAGCTTCGCCTTGTTCGGTATATTCGTAGCTTCAAACGTGGCATTCGGCACCTTGCAATGTAAGCATGCCTCTTCCATCAGATCCGCCCCTTTTTATCAGTGCTGGTGTAGTGCCACTCAGCCGCAGTAAGTCAGGCTCGAAGCTGATGTGGGTGAGCACAGATGCATGGGTCACACTGTGGGCCCAAAGCAGCGACGGATCGCAAGCATCACGGCTTGGCTACTGGCTTGGGTTCTATGCACTTTTTGGTGTTTTTACTGCGGCCGGTCTTGTTTCTGCGGTCTAGTGAGTTCTTCTCCTACGGTGTCGAACCTGACTTATGAAAGCCCGGAGGCTCACCAAGCATCATGCTTGAGGCTCTTATGCTGATGATTATACCCAGCTACATGTACGTGGTGATCGTACCCAAGTCTGCACAGTCTCTCCACCTGACTGTGCTTCGGGCAGTTATACGGTAAGATCGCCGAATTCTTGTTGCCAGTGGCTTGTTCATGTTCTTACGGTAACGACAGAGCTCCAATGTCTTTTCTCGCCAAGACCGACACTGGGGTATTGGTTAACAGGTATGTCATGACTTTCGCGTAAGACAACAAGAGTATGAACTAACGCATAAGTATTTCCTTCCCATGGCAGATTCAGTCAAGACATGCAATTGGTTGACATGACCCTACCCGGGGCACTCGTGAATGCGAGCTTTCGTCCGTAGCAACTTTAACGCAATCCTCTAGGAAGCTGGTCGCTAATTTGAGAACCATAGAGCTTGCTGCGTGTTTCGCAGTTGCAGCGTTGGCCATTGTCGCTGTTCCCTACTTCGCAGCTGTACTGCCCTTCGTCGCCTGCGCTCTCTTCTTCCTCCAGCGCTTTTATCTAAGGACATCTCGGCAGCTTCGACTACTAGAGTAATGCCTATTGTTACCTTGCAAACGATACGAAGTACTAATGCTGGCTTAGCCTGGAAGCGAAAGCACCTCTCTATTCCCACGTTCTGGAGTCTCTCCAGGGCATCGCCACTATCCGAGCATATGGCTGGACGAGCAACCACGTCGCCAAGAATCTCGCCCTCCTCGACAGGGCCCAGAAGCCTTATTACTTGCTCCTCTGCATTCAACGATGGCTGACTCTTGTATTGGGACTGACGGTCGCCGGGCTCGCGATACTGCTCACCACCCTAGGCGTCACGCTCCGCAGCAGACTGGACGCCGGTTTCCTCGGCGTTGCCCTTGTCAGCATGATGAATCTTGGCCAATCCCTGGCTGCCCTTATCACCTTTTGGACCTTGCTTGAGACGTCCTTGGGTGCCATTTCGCGCGTGAAGACTTTCTCCGAGGATACCCCGACCGAGAAACCTCGCGAGATTGTGGATACAAGAATTCTCGCTGGCTGGCCGTCTCAAGGATCCGTGGTCATTGAGAATTGGTCGGCTCACTATAATGGGTATCTATATCTCACTTTATACTTTCTAGAGTTTTGTACCAGTCTAAAGCAGTAGCTAACATCATACTACAGTCACCCCGTGCTTCGCAACATCGATGTTTCGATTCAGGCCGGGGAGAAAGTTGCCATATGCGGCAGGACAGGAAGGTAAGAGTCACAAGCATAAATCCTTCCACAAGCATTATGACGAGAAACTTGCTAACGAAAGCGCCGCAAGTGGCAAAACCTCACTTCTCTTGTCCCTGCTCGGCATGGTCGAGGAGTCTACCGGGAGGATTGTCTTAGACGATGTCGATCTTGCATTAGTACCTAAAGATGTTACCCGCCAGAAGCTCACATGTCTCCCACAAGACCCTTTCTTGTTTGGCGGGAGTGTCAGACTGAATGCAGATCCGCATGGAGAGGCTACAGATACTGATATCATCTCTGCCCTGCAGAAGGTTGGGCTATGGGATATCTTCCGATCAAAAGAGAGCACAGAGACCTCTCACCCTCTAGAATTCTCGATACTTGATATGAAGATGGAAGAGGACTTCTTGTCCCAAGGGCAAAGAAAGCTTTTCTGCCTCGGCCGTGCGCTTTTGCGCAAAAGCCCGGTCCTGGTTTTAGATGAGCCGAGCAGCGGGTAAGTAACAGACCCTCCCTCTCCTTGCATTCATATCTGAAAAAAGATATCATGATACAGTATGAAAGCTGACAACAAGTATCACTCATAATTCACAGTGTGGACGCCAGCACCGAATCTTGCATAGAAGCCATCGTCGAGTCGGAGTTCGCGACTAGCACTGTCATCATGGCAACGCACAGTCTCGCTGGTGTCCGTAGATTTAATAAGGTTGTTGTTCTAGATGGGGGCGTGTTACTTGAGTATGGTGAGCCAGAGGAGCTATTGGCGAGGGTTGATGGGGCATTCGCGAAGCTCTATGCTGTGCAACGTGGAAGACCCGAGACTTCTTCTGCGTAAGCAGGGGTGATAACAATACCTACAGCACAGAGCAGGTTTCACTGTTAGTTTCAAACTTACTTGATATAGGTTTTCCAGTGGAATAATCCTATCAAAGGTAATATACCTCCATAATAGCGAACAATCAATCCTGCTTTGTAGTGTGTCATTTGTAACCAGAAGACACGGTCTAGAATTATGATAGCTTGATGTGAATTCTCTACTGGAAAAACGAAGGTACATGAGCCATTTCAATACAACAAGGCACTGTATTATCCCTTTAGAGGGCCAATGCAAGGTCTTGGTTCACATCGTGATCTACTTTCTCAGGGACTGTGATGTCCATGACCACTGGCGCCCAGTGCAGCCTTTGTTTTCTCTAGGCGCTCACCCAACATAACCATTGTCTCGTCCTCGGCAACCTCGGAGCCGGGATCTTGCTGTGCCCGCACGTTCGATGACCTCGCCAGTGACCAATCCATCAGTGCCTCGAAGTTTCTGCATGTGTGCTTTGTGCGGAAATTGGGTCCCAACGTCTGTGCCGACTCGAACCATTTATGAGTCACAAGGGTGGTGTCGGCATTGCCCATGACGGCCTGTCGTACGTAGTCGAGGCAGTTTTCTGCCAGATTTCCATTGCTAGTGTCAGTCTTGGACGGTATACCTGAACCTGGACCACGGGTTCAACAAGTCACAAGCGTAGTTCAATGGGAGAAGAGACCTACCCCAATGAAGCTTGTTTGCTCGACTCCTCTGGGAGGGAGGACAGTATTCCGGATAAAGGGCTTTTCGTACTTGATTCTGGACAGGAGTCAACTCTGTAAACAGATGACTCATTTCATGTACAGAGCATACAATGCAATGGACCTGGTGGAAAACATCGAGGCCCGTTACTTAGTAACCGTTCCCAAGCGTAGTACGATCCCGCACAAGGTCGGCCTCGGCCCCTTGCACGAGTACTGTCGATGCTATATGCAACTGGCTAACATCAGTATCGAAGCAACCAGCAAGAGTACCAAAAGACTGTACCAGCTTCAACATGATCCCATAGACGGTCCATCTCCGGGCCTGGATCTCCGACCCATATTCTCTCATAAGGCGCGTGCTCTCGGACCAGATCGCCTGTCGAGTTGTAGGATAGAGCGCCGTCGAAGAGTTTGGGTTCGAGTTGGATGATAACAGATTTAGGACTTGTGGCAGTTACTAAATGTAGTTCAGACGACTTGGAATGGCAGACTCGCTGATCCTACTCACCAATGTCGAAGGTGCATGTTTCAGCATAGCGAGATAGCGTTGTCCTCGTTCTCCAGCAGTCTATGAACAGTCCAGCAGCGGTGAGGGACAACACGCCGGTAGAAAGGATCCATGGCCAACGCCGCACGTGATATGCCCTGTAGCGATGATTAACATAAGATCCGGCCGAGAACTTGGCAGCTTGTTCATCGTCGAGCAAGCCAGCACGTAGAGACTCTGTTGACTCGGTAAATGTTTAATGGTGAAGGTCCGAGCCAGCTGAGTCTTGCAACTTTGAGGCGTGCCTGGCCGAAGAGACGGCTGCTCTACCTTTTCTCCAACGGCTCAACCGTAACGGCAACCACTAGGCTTGTTGACTATGAATTTTGCTCTTGTTCGGGTCGTGTTGGATGCGTATCCATGAACTAACCTTGGTAGATGACCTGAAATCGACGTAGGAATGTGCTTGAGAAAGGCTGCTCACGCAGGAATGTGCTTAAGCTGAATGGCTGCGTACGCAGGAGTCTGCTTAAGCAGCTTCGCCAGTCTGCGGCTTACATGAGCGCCTATAAGGTTCCACGTAGACTGGCTTGCCTCGTAGGCTTCCACTCTTGCACAACTTGTGGACATATGTACATTACGGATACTGCACTATGTAAAGGATTCTGTGACGAGAGTGCACCCTAAGCCTGACTGTTTGAGGCACGCACGCTGTTGTTGGCCACGTTTGCAAATAGCGCTACAGCATAGGCGTAGCGGTTTAGACGGCACCAGAGTAAATGCTCTGGTAGGTATTTGGGATATTGATATACGGCCAAAGATACCTGTCTTGGACTCTTTCAATTTTGTTGTATGCTGCTCGAATGACCTTGAAATATTGAGCAAGCCTTGGCGCCAGTTATCGTGGATTGTTTGCGGAACCGAATACACCCAAGGAATCCTCGCAAACTCTGCTCCTGGACTTTTGACTGTAACTTGATGTTGTGAGCACCACACATTGCTATGGAAGACTCTCTTTGATTGCATTGTCTTTAACTAAGATCCTCTAATTCAATTCAGTTCATTCTTCTTTCGCTTTCAACCGCAAAAAGTTCTCTGCCAGTGGAACATGGCCAGTGCTTTAAAGAAAATCGACTTAGCCCGCCTGCCTTTGAACATGCCGTCTTTCGATGACCAGTGAACAACAATAGCTTGGTCTGCTTGCCGGATCATTGGCAGTGAAAGGCTTGTTCTGGTTCAGGCTCTTCAGTCAAAGACACAGCCGCTCAAAACCCGGGTCAACCGGTGGATATATTAATGTGCTGGTTCAGCTAGCCCAGAGCTATTTTCTGACATCACTCTTATCTCACAGCCAACAGAAGCAACATACCGCATCTCTCCCATCGCATTACAGCTTAACCACTCGCACCAGTCAACTAGACACACTCACGCAAAAGACTCCGTCCAACAAAACCCCAGACCTGTCTTTCGCCATGTGCAACTACGTCCTCAACGTCGTCAAGTGCCGCCAGTGCGGGCGCACCATCAGCCAGAACCAGTCTGACTTCGTCTACTGCCCCCCTTACCGCAGCGGCATCCGCTGCCAAGTCATTGAGCGTGGCCGCAACACGCAGCTCATCTGCTGCTCCAGCTGCCAGCGCGCCTACTAGCTCACCCAGGCCATCGGTGTGAAGGTGGTGGCGCCTTCACCTACGACCATAAGGACGATTTCTCGGAGATTCGGGATCAAAGATTGTATCGGATAGTGTGGTAAGAAACCCAGTTTCTTAGTGTCTCTTTTTGTCCTTGTATTTATCAGGGTGATGGCTCGTCGGGCGACAGGAGCGGCTTGAACTCATTCTAATACATTTATACCAATCGAAGCTGGCGCCGCTACAGAAGCATTACGAGGTTTTCTTCAGAGTGAAACGTATATTTACCATGGGCTGCCCAAGAGCCCCGTGCTCTGTCGATACTGGTACGTTTTGAGTTGCTCTTTAGTTGGCTAACAGCATCTAGTCTTCGCGTGATCTGGAGTGCTGTCTGTGTCTTTAAAGCCGGCCTAGTGACGAAAGTGTAAGTACTGTGCACGGGTCAGATGGGAAGCGGCGCATTGACCTGGAGGCAAGTGCCCAATTTGTACCCATCGAGCCTCGCGAGACGAGGCATCTCCAAGATGCAGCTTTAGCGGCGACGTCCCCGCGCAGGCGCAGAGAGAGCTGAACTGGCTCCAAGAAGTAGGGGCCCATCATTATTTCGTTGTGCAAAGTGCGGACAAGCAGAAAGTCCATGGAACTCTGCCAGCCAAACCATCTTCATTTGTTGACAGCGGTGTGGGCTACCAAGCATCTCGGGCGAAAAGGCGCCGAACCTAAACTCCGGAGGCACTCGGTCGGCGATTTCGCCGAGGAGGTACGACACGGGCCAAAGGGGCACAAAGAGCTCCCAACAGGGGAAGAGGCTGGTGAAGGGACCGTCTGATTCAGGGTCGAGAAGGCCGTCGGGGTCGTTGGGGGAGGTGGGGGTCCCGAGACGGACTTGATGAACCGACCTCACTGCGGATCATTCATCATCAACAGTGGCTTAGGGTCTATGCTGACTAGGCATATGCGAAGCAGTTCAAGATTGTCTCGATGCCGTCCAGGGTCGGAACCCGTTTGGGGTAGGTGAACAGTTTCCTCAAGGTATCATTCTGTTGGATCCGTCCGAGATGTAACGAAATCAGCTCGTCGTCTTCACGTGTACTACTTCAAGCCGATGTACGAATACTCAAGGGCAATTCAGGGTGTCATAAGAGCGACAGAGCCGAGATGAAGGCTCAATCAAGGCAACTTGGCCATTACCTGCACCCAATGCGACGGACGGACGATGCTGGCCACAACAGGGCTGAGCATGACGGCGGTGATGTGTTTCTGGGAAACCGACGTTCTCCAATCTTTGCATCTCGGGTTGCCTGCTCGGCATGGTGCATGAACTCTTGCACGACTAGGTCGAGGCGGTGGACCTGATACGTGTCATCCTGAGGCCAGATCGCCATCAGCGTCGGCCGACCGGAATGTCAACTGAAACCCCGAATCAATTGGCGTATTCGACATAATCACCAGCGCCACTAAGAATAACAAACAACAATGTCGGACTCGGCAGCGCGAACCGCGCATTCGGATTGTGAGAAAGAGTGGCGATGTCTGGGCTGGGCCGGCTCGTCGGAAGACTGGGGGGTGCAGGATAACAAGCGCATGAAGAGTTGAATGCGTACTCGTAATCAATCGACAGCCACGAAACCAGCTCGAAGGCCACACACACACATACACACAATCAAACCAGCATGTGGCACGGATTACCTTCCAGGCAATGAGCTCGTGCTTGGACCCGGGGCCTCGGACTCGTTCCTGGGGGCTGCGACGGGCGACTCTGGACTGGCACTTTAGCCGTGACATGACGGGCTCGAAAACCTTGTCGTCTCGAATGCGGGTGGGGGTCTACTTACTACTAGAGTTGTCGCATGACCTGTCGACCTGCCGAGAGGGAGTAGCCGGCCGCGAAGGCAGATCCCGGAGGAGAGAGGGAGATTCACGAACCGACAGGCCTAAATACACGCATACATACACAGACCAGTAGTTTATTAGATCCAGCCGGTTGCCACCGGGTTCAGATCGGTGTATCCAATGGCCGGCCATTGGATGCCGGAAGATGGCTCGGCGTATCGGGATGGTGGAACGGCCGAGGATCGACCCTCCTCTGTGGGACAGGACAGCTTTGCCGTATTCTGGGGGTATAAGTATGGGTACCGGGTAGACGTTACTGCCCTACCATGCATGCACCACGTCTAGTTTACATCGCACGATGTACATACAATACATACAATACAGCATCTGCTTCGTCGACACGGTGGCATTGAGGAGCTTACACAGCCACCGCGCGAGAGCTACCCTGGTGGCGGCCATGCAGCGTCCGAGAGAGAGATAGAGAGAGAGAAAGAGCCAGTTGCGATGCGACATCCAATCGAGTCGGAGAAATGGCGAAACCTGGAAGGAAAGCATATCGTTTGACACGCGGAGATGACAAAAGGTAGAAAGGTTTAATTAAGCAGCTGAGGAGGCAGTGCGTTGGCCAGGCAAGCTGGGTGGGTGGGCAAACGATGATTTAGATGCCTCGGGAGAGCATGAAGATGCACATGCATCTAGGTATCTGTCTATCCGTCCATCCACCCACCCATCCGTCCATCCAGCAGCGATCGATCCATCGGATGCTTCTGATATGCAAGACGCTGCAGGTGCTGCTGCATGGTCGCACAGAGAACGGACAAGGGCCCGGCAGGGCAGGGCAGGGGGGAGCTGGGTTCGCTGACACGGATACGCGCGGAGACAGCCGTGGTTTTCTCTCTCTTTTCCTTTCTCTTCTTCTTGCTCCATTTCTCCAAATGGATCAAACGTCTGTGTTGTGTGTGTCTTGGACCCCTTTTTTTTACCATCTCTTTTTCCCTCTCTTCTTTATTTTTTGTCGCTATTTTTGTTTCACGGTCGCATCATGGGGAAATATTAAGTAGCGGCCTCTCTCTCTCTCTCTCTCTCTCTCTCTCTCTCTCTCCCCCCCTCTCCGCTTCTCGTGTCTCGTCCACTCCGGCTTCGCTCATCGATCGCATCGACTTGCATGCAGCTAGCTTAGCTCCCTACCTTTCTATACGCAGTTCAATATCCCAAAACTCGCACGAGACCAGGTTGCGTCTCCAACTGATTGGTTGGTTGCTCTGACGTCACTTGTGTCTTGTGAACCACAGTTTTGACGGAGCAGCGAGAGGACTGACCGGGCGAGCTCGAATCGAAGAAAAAAGAAAAAGAAAAAGCAGCATTTCCTTTTTCCCAAACCCGCATTCCGCATATTCACCTCTGGACGTCGCCTCCGTCATCGGACTCTCCTCCGTCCTCGGCTATCTATTTATCTCTACCCTTATCCGGCCAAACTGCAGCTAGACGCCCATTCGCCCGACCGCCAAAGGAACCGCGACGTTAGAGACAGAGATTTGTATATATCTTGATGGCCACCTGCGACTCACGCTAAAAACAGCCATGGCCCTCCCCCAAGCCGTCTCCTCGCCCCTGTCTGCCGAGCAGATCAAGGCCCTCTTCAACATCCTCACCCATTTCGAGACCTACCACGAGATCGAGAAGTTCAAGAGGCCCGAGACCATCGCCAACTATGGCTACCCCTTCATCCAGACCTGCTCCGCCGCCGGCGCCGCCCCCTCCCACGCTCGCGAGCGCTCCGCCCCCCTGCTGCACACCATCTTCACCAGGTTCATCCTGAAGCTGCCCGGTGTCTGTACCTTCGCCCCCGACTTCTGGAGCGTCCGCGTCCAGGGCATCATCACCGCCTTCGCCGAGGCCGGCCTTTCCGAGGCCTACGACAAGGGCGCCCTGGGCATTAGGAAGACCCTGGCCACCGCGTCCTCTGCCGTCATCGAGACCGTCGTCCGCGGCGCCATCGGCGGCGCCCCCTACAGCCGCTCGCCCGCCTCCGCCCGCCCGCCCGAGTACGACCTCGGCAGCGCCGCCGACCTGGCCCGCGCCTGGGACGACGCCATGCACGGCCTCGTCTACGAGGACCTCTGCGACGACCTGTTCGACTACCTGGCCGAGTCCGACGACTTTGACTCGCACTCCCCCACGACCCGCGCCGTTAACGAGTACATCATTCTGCAGTAGGTCCCCAATCTCTATCCCTCCACGATGGCCCTCCCCCCGTCGGAAGAAACTCCAGTGCTGAACCCCCTCGGCCCAGCTTGTCGAGCCTGGCCCATCAGGTCCTGATCGTCTCCCCCGAGGGGCAGTACCTGGTCAGGCTCCTGGAGCAGGTCCACAAGATGGTGCCCTACAACATGGTCCGGCAGACCCTCAAGGTCGGCAACGCCGCCACCATGATCGCCGGCATGATGAAGATCTTCCTGGCCAAGATCAGCGTCGGCTCCGTCTCCAACTGGTTCGGCATCACCAAGGATGCCACCGACGGGATGAACCTTATGCAGAGGTAAGCCCACTCGCATGCAAGCACACACAAATACGTGTAGCCAATGGCTCACACGGATTGCCCTTGACAGAATCATCTCCGTCATCCTCGGATGGGACTGCGCAGAGTTCAAAAAGACCATCGAAAGGGTATCCAAGGCCAAAAACAGGCCGAGCAAGGGCGCCCTCGACGCCATCCGCGCGCACGCCGACTCGCCCGCCGAGGCCCGCGAGGCCGTCCGCGCCGAGAGCGTCCGTCGCGGCAGGTCCGTGATCGCCGTCATCCTCGAGACCGCCGACCCGGTCCTCCTGGCCGACATGAGCGACGACGAGCACGCCCTGTGCCTCGAGTACTACGCCGCGCTCCTCGGCTCGCGCGACCGCGAGGTCATCATCGCCGTCCTCTGCAAGCAAAGCCCCGACCTTCTCACCCAGCTCGTCCGCGAGGCCGTCGCCGGCTTCGACCCCATGATCCGCGCCGTCCACAACAAGGTCAACCTCTCGGACCACCTCAGGGACGCTCAGACCTTCCTCGACCAACTCATCGCCACCAGCAAGCCCAGAAAGGGCAGGTCGAAAGACGAACCGGACGTCGTCATGCCCACCGTCGAGGACTACGTCCAGCTCTGCAAGAAGAACAGGCACCTCCTGTACAAGTGGGTGCATGCTGTCAGCAAGAACTGCCCCGAGGTCATGGACCAGTTCAGGGCGTGGTCCAAGGACTCGCTGACGGCCTTCCGCAAGACCGACAGGGGCGGCGGCGGCGGCGAGAGCATCGAGGACCAGCTGGCCGGCATCTTCGGCCGCGTCCCCGACGCGACGAAGGAGGCCCTGCTGCCCGTCATCGACGCCCACGCCGCCTACCTGCGCGAACTGGACGAGCTGTCGCTGGCCCGCATGCAGGCCATCCTCGACGGCGGCTCGTCCAGCATGGCCGGGCCGGGCGTCTACCTCGCCCGGTGGCAGTCCCTGATGGACGAGACCCTCATCACCCCCGCAAGCCCCGTCGGTCCCGTCCGCCAAGGCAGAGACGTCAAGGCGCCGTCGCCGCCGCCGCCCCCGCAGAGCAAGCGCGCGTCCGCGTCGAGCGGCGCGAGCGACGACATCGTCGCCGCGGTCCGCAAAATGAGCATCTCTCCGGTGCCGGAGGCCCCGGACGTGCAGCCCGTCATCAGGGCGCTGGCGCCCATGTTCCAGAAGAAGCTCGTCATGGCGTCCGTGGCCAACGGTGCTGCCGCCAACGGCTCCGAAGACGAACACGGTGTGCCGTTTTGATTAGAACCCTCTCCACTTTCTCCCTTTGTCTCTTTTTCTTTTTCTTGGATGGCTATCAAGGGTGTATTCAGCGTTGACATTTTGAAATCATCTTGCGGGCTCTTGGCAACAGATCAAGGATGGGCTTACACACTGGGGAGCATGACTGCGCATGATTGCATGAGGACATGGCTTTGTTTTTCTCCCTCGCTCAACATGCCCGGCCTGGCGTCTTAGGGGTTTGGTTTCCGCATGGGGTGGGCGCCAGACGGCGGGGCACTCGCTCCGAATACAGACACTGAAAAGAATCATCAAAACATTATGGCCGCGTCAAAATGACGTGCCTGTTTGCAACTTTGCGCCAAAGATACAGCAATGAGCTAACTTCGACGAGCCATGTATCAAAATCTAGTTCTATCTAGCAAGTCATCTAACTGTCTTGTCTCTATTTTCCCCGTGGCTCTCATCTTTAACCCATCCGCCCGGACACAAAATGCAAAACAACGTCTGCATGTTTTTTTTTCTCTCTCTCCGAACCTGTCGATATACACGTCCTTACGCTTCGTTGGCGGTTTGCTTGGTGCGCCTGAAGCGGCCCAGGACCTTTGAGCACTGCTTCGTGACCGTCGAAATCCCAAAGGTCCATCCCTTGATCCGGACGGTGTAGACGAAAAAGTAGACGAGAGCCCAGTTGGCGACGGCAAAGCCAACCAAAATGCCGAACGAGGGCCACTTGTCGGTGTAGTGGACGTTGAGTGTTCGCATGTACTCGCTGCCGTCGCGGTATGGGCAGTAGCCACAGTTGGACGTCGCCTCCGGGTTCTCCAAGTACCCTGCCCTGGCGACCTCTTTCACGAATCGCTCGGCATACTGGCCACAGGTTGACCCAGGCGGCGGGTTGAACCGTGCAAGCTCCACGGAGCTGCAATTCACCACTGCTGGAGGGAGGACAGCGGAGAGGACCCCGCGGGTGAACCAGGTCGTCGGGTTTATGTAGTACATCCAGTACTTCCAGAAAGCCGGGATTGAGTCGTACGGGACCAGAATGCCGTTGAAAAGGGCCACCATAACGAAGAAGAAGGGAAGAATCTGCCAGAAGTTAAATCAGCAACTATCTCGCAGCACTCATTACAACTGGGGGCTTACGTTTGAGATCTTGGAGTAGGAAGGCCCAAAGGCCGAGATCCACTGTCCCCAGCTCGATTGGAAGAGTGACCAGACAAGGACCATCAAGTAGCTATAGCCCGCAGCAGTCATTGGATACCCCACAGGGAAGAACCACAAGAGCCAGTAAATGGTGGCAGACACTATGGCCATGGGTATCTCGCAGACCACGTTGGCAGTGCAAAAGGCGACCCATCCGTACGTGCGACTCGGTAGCTCGCGGTCTTCCCACAGATCCCGGTTCTGAAAGAATTTCAACACAACAGAGTTGACCACTGTGGGAGGGATAAAGCTGTCTTTGTCTCAGCAAGTAGGTCTTCAATAAGCACAAGGTCTTGTATTCCGGTGCACTCACAAGATGAGAATGATGGCGCTGAACATGCGATTCTGCATGCTTGCGACGTCACTTCCGAGCATCCAAAATGTCTGTTGCTCGAGTCAGCTTTCACATTGACCGACTAGATCCGAAGGAGGCAGCACTTACAAATCCGTTGAAGATGCCTATGATGGCGTGGACAAACAATCTGCTGTACAAGTATTGGGGTTCTCGCCAGTGCTGGACAAACATTCTCTTCGTGAGGAGAAGGGATTGGTATGCGGTAGACGCCGCAAAATCCGTCTGGGCCGCCACACTGGTCGTGGGCGGGCGTCTTTCGGCAGTGATCTGGTCAATCTCTGCGACAATCGCCTTGTGTTCGTCGGACCTGAGCCACTCATCGCCCCAGTCGATGCGCTTTCCGTCCGAGGAGGCTGAGGCTGTCTCCAGGATAAATTCGGCCACGTTGCGGCTCGGAGGGCAAGAGAACCCCCTTTGCGCAAAGTAGTCGATGACAACGGAGCCGTTCGTGCCAACCGGGCCAAAGTAGAAGGTCCTCCCACCCCTATTGAGACCGAGAATCATATCAAATTGCTCGATAAGGTCAGAGGAAGGCTGGTGGATAGTGCAGATAATTGCCTGACCGGCGTCGCATAGTTTTCGGAGGAATCGGACAATAGAAAATGCAGACTGACTGTCGAGGCCACTCGTCGGTTCGTCCAAGAAGAGAAGGAGCTTAGGCTTAGCGGCTGATAGGTCGCAAGTTAGTCGTTCAAGTCATCCCGGTCGTTGTGTAAGTGGCTGGAGGACTCACCAAGCTCAACTCCGATGGTGACTCGCTTCCGTTGTTCGACAGTCAAGGAAGAGATGATGGCGTGCTGTAAGTCGCTCAGTTCCAGCAGACTGATGATTCTGTCCACGTAGGCAATCTTTTCCTTGCGTGGAATCGCACTCTCTTGCCGGAGCAATGCAGAGAATTCCAGTGCCTCTCGGATTGTTGCGGTGCCCTCATGTATGTCCCTCTGCTCACAGAAGCCAGTACTTCTCTGAAACTCGGGCCCCAGGCTGGCGCCGTTGACCAACATCTCTCCAGACACCACACCGAAGTTTGGATTCTGTCTCTGTGCAATGGTGTTGAGCAGAGTCGTCTTGCCGGCACCGGAACTACCCATGAGCGCAATCATTTTTCCGGGTTTGGCGTATCCACAAACTCTGTCAAGCAGCTGTCGCTCTCCGTCGCCGTAAGGAACCGTGTAGTTAATGTTCTTAAACGTGAAGACACTCTGGCCGTCCCCAATAGGCTCAAACGTTTCTTCAGCTGCTTCGGCCTTGTCTGTCTCTTCTTTCTTGGCTCCTTCGTATTTGGCGAATATCAGAGACTGGGCTCCAGTGCTCTTGAACTTTACTGTCTCAACGGCCAACATGGTCACACCTAAGTAAAATACGGTAAAGGCAACTATGATTCCGAAATTGCGCCACAGATTCGCCCTCGAGCTGAGGAACTGTTAGCCATCTATGGTACAGGAAAGGACATTGGCAAACTTACTATTGGTACGAAGCCTCTAAATAAGCTGGACCGCTGACTGTTTTGCTGCCGAGTGATGATCCAGGAAGAGAGCAGCCCTGGTAGCCAGGGTCCGAGCCAGGTCCACGAGGCACCAGTTGAGACTCACTGCATTGCATCTCCCGTGCGAAGAACTCGTTCGTTTGCAGCGCTTCGAAACCATAGGAAACAGGATTGATGTAGTAGATCCAGCCAAACCATATTGCGTCGCTCAGAAGGGCGGGTTTGGGGATGACATATCCTGTCATGATGAACATGATGTTCAAAACTAAGCAATCAGCAACCCATTCCGGTGTTCTGAAGAGCGAATCAACAACTTACCGACACCCACAAAGCGAACGGCATCATCGACTGTGGATGAAAGTGACGAGAACATCCGGTACATGGTTGTGAGGCAGAAGGTTGCCGTGTACACGAACAGCGTATAGATCCAAAACTTGGCTGCGTTGACATCAAACCGAGATAGGAAGTAAACGGGTACGCAGAACAGAATGGTCATGATCAGAATCAGCGGAACATCCAAGATCGTCCTGGCAATCACCACTGCAGACGGTCTGTAGAAGGCAAATACTCGTTGTCTCTCGATTGTCGCACGCCCGGATATTGCAGGAAGGAGTTCCGCGAACTGGAGCCATCCGATGAAGGCGATGGAGAAGAAGACGACACCACCACGTGCGAAAACTGAGGATGTGTCTTGTCCAGTGCCGTAAAAAAGTGACGAGACGATGAGACTGTTGGCGACGATGATGACTAGTTTCGTGTAGAAGGAGCCGAGGTCGCCCCAGAAGAGCCAGGCTTGACGCTTGGTGCAGGCGGCTACCTGCTTCAAGAATGATACGGTGTAGACGGAATCGCCGATGACGGTTTTGCTCTTGGCTGCATTGGATGTTAGCAGTTGACACAAGTGGATTAGACGAGGGGGGTTCAGCTTACAATCCTTCACCGTGGCCTCGAAAACACGGTGCTTATCGTTGTTTGCCGACCTACTTTCACTTTCGTAGTCGTCAACATCTTCAAGCAGGCGCTGGTAGTGCTCGCTGTTTCTGAAAGCCTGCTCGAGATCTTCGGCTGTTTTGGGAGCTGTGTCCTCTCGGCCAGGCTGAAAATGTCGTGCGTTCTTGTCGGCAATAGAAGTCAGGAAGTCGGCGGTGGTCCTGTGCCACGTTAGTGTCAGTCGCCGCAATCATAATAGAATTCCGCCGTCACTCACTGTCGTGGGGGACACAAATAGCCCAAGTCTTGGAAATATTTCTTCGCTTCGCCGGCTGGTCCTTGGAAAAGCATGCGGCCATCGTCTATCACGAGGACCTTGTCCATCAACTCGTAAATCGATTCTCCCGCTTGATACAGCGTAACCAGCGTGGTACGGCCGCTGACGTCGGTATACACACGAAGCGATTTGGCAAAGCTCAGGGCTGTGCTGGCATCGAGGCCACGAGTTGAGTTGTCCCAGCAAACAACGGATGCTCTCGTAGCCAGTGTCTCTGCGAGACTCACACGCTTCCGTTCTCCTCCGGAGACACCTGTCCAAGATCAGCCCTGCAGTTTTCGACCAATGACGAGGCACATACCTCGGATATGCTCGTCTCCGACCAATGTATTTTGCGTATGTTCGATGCCAAACATTTGAAGAAGAGAGTCTAGGATGGGCGGAATAGTCCACTGTTCCCGCTTCCGGGTCTTGGTTTTGAGGGCAAACCATAATGTTTGCCATACCGTAAGGGAGGGGAAGTGGCGGTCGTCTTCTTCGCAGTAGACGACTTCGCCTCTGAAGCGTTGCAGCTGATCCTCGGCTGGGATGACACCGTAGTAAACGTCGCCGTCAACTTTGACATACTCATCTCGTTGGTTGGCGATAGCCTTGAGGAAGGTTGAACAGCCCGAACCCGGCCGACCCAACACCAACATGATCTCGCCGTGGCGCACCGTGCCCGTCATGTTCCTGATGAGGTCGACAGTGGGTTCCTTGTGGAGCTTGAGTTTGGGGAAGATGCTGGTGATGAAATGGTAGAAGTCGGGTCCGAAGGTATTCAGCAGATCCCGGGGAAATGTGACGACCTGCTTGGTCGATGATTCGATGCCCTTGACTGTGAGGTTCTTGAAGGACACACCGAGCCGTTTCGCCGGACCGCCGCTCGGGGTGCGCAAGTCCATAATGCCCCTTCTGAGGAAGTCGGGCAGGTCGAATGAGTTGTCGGCAGACAAGCTGGGGGCGGCGGTAGAGTCGCTGTCGCCGGCGGCATCGCCCCTATTTTGTTTGGCCGGTCCTTGGTTGTATGCGGTGGAGTGCTGTCTCTGAATCGTGCTGAGCTCCTTCTCGAGGCCATGGAACTCCTCAAGCGCAGCGTGGACCGAGATGTCGCCGGCGGCATTCTCGCCCCAGCGACCATCAGATTCCGGGACCATTGTTCCGGCCATGACGCTAGTTGGCTGAGCCCGCAAAGCAAAGATAATACGGTCGATGTTTTCCCTCTAATATTCTGTTGCGTATATTGGAGACGTCGTTGTTGTGTTCGGCCGAGCCTGTGGAAGCAACGAAAACGGAAGCAGCGAGCTTGAAGGGGCAGACAGGCAGGAAGGAAGGACCAGCGGTTCGCCAATAATACCGGCAGTTGCGCGATGCGTACGTATCAGTATGCGGGATCACAGGTTCCCTTCCGTTTCCCAAATCCTAAAGGCTAAATAACCTAAACACACACAGAAAAACACTCATATCGAGGGAACTGCGTCTAATTATTATTATGTGAGTTGTTCCAAGCTAAGGTGTCTACCAACCAACCTACTTTGGTAGGGTAAGCCGACTCCACTCGGCTTGCAAGCCGTTAACGTTCCATTAGGGTACCCGTCCCCGATATGCACTCCACGGACCGATGCTTTGTAATTCGCGCCAAACCGTCAGCACCCCCACCTCCCAAGAAAAACAATGGCTCCGTGATGCAAGTTCCGTAGAGAAAAAGGGGGTGGAGGGGTTGTTGGTTTGTCTTTTGAGTTCGGACAGGGTTTTCGACCTGGTGGAGCCCATCTAATCTCCAAAGTCCGTGGCAGAGATGGATGACCAAAGAAGCTGTAAAAACCCTTATCCTCGGGTGAATGAATCACCGCTATGCACGTAACCTCGACGCCGGTTGGAGTGATGACATACATGTAGTAGAAGCTCAACATTCTTGTCGGCCAGCAGAGCCCGCATGTGCATCGCATCCGAGACAAGCGCCATTATCAATCCGGTTAGGGCCGAGCTTCTTTCCGCTCACGAACCGGAATCCAAATTCCTGGTGGGGCCCGGCATTTGGGCTAGTCGCCCGACTGCCGCTTCTCTAGCGTAGCAATGCGCGTCGGTGGCGAGCCCGTTTCCAGTTTCGATACCTGACCAGACCTGTCCTTATGAAGCATGACAAGGACTTGAGCATGTGGGCGTCTTCGCTGACTCGAGAGGACTCGCCATCCCATATACTTACTATCTTGAGCCTACTGGCCGGAGGGCAGTTTGGCGCAAAGACCAGGCGTTTGCTGTTACGAGGTACGAATACAAGGTGCTGTATAGCCACTGCTATTCCCGAAGTCATTAGCTCGGCCTTTCTTTTCTCGCTAGGTAGGTAGCATCATTGATAGTTGCTGCTTGGTTTCCTGGCAACTCTCTTCGCCGAGATATAGTACCGCACTCTCGACGACGAAGTAAGGTTTCTACGATACGAAGTGCCTGGAGATCAGTTTGAATCCACCCCGAACTGTCTGTCGCCTCGACAAGAAAAGCACACACAAACTGCCTTTCAAACTTGCAGTCCCACCTGATCCGCCAAGCGCTGCGACTTGCTGACATGGATGGCCCACAACCCGGATCGGCGCGTGCTGCAATGGGAAATATGTCTCAGGGCGGCACGGGATCGCATGCACCTGACAGGATGTGCACAGCTCCGTACCTGTCCTGCTAAAGTACGGCATGCTTGCCACCGAGCCAAGAGCCCCTGCCGGCGGTGTGCAATTGAACCTGGCCTGGCCTGCCCGCAACGAGGAGAGAGGGTCATTCATCACAACGACGTGGATTGGCTCTGCGCTTTCCCACTCGACTATCCCGGCCACCTGTCAGTATTGGCCGGCGGGACAGCTCCAAAGTTTTGAATCCCCCCTCTTTATCAAGCGCCCATCTTTACCATTCCAGGTCGCCGGCGCGTGGAAGGCTCCGCAACTTAAACAGTGACACGCAGCAACTCCTGGCTACCTATGTGGCTAGGTAGGTACTCACAAACGCTGTGACCACATGCCAAGTGTGCACGAAGACGTTCCTAGGCACGATCAGCTCCACTTCCGGGCTAACGGGGAAGTCCTGGATTTAATCGGCGGTCAAAATCCTAAACTCCGGCTGACCGGCCCCGCTCTCTCGGCCCAAAGACCGGAGAACCCATACCTATAGCTCCGGCCTGCCTGGCCTGACAAGGGGGCCCAGAGACTGTGCGACGCCAAGGCTGTGACTCATATTGACTGAATTCGGCTTTGTTCTAACACATTCTTAACAACGCCGAATCTGATGAATCAAGTCCTAGCGGGCTTGACATGCAAGTAAATCACTGCGCAGCACCAGGCACAACAAAGACGGTTGACTCGATCTTTTCAGCTAAATGCGGATTGGAAACGCTAGACGATGGATTGACCCAGGCACCATGGCATCTAACTCAAGCACGCTCTACCTAGTTACATAACTCTGGGACAGGTTCATGTCGAGAAACTCTTCCACGTCCTTTGGCACCTCGAATTCCTTCTCGGCTGGCAGCAGTCCCAGATCGACCAGTTCCCCGTCACTGACGCCAGGCCGCTCTTCCAAAACCCTCTTCAATTCTCTGGCACGCGCCGTGACGTCCTCGATGCCGACAATCATCGTGGCGACCCAATCTCGACAGATGTCCGGGGGGATGCCTATCTGTATGCTGCGGTGCGGCAGTCTCTCCAGGCGTACGTCCCGCTCGGGGTCCCATTGGATCTTCAGTCCGCTGCCGTCTCTGTTCTCGCTTCCGCGATGAGCTAGAACGCCCTTCCTAAGCAGGTCGACAAAGTCGCCGTGCCTCATCTTCAGCGCCAAGATGCGTTCCTGTCCCGGGTCCTCGAACGAGTACGCCGCGCGGTACAGCATCCAGGCCCAGCTTGGTTTGATCCATGTCATCCGGGTGGTTTTGAAACTCGGCGACGCGTCGAATCTCTGGGCCTCGACCGCTGCCGTCGCAATCGTCAAATTGTATGCCTGGTAAACCGTAATACTTTTCTCGTCGAACAGTGCTCTGATTTGGCGGAAAGGGGTTTACGGTCCATGGCTTTCATTGTGGTTTTGGCCGGACACACTGGTAGACATATTGAATCCCTCGGTGAGGTTCTTGAGGGATGCAGCAAATCAGGCGCGTATGCCTGAGACTGATATAGGTTTTATGCGAAAGTCGAGTGGCGGCGCGGCGCCTAGACGGACACACATCTCTTGATGATCAGCTCACAGGCCTCCAGCCACGGCGCCACAGAGCCATTGTGGCAATGGATGAGTCACGCCGACATCCGCTATGCAACATCGTGTAGTCGCCGCAAAGTCTGAAACAAGGCGGCCTCGTGGCCGTCTCGATGCGTCATTTCACGCGCAGGAGTCGACGCTTTGATTAACACGCTTGCCAACAGTCTCTGGAGCCATTGAATCAGTCTTGCTGTCAGCCTCCTCGACGGAAACCCGGGTGACCGTCTCGAGCTGGATGCCTTCAAGGCACAAGTCCCTGCCTCGAAGCGAGGTCTGGCTCTCGTGGCGATCATGGCGGCCCTCCGAGGCGGACTTCGGGCGGTAGGACGACCTTTGCAAGCGGCCGATCCGCCCGGGAGTCTGGGAGCCCCCAGGCGGCCCTCCATGGACCCACACCCGGTAGCCATACTGCTGGCCCGTCGAGGTGAGCATGAACGTGTCGAGCCCCACGTTTTGCTCGTCGACGGGTGCGTCGAAAAGGATGTCGCCTCGGGTGAGGGAAAACACGAGCACATCAAGCCATCCGTTGGAAGCGATCATAACGCCAGCCAAGACAAGATGTGCCTTCGGTGGGTTGACTCTGCCGCTCTGCAGCATGTGGCTCAAAGCCAGGGGCGCCGTACACAGGAGGAAAATAAGAGGATACAGCAGGAATATGACGCGCGTTTTTACATCCAGCCTCTTGTCCGTCCGCGTGGATATATAAGGCGAACCCGCGAGACTGGGAGAGACATCGGCAACAGGTTCCTTCAACACAGCCGCGGCCTTGTGTATCTCCCGCGAGACCTTGTGCTCCCGTTGAAAGTGGAAGAAAACTGCGACGTAAGCCGTGGTGCCCGTGAGTATCAAAGTAACCATCCACATGAAGTGCAGCGTGACACGCAGGATTTCGTACTCGGTGTTAATCCAGCACTATCATCGCAAGGTCAGCGACGGGGTCGTTGAGAGCTTAGCCACAAATGACTAAGGAGAAAAAGAACGAGTTTCTTTACCCAAAGCCCATCACGGACATAGAAGCCCCCGGCTCCTGCGCCGTTGTTGGTGATGATTACACCGAGAACTGACGTGAGAAGCACAAGGAGCCACAGGCAGACGACGACGCCGTAGAAAACCTTGCGTGGAATCTCGATCGCTCTTACAAGCGTCAGGTAGGTGTGGACCGCAATGGTCGCAACAAACGAGGTCGAGGCGAAGTTCCCTGTGGACATGAGCCACCCTTGCACCCAGCATGCCAGCGAGTTGCCGGGGATACCATTCTCCACGAGCCACTTGATGCTCAGAAGATAGGCACATGATTGGATCGTATCCGCCAGGAGAACGTTGAGTACAAGGACGAGGAACTGGTTTGGGACGCGTCTTTGCCTCTTGCCGGTTTGTGCGCGGTATGGAGTACCAAGCTTTCTGGGTACTCCGACGACATCGTCAATTCGCGTAGATGACTTCAGCTGTCTCGGGGTCGTACTCGAAAGCCAGAGTGCTAGTCGGCAGATGAGATAGATGAGAAGCGCAGAAGACGTGGCTAAGGAAAGACCAGCAAAGGCGGTCACGGCTTCAAGGCCATGGCGTAAGTCGAAAGGTAGTGGGGAAAGAGTGTTGTTGTTCCCCTTCATGGCTGTAAGGATACTGAAGGGTCTCGCGAGATTCACTTCCATGCTGTACCTGGCGGGTTTGCCTAACAGCCCGACGTCACTCCTCCGAAACACACCAGAGAAACTTGCTGGATCGCGACGCAATGCCTCGTAGGCGTGCCTCCCATACTTGTACCAACGACGTGCAAGCCAACCTGTTCAGTGCTGGGGAAGTCAGGAACTATGCCCATCTCATTAGTCCCTCCTTTCATGGAAAGGCTGCAATACTAGTGTTGCTACTCAGCCGGGCTCTCTTGACGAGTGCGAACTCGAAAGAATAGTCACGAGTGAGAACTCTAAATAGTCCACGAGTCAGGTTGCAGTAACAATAGACAGGCTGTCCTTGGGGGCTGAATCAGGAATCTAGACAGCATTCGGCCAGCCAGTTCCCTTCGGGGAGTTTAGCACCGTCGGCTTTGACGCCGGGGATTCGGCAATGGGGCATAAAGCAAAACAATGAGACCGCCGATTCAAAACACTGGGCTAATTAGTAGGTATTGGGTTGGAGTAGAAACTGTCAAGAACTCTACGTTTGGATTGCCTGGAGCTGGTTTCAGAGGCTGGAAGTTAAGTACCTAACCCCACGCGCTATTCGCGAGAGGCAAGGAGCATGTGGGAAAATAGAGTTTGGGGAGTCGAACTGTCGTTCCAACTCTAAGATTGCAATCCCGGATGAAGAGAACAAAGTCGAGGTAGAAGGATGGCGGCAGACGTGCAGTGTCTAGACGCCGGTGCTAAGTTGGTGCAAAAGGTTCTAACCTATGTTAACACGAGTTCGCAATTATATTAGGGGAGAGCTGGCCTGTCGTAGAAAAGCAGCCATCAGACTACGAACCATCCATATCCCCAAACAGGTATAAGAACGAAAATATTCCTACCAGGATACTTCACTGACAAGGGCGGGCATTGCTTGTTAGCTACATCAACACGCGGTCAGATGAACTATGGAGTCTTCCAACTAGCCATAGCTCCAGCGAATGAGCAAAAGGTTTTCCTATTCATAATTGAAGGACATAGCTCCTTGACGACAGTAGTGGATCTTCGTTGATTTGGTGTTGCTGCAAACCATGACGATCCATCAGGGACGAGATACAATAACGAAAACGACGTGGTTTCGAGGTCACTTCGGCGTCCGCAATCGAAGACTATGGATTGACCACCTTGCTACTTGTGCAGTCACAAGAGAAGGGGGGGGGGGGGGGGGGGAGCATCAAACGCCTTGGGTGAAACGATTCCTCCTCAATAATAAGGGGATCGTAGGTCTCTTTCTCTAAATACGGGGAATAACAAGTGGCATGCCCCACACACCGGAGCTGCTCCAGAAAGCTCTTCTTGTGAGACCGAGCTTCCACGTACAAGCTATGGATTACACGGTAACTTTTCATCGGGTTTACTCTTGTACTCAGTGACTCTTACAACAGCTTCTCTTTGGGCGTATATCTACTTTTAAAGCAAATAACTCGGTGCTCATCAGACTACTGATTCGAGCCTTGAGAGTTATCAAGATCACAGGGTATTGCCTCACTCGCGTAAGCACTGGCCCAAGCGGATTCAGACTCTAGCCGGGCCTTTCCCAAATCCACCAAAGCACATTAGTTTCTTCTTGGCGCCACAGCATTTCATCAGGACTACGTACACATCGAAACCTGGTCCGGGGACTTCGTGGTTCCTTAGCTATCAGACGAGCCACGCGTTGAAAATTGTAAAGCAGTCTCTGACGCTTCAACTGGGTATTGGTTCTCCAAGAAAGACACGCGAAAGGGGAAGGCTTTGCTCAAAAAAGCCAAACTGGCGTACCGCAGCTGGGGTCCCTGTAGTATGACGCGACTAATGGCCGATATTCGGCAATGCTTTTAAGAACCTTATTGTAGATAAAGACGCTCCCATTCGCCAGCTTCAATGCCGCTGTTAACTCTTCAGAAACAATGACCACCTCGAGGAGCTGTTGAATGCTCAATATGACGAGCATCACCAGGGTACGGGATGCTTTCCCATAGAATGATACCCGCACTCAAAGCCGGTAAAACCGGTACCCTGGCCCGTTTCATCCATAAGGTTGGGCTCACGAACCAGTTAATGCAGGGCGAACCCTCGTATGGTCGCACAACTTGGCTTGTAGTTTACATTGCCTCTTCGAAGCTTAACCGGCGGTCGATCTTCTACAACGTGCCATAGAAAAGGGGTTGGCACGTGGACATACCAGGCAGGCTCGAGACAATACCTATGGAATCTTGGTGTTGGGGTCCCTTTCAAATAAATAGACGCTCGGCAAGTGGGAGGCAGGCACCCCACCTCCATCACAGATTCTCGGACCCATTGAGTTGAAGCATATCAACAACCTTGTGCTCGGTTGTCTACTATTGTGCTAAGAACACTTACTTTGACCCAAGAGCCCGGAACTGGGCAAATTGGACCTGGGCCCAGACTCTGACCGACTAGTCTCGTATCTGGATAGTCGGCTTACTGGGAACTCCGCTATTTAATTTCTGCTGAAGGATCGCGTGCAGCAATCCATCATAGTAAAAGGCGCAGTCATCTTCCACTTCGACAAGGGCGTCGAGTCATGATGCCCCTCTGTCCGGCGCAGAGTCGAAACCTAGTTCGCCCCGAAGTAGTTGGTCACTTTTTCAATACATGTTCCACCCAAAATGTCAAAGCTTCGATCCCGCCGAACCGCTAGCATGCCACGAGGACATCTCATGGCAGCCCTTCCCACCAATGACCACTTGAGACCATCCTCGGTGTTCGTGCTTTCGCTGGGATTAGTCCGAGCAGTGGTGCTTGTGGAACCTATCCCCAGTTCACTAACACTTGAAAGGCTTTGCCCGTGATGCTCAGTGGATAGCTGAAAGATTGACCTGGGTGGCCCGGCGAAGATTGCTCGTGTCGATCAGCCCGTCGCGCAGACTCCCCCACAAAAGAACCACACCTGACCGATTTCTTGGGCTCGGCGCTAACTGCTTGCACTGCAGTTTGACAGGGGACAATGACAACCGTCTATACGCACGGCCTAAGCGAAACGAACGATTCGAGAATCTGCACGTTTGTTGACCAGACTGACTCTGCACTTCACCCAGGATCTGCAAGATGGCGTACCAAATGAGAAGTTCCACTGCTCATCACAACCCCAGGTGTTAGCTGCCTGGCCGCGCCAGCTAGGCGTTGGTGGTGGAGATGATAGTTGAGACCCTTTGAAGGTCAGCTTTATGGCTTGGTGTTCTATCGTGAGCTTATTTGTTTTATCTTGTCTTTCTTCTGCTTTCTTCCTTGGCTATTGTTCCATTGTTGCTCGAGCTTCGCAAACCGCAGGGAAAGAAAACCTAAAGACTGCCTGTGGCAGAACTTACTCGAGTCACGACGTCCTTTGACCAACTAATGGCCGCCACTCGAATATCCGTCTTGCTCGCTTTGTTCCTCGGCCTGAGTAGCATAGTCCAAGCGGCAGATTTGACGGCGTTACCGTCCTGTGGCGTAAGCAGATTGTCCAAAGGACTGATTATATACAGCGCCAGCTGACGCATCTAGATCAAATGCTTTTCGCAAGAACTCGGCCTGTCTAACTGTGCTAGTACGAACCAAACTTGCCTCTGCGCCGATGATGTTTTCATTGGCCAAGTACAAACATGCATTCTCGCAAGCTGTACAGTGAAGGAATCGCTGAGTAAGGGTCAACATTATAATACCACCTATCGATGGCGGGCTAATCGCTCCTATTCTACAGTTATAAAAAATCAGACGGAGAGTGCCTGCGGATTGTCCTCAGCTGGGTCATCAGCTGACACCAGCAAGGTAATACGACGAGTGCGAGCGTTTACTCTGGTCTTCCCAACTATTCCTCTCATCATGCGGATTGCCAATAAATGGATGAGGATTTCGCCTTGGGGCTGGGACGACACTACGATTATGTTTGCATATGTATGGCTCTCCCCATCCATTACACACAGCTTTTAACATCCCTTAGGCTTTTCTTACACTTTTCACTCCACTGGGCTATCTGGGTAAGCTGTTCAATTTCTACGATGGCATATTCGCAGACTTACGAATGTGTCTGTAGCTGAAAAGGCTGGCTCAGGAGAAGACATCTGGACCTTGAAACCTGAGCAGATTACCGAAATTCTTTTGGTGAGTTCTGAAAATCTCTTCAAACTATTGACCAGGATGGTAACAGAACAAGATGTTTTACGTTTTGGGTATATGCTATATAACTTCCTTAGCCGCTATCAAGGCTTCCATTCTCTTTCTGTATCTACGCATCTTCCCAGATGCAAGATTTAGAAGCATCCTGTGGTACACTCAACTTGTTAACCTTATGGGTTATATAGTGTTTACTACCACTGCGATTTTCTCTTGTCATCCAACAAGCTACTTTTGGACCGGATGGGCAAAAGAAACGGAAGGCAAATGCGTTAACCTGAATGCCTTGTCAGAAGGACATGGTGGGTTTAATGTCATACTCGATGTCTGGATGCTGGCACTACCTCTGTCACAAACTCACAACCTTAACATGAAACCCAAAAAGAAGATGGGCATCATGCTTATGTTTGGCATTGGAATGTTGTAAGTACGGTCGAATTAACTTTGGTATTTCCCATTGCTGACCTCTGGAAGTTTGACAGCAGTAAGCGCCTACCGTCTCTATGTGCTCAGGGGTTTTGCAAAGTCCTACAACTTTACAGGTTAGCTTCCACTTACCTTTCCCATGTCTGCTGATGTTCTGACATATTGTTGTACGCTAGCCGGCTCGTTCCAGACTGCTATCTGGTCTACTATCGAGCTCGGCGTAGGAATCTTTGTAGCCTGTCTCCCAAGCAGCCGTGGGGTTGGGAGAACACTGTTCCCAAAACTCCTCCAAATGACGCACATCTCATCGAGATCGACCAGATCGGCGGCTGATAAGACCGAGAATTCAAGACGAACACCAATAATGAGATCTAGCGGCCACGAACGGCACATTGTATCCAGCGAGGAATCATCGATATCCGAGTTGGTAGGGAAGCATTCGAATAAGATTCCTATGCACGATCTGGTTCAGTCGAACACAGCTATCACGGCGCCATCTCAGACTTCCAAATTGCCAAAGCATCCGCTAAGACAGCCAATGGTGGATCGTATCAGGCAGTTCAGCATACAGCTGAAATTAAACCCGAACGAACATGGAGACGGGCAAGAAAAGGTATAGCTGTAAACAGTAGCTTCTAGAGCATTCAACAAACCCACGGCCATTTTCGCCGCAGTCGGCCGGGCACTTGATTAAGCTTGAAGTAACGGGCGCCTCATATCGGTCGATATCCGTGATGACGATCAGACGAACAGGCAGGAGGAGATGATACGAGGCAACATGAATTCTCAAAATCGGAGGTCGATATCCTGTCGTGTGTTTCGAGGGTATATGGCCAATTGTTTCTGTGAGTGGAATCTCCTTCCCAGCTTCTAGTGCTGATGGCTCAGTTTTCACGGCGTGAGTGAGCTCGAGTACAGTTAGCGCAATAGGCGGGGACAGAGCGAGATCCTTTGATGCTACCCGGAAAACCCTTGATGCTTGTTTCTCGGGCCGCTGTGGACACTTGGGGACAGAAGCGGCCCTCGATGGTTCAGAAATCCCGCAAAGTGCAAATGAGTCCTCCGCCTTTTTCTCTTCTTTCTTTTCTTTTTTTCTTCTTTATCTTTTTCTCCAATTTTTTTTAAATTTTTTTTTTTTTTTTTTTTTTTTTGGCGCGGTAGGCAGCCGATGCATTTGCCGAACGCACCAGCTTTGCGTGTCTGAAACCTGAGGTCCCAGCCGATGCCGAACAATTTAGCGGGTCGATGATGACGAAATACCCGCTAGCTTTTACCGTTGTCAAAAATCGCAAATTGGCCAAAGCGTGGAGGGGAGGGGATTTTCACGACGCGTCTTCCCACAAGAAAAAAAATTGATATTCTCAACTGACATATTTTAAAGAACTATACCTACCATATAACTCAGCCGAGATGTGTTGAAGGTATACATGTTATACATATATTTAGTAAGCGGGAAACGTAAATTGAATTTGAGCGGCTACGGCGGCCCATCCCGAATAACACGCAATGATTGGCAGGGAAATATGGGGCATCTTATCAGATGATCTAATCTGATCACCCGACGCATTAGGCGCCCGTCCGGTGGTCGCCTGCTGACAGAGATTACCCCCCCTTCGGAACCAAGGTGGGATTTTAGGCACCCTTCAGCTCGCTGTTCCGATATACCGATGGCACTGTTTCCAACTTTCTCTTTTCATTCTCTCCTGCAATATCGGCCACTAACTCTTTCCTGATACTGGCTATGTCTATGTAAGTCGTTCCGAGCATTTCCATACGGTTGCAACCACCCCTGCTGACTGAAACCCCTGAGCAGGCGCAAACTGGGTGCATAGCCGAGCCAGCGAGAGTGAAGAAAAAAATCCCTCCATCTCACGAATGGTCCATTCTACGGTCATCAGCTCTAGGTTGATTTTGGGCGTTGAGTGTACGGGCACGGGCACGTTCGCCACCCAGCCGCCGCGAAAGCTTGCGATAGAGTTGCTCTGAGCCCGAATACACTATCCGATAAACACGAGAACGTAGAAGTGGGCGCAATGCCGCCCTTTGGAACAAAGCGCACGGCGGCTTCGGCCCCAAACGCAGAGACATCGCCACTTCTCGAATCCGACCACGCATCCGCATCATCCTATGCCGGCGCACCGAGCCGAAACGACCGCACTACAACATCCCAAGGTCCGTTCCCCGGCGTCGCACAACTCGATACCGCGGCGGGGCAGCTCAGCAGCACGGAGCGCATTTGGCTCTTTGCCGGGATTTTCTTGGTAGGCTGCGCCTACGGCCTGGACAGCCAGGTCCGATCCGCGTTCCAAGCCTACGCTACTTCGAGCCTCAACCTTCATTCGACTCATTCAACCATCAACCTCCTGCGCAGCGTCGTCGCCGTGGCCTCGCAGCCCACCGCCGCCAAAGTTGCCGACATCTACGGCCGGTTCGAAACCATCTCGGCGTCGATTCTCTTCTACGTTGTCGGGACAGCCCTGGAGGCCAGCGCAACTTCCGTGGAGCTATTGTGCGTAGGCGCCATCTTATATCAGATCGGATGGACCTGTATCGTTCTGCTTCTCGAGGTTCTCGTTGCCGACTTCTCGTCGATGCGCTCTCGGGTATTCTTCAGCTACATACCGGCCATTCCTTTCGTCTTCAACACGTGGATCAGCGGAAACGTAACGGCTGCTGTACTGCGCGTAATGTCTTGGAGATGGGGCATTGGAATGTGGGCTATCATCCTACCCGTCTGCTCCATTCCGCTGCTCACGACTCTGTATTCCTTCGGTCGGCGGTCCCGGAAGTTGGAGACCCACTCTGAGTCAAAAAGAGCAACGGTTAACCTATTTCACCAACTGGATACTATCGGTCTTGCCATCCTCATCTCGGCCTTCTCCTTCACTTTGGCACCCCTCACTCTGGCCGGAGGGACCGCTAGTCATTGGAGATCGCCCGGCATCATTATCCCCCTCGTTTTTGGTCTGGCATGCATTCCCACCTTCATCTTTTGGGAAAGTCGCTATTCCCAAGCACCCCTCATACCTTTCCGCCTCCTCAAGGACCGTGGCGTCTGGTCGGCTTTAGCGGTGCGAAGCCTTCTCAACTTTGCATGGTCGACCCAAGGAAACTATCTATATACCGTGCTTGTGGTAGCATTTGATTTCTCCATCGAGACAGCAACCCGCATCTTGTCATTCTTCTCGTTTTTCGGCGTTTTCAGCGGAGTTATGATCGGCGTCGTCATTTACAGGATCCGCAGACTCAAAGGCATCATCATAGCAGGCGCTTGCATTTTCACGGCATCATTCGGCATTCTTATTTTATACCCTGGGGGGGCTACCCCCGACTCCCAATCAGGCCTTATTGCTGCGCAGATAATCATGGGTCTGGCGGGCGGCTTGTTCGCATACCCAACTCAGGCGTCTATCCAGGCATCTGCAGACCGTGAGCACGTCGCTGTTATCACCAGTCTCTACCTGTCAATCTTCAATGTCGGTAGTGCCTTGGGGAATTGCTTATCAGGCGCTCTTTGGACCCAGCTTCTCTTCCCGACGTTGCAGCACAACCTTTCGTTTCAGCCAAACGCGACGTTGGCCCAAGCCGTTTATAACTCACCATTCTCGACCATTGAGCATTATCCTGTTGGCGGAGAGATTCGAGACGCCATCATCGACAGCTACAAGAGTGTACAGAAGCTTCTGTGCATTGCCGGATTGTGTATATGTGTACCGATGATTGGCTTCGCCTTTGCGTTGAGGGATCCGAAATTATCCGAGCAACGAGTACAGCCGGAGGCATCTACAGAGTCCGACGACTAAATGATAGACGGCATTTCAGGTGGCTTGAGGTGCATGCGCACTGTTCATTCAGCCAAATCATTTGGTTTTGCGAAAGGAGGAACATATTTGCATACAAGAAAACTTGCGCAACGAGACAAGTCATTCTTGTTTCTGGATTCACTTGCGAGTAACTGCATGGTTCGGGTGATGGCATTTTCCTAATAGAATCAACCACTAGATCGATAGAGTTTACCTGGGCGAAAGCACAGAGAATATCCGAGCAAACGACTTGCTCCCACTGCACTCCTGCCTGAGTGAGTCTGGTTTAAATGCAACACTTTGTAAATTGCATTATATGGCTCATAATTACTGTCGACTATGATGCTTCATGCTCCCCCACTTGTGAGTATCGAATTTCATGACAACTCAGTCCCATCCTTGGAGCCCATTCGATCTTCTTTCAGCAGGGAACACCGTCGCAGCATGGTCCAACTTCATAGTCTGTGCACCAACTGCCGCCGCAACAGGTGCCGTCGCAGTGGCAGCGGGCTTCGATCTGTCAATTATTAGTCCTGGTCAAGGGCCTCAAGATAATAGTTTGTGACTGTGCTTACAGGAGCTCTGACAGTGTTAGGGTACTCGCTCACAGCAACAGCGTTAACACTGGCAATGCTGGTTACCAAAACGTAAAAGATGGTCGCAACTTTCATATTGATGCTTTGTCAGGCTTACAGTAGATCGCGTTAACAATAGACGTTGATGTATTTGCTTTGAGTAATTACATATGCCTCCTATTGCCGAGCGATTTGAATTTATGGCTTTATATACCAGACCAAGTTTGAGATCTGGTGGAAAGACTCCACGTGTTTTTCTGCTTCATGTCGGTCTTTGGGTTGACATGCCGATTTCCTTTTCAATACGAGCAGTTTCAAAAGTCCATCCTCCGCTCCTGCGCCAGAACAAAATTGGCAGGAACTAAGCTTACTAGTTGATCCTCCGTGAGGATCACTCTAGTAATCACTGTGATAGAGGGGGTTTTATAGTCTTGGCTTTCTACCAAGCATCTTACTAGGTCAAGATGCGGAAGGTAGGCACCCCAGCAGTTGTGCGAAGGGTCATATACCCCTGACCAAATGGCGATTGGATATGGGAAACTGAAGGGTTGCTAAACCGATAGAATATCAACTGGCCTTGGTGCACTCGGGTCAGATTAGCTGGGCACGCTTCCAACCATCGCCTCATTCAGAGAGTGTGAATTTGTGATCCATTTTAGACGCTAAAAGACGAGAATATGGTTATGCATCCGTACAACGCCACGCAGAATCAGATAGACTCTGTCAACCTTCCTTTTGAAGCCGTTGACAAACTCGTCAGTCGACATATTCCTCGATAATAGCTTTGGGCCGAGAGGCCAAATGGAGATACCCGGAACCTTTGTTACTCAACGCCAACGCCCGCGCCCGCGCCCACAGATTCCTCCCACCAACACCGCATGCCCGCTCGAGCCAAATGAAGGATTCCAGATGAGTCGCGATTTGGGACCAATCCTCAACCCGAAGCAGACCGGCAAACTTGTTGACGCTCTCGGCGAAGGAGTCATAGGCCCCGGTGCCAGCAGCCGCGATGCCTCCAATCACCGCTGCCCAAAGCAGAAGGCCTGCATCTTCATTCGTGGTGTGTTGTGGATCAGAAAGAACGGCACCCAATTGGCCGGTCAGATTCCACAGTATGCGCGGGTCTGGAAAAGGGTACAAAACACCGTAATTGAAGACTAGCGCAGTCAGACGGCAAATATCTGACACCCCAGGTGGCAGCGACAAGAGCCGGTAGAGAATCAGGTTTCGGTACTGAACGAACTCGCTCGCTTCGGGGGATAGGGGGTGTTCAAGTCCAGAAAGGGTGTCGATAAGCCGGCAGCATTCTTTCATGTCAAGGATGATGTCCTTGAAGTGTGGGTCAACAGGAAAAACATCCGCCTCGCTCGCATGAGGCCGGATGGCAGCCGCTTTGTCCGCCTCTAAGTGGTAGGCTTCCTGCATCTCCATGTCGGGCTTCCGTAACAGTGCGCTGGCTCTCAATAGATCGCTGACCTGTAGCCAATCAATAAGTCCCGGGACCGTATTGCTCGACGACGGATCTCTGGCATTCAACAGATGCACCCACATGGAAGTGTGTGTGGGCACGAAATTGATTAGGCCCTGCCAGAGCAATCCGCCGAAAGATTTGACCGGGGTATCGAAGTCACCGACATAGCGATCTTCTGGTGTTAGAGATAGGAGGTATGGACTTTGATCGACGGACATGATCATAATGCAGAATAGCACAGTATCAGAGATTGTGTTGATGCCAGTGGAGAGTTGCTGACGAACTATGCGAGCGATCTGACTCTGAGCTTTCAATTGGAGTCGGCTATCCTCGATGGAATTGGTGAGAAATCTGAGGTGTGATGCTCCTCCAGCTACAACAGCATGGAAAGCTAGTGGATCTGACATCGCAGTACGACAAAGTGCGCTATGAAGAGGCTCCTTGGTAGCCGTTCGGACACCTACAGTAGGCAACACCTCGGTGATGGCTGGAATATACTGATCAACAACCTCCCTTCATAGCTGTAATATTCTGTAGACTTACTATATTGGAAGACCCTGAGAGAATGGGCGTCGACCAGATCGGGGTGTGCTGCAAAGAAAGTACTGATCCCTCTTGGAACTGCACGCCTTGGCGCGCGAAGTACCTGCTGACTTTCCACATGATGGGTACGGCGACATACGGCAGTTTCACCTTTTCCCATCCAAGTAGCCCCATCGTTTTGCAGGGTCACGGGTTTTGGCTGATCGGTATCGAGTGGTTGGACTCCTGCCGGCTTTGGCGCAATTGGTTTGGGTGCTGTTGCGGGATTGGCGCGACGAGCCTCAAGGGCCTGTCTAATGGCTTCCCGCTGTGCAGCTTTTCTTTTTCCTGCAAGACATGCGATAGCTTCATATGGTCCAACAAACCCGGAGCAGATGTGGCTTACTTACGGCTCAGTCTCTGATTCTCGCGGTTTTGGAGCTGCCTACGGAGCTTGGGGTCCGTGACGCCCTGCCACGGCTGCTTAGCCGATGAACGATCAAGCGGCATCCTATTAACATCCACCGGAGGGTCGGTAGACCATGTATCGGTAACGGACGACTCAGAAGGTCATCCTTCGGCAGTCTAGTTGAGTTTACCCCCTGCACCGGTGTGCATCCGCGTGTCGCAAAGTTTAGGGGTCATCTCATATCGTGCGGTATTCAGAGGTGCTCGCTTAGTTTTTTCAGGCTGGGAAAGATTCTCGTATCATAACATAGCCGTGCTTATCTCACCCATTACAGGGGTATTCCAAGCATATGAGTTCCTATTCGTAGATTTGACCCGGCCCGAAAAGCTGACAGCTTATGGACCAATTAGGTTCATTGATTCCGACTGCACCAGCAGCCAATCAACCCCTTCTCATTGACACATAAACTTAGTGTTCTGGAGATTCTGGCGGTACGTATCCTCATATCGATGGCCGAGCGACAGACGGCTGGAGGCATACTTATTTTTGCTTTTTCTTAGAGAACGCCATACCTCCTAGATTCGGTGTTTTGGGTACTTATATATGCAATTTTGGTGGTTGCTATTGCTGTTGAATCCTGAGATATCGTAAAGCTACCCAACCTCTGCTCTACATAACCCCCCCAACGGAGGTTCCCAGTGCTTGTTCAATAGTATTGACGTCAGTGCATATACACATTCTTAGTCTCCGAATCAATATTAATATCCTTTTCCTGGGCGATTTGATCATCGGGAGGATACACACTGAGTAAGTGGTTGGTTTTTTTTTTGGGGGGGGGGGGGGGGGGGGGTTTCCTTTTTTTTTTTTGCTCTTTCAACTGCTGGCATTTGCTCATGCATAGACTGGACATATTGATTGAAGATATCGAATATTATGCCATTGAGTTCTGCCATCTTCAATCTTGTATTCCTCTATCCTAAAGGCTCTTCGTGATTTTATTAGGTACTGCGTCCGCTATCATGCTATCATCGTCACTGAGCACCGAGCTCTGGGACTAGGTATATACAAAAACAAAATAGGTAACGAAAGCAGTAGCACTTGTGACAGCTGCCAATGAGATGGCCATAATACATTATTAGTGTTACGGTTGCAAGCCATCATGGATATCATATTCATACCCAAGATAGATTGACTGCCTTTGGGGCTTTCTTGAAAAAATTGTCAAAGATTTACAAGGAAGCGCAATGCAGATCTGTGCCAAATCGATATTATTAAATTCAGGTCTATTCAAGAGTGCATTCATGTGTTTCATTAAAGAGAACTACTTGTTGGAAACTAGTATCTTCTCATGGAATAATGTGATTAAGGCTTTCATATATATTCGTGTAGTATGTCTTATCTTGAGTAAGCACTTAAGCAAGTGAATAAGTAGAAACTAATGTATTGGACGCGGCATCATGAGAGTGCTGATGCTGGATTGGTCACCGTGCTCATGAAAGCCATGGAGAGGATATGATGGTGAAGAGGCCCAGCGGAAGCGGGAATCAGGCTCAAAGCCGAAGCGGTCCTTTCAAGTCGGCGGCTTGAGAGTCTGCCGAGGTTGGACAATTGAACTACCACTACTACTTGAAAGGTACAGATATAAAGTGGCGTCTCTCAAGGTGGCATATGTACACAACAATGATAATACAGTCCGAGAACACAGTCTAAGTATCATTCCCAATACTCAATACAGTACAAGGTTTCTAGAATTACTACGTAGTTTCTGAAATGATCCTGCTGATACGCCGTTGCAGCATTTTTATGTACCTAGGCTACATAAGCACGTTAGGGTATTGAGGGCGATGAGGCTTGACGTGTGGTTACGCTAACAATCCAACAAGCCAGTTCCTGGTTTGGCGTTGCATGGCCAGAAAGGCAAGCTTTTAAGGTTTTCCCCGCACTAACTTTCGGCTTGAAACCTTTTGTTAGGGCTGCAATAAAGACTCTCAGTTTTGGCGGTGCTATTGGGGCGTTTGACGGTCAATGCGGCCAGACGAGGGACAAGAAGTCGATGGCACAGTACACACCAAGCCGCATCTCGCATTTTCCAGACCCAGTTCTATTTCACTCTCGTCACGTCATTCGGCGTCAAGAACCCTTTGGGGGGAGAGAACTTCTCGTTTACCGATGGGCAAGCGGCCATGCTTGCTGGCTTTTTAAGTGGCGTTCTAACGATGGTCCATCCGCTTTCTTAAGCTCCCGGAAATGGAGACAGATGATGGCTGTCTTTTGAAGTACTTGACGGAGGTGTTAGTTTCTGTTAGGCGTTACTTCCACCGGGCTATATGGGTGAGCCAAGAAGCAAACTTTTGAGCCTCCTCTCCACCAGCCAGTGAGATCGGGTGCAACGCCGGCTCAAGGTATAGGTTTTATGCAATGGGTAGCTTTAGGCAACTTCCCCGAAAGCATAGCCGGACACTCCTCAGCGTTCTTGTGTCGAGGGAGCCTATGAAGAAATTACATGCCCCAAGTTCCAACGAGACACAGCATTGAGTCTATAGCCTGCAGGCGGTCCCTGGTTGCTTGTCCATACTGTGATCCATGCTGTGATCCATGGGTGACATAAGTATTGTATAAGAGTGGTCTGTCTCCAGTTCCAGGGAGATGAAAAAAGTATGGCCATGTGCTTGTCTCTAATCCCCGCCTCTGTATAACCCAAAGACCCCCCTCTCCTCTCTAGTGCCAACGAGAAAGACAGCGATACAAAGTTTATCTCCTGCCATAAATCTGCAAGTTCCGGAGGCAAGAAGAAGCATGTCAATTGATCGTTCCGTCTTATGAATCAATACCTACACTTCAATGGGACTAAGGATGTCGTAATAGGCCATTTAGTGTTGCGGTCGGTGACATTGAACGCTACCCGCCCCTCAGAGGCGTCCAGGTGATATAAGATAAAATTCTCTACCCCGAATATTTAATTCTTGACTGTAGTGTCTGTCCGTCTTGGTCGCCACTTGATCGACCTTGGCTACGTCCACCCTTCATTTGGCCTCCTCGGTTTCTTTGCGTCTTTGATCGTTTCCTCAACTGAGCCGTTCACCAATCCGAGTCCAAAGATGTCGACAGGAGTCGTCACGGGGCACGATGCCGACCAATTCGGCGAGAAACACACGGCCGCCAATCATGTCGACGAGAAACACGCGGGCTCCGACCACGCTGACGCGTCGGACGCCAAAGTGCTGGCCGACGCGGATTTCATGAACGACGCCTTCGATGGCGAGAACGAGGAACACAAACACGGATTGTGGGAGGCGGCCAAAACTCACCCCAAGGCCTGCTTCTGGGCCTTCATTGTGTGCTTCACGATTGTGTGTTGACCCCGTCCCGCCCTTCGGCTGGCCCATATGGATGAATCGGACAACTGCTGACGCCCGAGTAATTAGGTCATGGAATCGTTCGACATGTTCTTGAACGGCAACTTCGTCGCCCAGAGCGCCTTTCAAAAGCGTTACGGTGTCCTTGTAGGCGGCCAGTATGTCATCGAAACCAAATGGCAAAGCGCGCTTTTCCAAGCCGGGCAATGCGGCGCTTTTGTTGGCGTCTTCCTCGCTGGACCTGTTGTCGATCGTTTCGGCTACCGTTTGACTATCATATTCGCACTGATTCTCATCAATGCCACCATTTTCGTTTCTTTCTTCGTAAGTCATTGAGCCTGAACCTATCTCGAGTCCGTCTCCTAACAAGACCCGTCTAGGCCGACTCCCTCGAAGTCTTTACTGTTGGGCAGGCGTTAGAAGGCGTACCTTGGGGCTTCTTTATTGCCATTGGCCCTGCCTACGCCAGTGAAATCGTTCCTCTCGCCCTTCGAGGCGCCTGTACAGCCACTCTGCAAATGAGTTGGTCCATTGGCGGGATCATTCTCGCCGGCGTCAGCCTTGGGTACAACAAGCGAGAAGATGAGTGGGCTTGGCGAGGACCTCTTGCCTTGCAGTGGATCTTCCCTGTGAGAAGTCCCCTTTCCTTCCTCCCTCATTCACTTCAAATCGAATACACACAGAAGCTGATGGTTGTGTCTCATAGACCCCGCTTATGGTAATTCTCTTCTTCGCTCCCGAGTCCCCTTGGTGGCTTATCCGGCGCGGACGCAAGGAGGAGGCCCTTCGCTCGGTCAAGCGTCTAGGCGCTTCCAATGCTACCACGCAACAGAATCAGCAAAAATATGCCATGATTCAGCGAACCGTGGAGATTGAGGACCAGCTGTGGGGTAGTCCTTCTATTCTCGACCTGTTCAAGGGCATCGATCTGAGGCGAACCACCATCATCTGCTTGGTGTACGCATCGCAGAACTTTGCCGGTAATCTGATTAGCAACCAGGCAACTTTCTTCTTCGAGCGTACGTAACGCCCGCATTCCAATTCCTTTGGTGTAGTATCGACGACTGACTCCCCATCCCAGAAGCTGGAATCAGCCATGATCGCGCTTTCGATCTTAACATGATCGGCGCGTGCCTTTCACTCTTCTCCAACGCTCTCTCTTGGCCCCTCACTGCTTGGTTCGGCCGCCGAACGATCTATCTCTGGGGCACGGCTACCAACATTGTGCTTCTCATGATTCTCGCCATCTGCGCCTCCATCCAACAGTCTTCCGCGACCAGCTACGCTCAGGCCATTCTCGGTATCCTCATTGGCTTCGTTTTCGCCGGTACTATCGGTCCGATTTCATACAGCATCATTGCCGAGACTTCTGCAGTCAGACTTCGCGCTCTGAGTACCGCTGTTGGCCGTGCCGCCTACTACGCTGCGGAAATCCCCATGATATTTCTGGCTTCGCAGATGTTGAACCCCACGGGATGGAACCTCGCGGGCAAGTGCGGTTACGTCTGGGGTGGTACCGCCTGTGTCTGCTGGGTCATGGCTTACTTTTTCCTTCCGGAGCTCAAGCACCGCTCTTACCGTGAGGCAGACATTCTGTTCAACCGTAAGGTTTCTGCCAGGAAGTTCAAGTCGACTGTCATTGAGGTGACGGAAAATGAGTAAGCTATAGTAGCAGTTGAGCATTGAAAGACATGAATAATCCTTGCAATTCTCCGGGATAATTAAGACAGAGAATCAATCATGTATTCAGATGGAGGTACGATTTTTTAAATACTCAGTGCACAACCTCTTCAGATATGATCATAAATTTTTTTTCTCACACCTGTCGTGATTTCACGAGATAACAGCGGGGTAACCTCAATGTCACGAGTTAAAGCACACAGCAGGGCATAGAGGAATTTAGGTCTAAAAGGCTTAATTATATGAAAGCAAAAATGCAGAAAGCGAGGTCCTATGTATAGGGTAACGACTGTGAAAAGCCACGTGATATCGCACATGGCAATGCAGTTACAGAGGGTAGAAATACATGAGGTTATCGTGACACTCAATACTTTTCACGTTTGTGCCCTCCTAGGAACGCATCGATTTATTCGCATGAAAAAATATTAATTTCATCCATGAGATCGCAGATTTTGCATAGCCTTCGAGGGCTTCCTACCCCAGGGTATCGTCTAATATGTAACATACTTCTGTCCCGAGTAACTCTGGTACTCGAGGCGAACTATTTCACCAAAGTCACCCGGGCTGAACGACATAATAGAGTTGCGTGACAGCACCCAGTGTCTATGTTCCACGTTTGCCCAAAAACCATGGCGCCAACCTTGTAAAGCCGACCCAGAGAATTATCAATTCACCGGAAGAAAATGACTTTGCCTTCCAAGGCGAAAGTCAACCGGTCTTCGGTAACGACACCGCTGACCACAGTCTGCGTGCGCTGCTCAACGGCCCCGTTAAACATGATAGAGGAAAATGCCACCCCCCTTGAAACTCAGCGATTGGCCTGAGTAGGTATATCAGCAAAACACAAGGCTTCGGTTGACAGCCATATGAATGTGAAAGCCAGTATAGTCTGATTCAGGTACAGGTCACCTGGTTGAGTTGTGCAGCCATGCTCACGGGACGCTCCACTTCTGGACGAAGGAAGTGGGTGAGTACTACTTAGGTAATGTGACCCCTGCCAGACCAAATAAATTTGCTCATGACCGTGTAGTATTTAGACTGAAGCGACCCTGATCTACGTGCTCAAACGCCCTCAAAAAGCCTCCCGTACCTGTAAATGCAGACAAGCATTATATAAACCACTCAAGCCATCACAAAGTCCACGCAGCTCTCGTACGTTTGCTGCGCGTTGGTGCCGAACCAGAACCACTGCACAACACATGCGCCTTCCGTGACGCATTGACCCTGCTTGAGGTTGGTGGGCATGGTGATGTTGAAGTCGGTGTTGTTCGCAGGCAGCTGCGCGAGGTTTTCGTCCGCATAGCTGTCGAAGACGATAAGCGGCTCGCCAATTACCGTGTTTGTGGCGGTGTCGACGATCGAGACGTTCATGGGGCCCTCGTGGGGAATCGGGATCTCGGCCTTCATGTTGACGACCTGGCCTGGGGTGAAGGTCTGGACGTTGGCCTTGTTGTCTTCAAACTTTGCGCCTCGGCAAAGGTTCACTTGGCCTGAAGGGGAACGGATTGTTAGCGAAGGAGGCCTTGGGACCGCAGCAGGATATCAACTTACAAGTTGCAGGAGGGTTGACGAGATCCTCAAGCGGGATGGTAGGGTCTGCTGTGACGGCCTTGACACTTGCTTGTCCGCAGGCTGCGGCCATCGCCGCACCAGCCGCACGAGCGGGAGGAGAGACGATGTTACCATGGGCAGAGACCATGGCGGCGAGGAGTGCCGTTGCAGCAGTAACCGAGTAGAGCATCTTGAAGTGGTTGCTAAGACTATCAACCCGACTCGTGGTAGCGGAATGGATGGAGAAATAGTCTGGATAGCAGTGAAGAAAGGACCTTGTGGGGTTCAGGTAACCGGAAGAAACAAACGGGTGACCAGCACAATGGAAATGAACGACGAGACGGGCTGGGAAAAGATCAGATGGAACAGAGCGGCAACAGTCCATGCGAGCGGCCCTGAGACTACAAATACCGTGATCGAGCCACAGCATAACAGCCACGCGATCCCGGTTCTTGAGTGAATGGCATCTATGCGTGGGTACTGATGGTCGGACCAGCGATCATAGCTTCGTGTCCCCCGGATGCGACCGAGGGTGCTAAGAGCGGGAACTAACACCCTACGCATCAATCAGCCCTCCGATTCGTCATGATCTGGGTTTCTTCCAGGGAAGCCCGGGGGTGATCCCTGGGCGAAACTTAGGTTTCCGAGGGCTCTCCAGGCACAGCACAATGGCGGCCTCGGGAAGGTCCATGAGGATGAAACGTCGCAAGTCTTGTGCCGCTCTGCTTCCGGCGGGGACGCATTTGGCCTTGGGCACAACTTTCGAAACCTGCGACAAACCCTGTCTGGAGGGAATCTTCCTGCAGGATGGGGAGCGTAGATGCAGATGAATTAAAAAGAGTCAACGAACCAGCACTGGATCGAGAGTGCCAGTGATGGATGAATTTGAACCCAACCACTTAGAATTGAGGCTATGAATCGTATGGAAGGGTGGTTGGGCCAAGAGTCCAAGACACCGATCCAGCGCCGCGCCGGCTGCATCGCCAAGCTGTCAGTTTGCCCGTTTGATACGTTAAGAATTGGGATAGATATGTGAGTTAAGAAAAGACCCAGCTCTCTGAACCACCACAGCGCCCAATGGACAATCCTCTTTTTTTGGACAAACCCCGTTGCTACCCGTCATACCGGTACATGCATGATCTTGGCTTGGCACACCCCTGAAAGGAGTCATTCTGGCCGATGCGACACAAGGCAGAAACTTGGCTTCCTTGTTCTAATATTGCCAAGCCGACAAGAGTTGCCCGTATAGGGAATCGACGAGTCACAGGTATGTCTATCTCCAGCCAATTCTCGTCGGCAAAGCTACGTGAGAAGGCGATCATTCATGTGCCAAGCTACGGCCGTCGGTCTCGATCGACTCCTGGGCATCAACGCCAGAGCCGGAGATTTGAAAGGAGGCGCGCCAACGCGACTGGCAATGGTCCTGAGCGGCGTTGCCGACAACGCCGACGCTTCGCTCAGCGGCACGGAGCCAGAGCCCTATAACGCTCAGTGCTGCTGACAACTGTAAAGTCAACCCGAGTCGCAACCTTAATTGGTGGGCCAAATCTGGGCCCGCTGTGTCACACTCACAAGTAATATTTGGGTGTTATGGCGGAACTGGACTCCTAGGAGATAGCGCAGCGTGGCTACGAATCTGGAAACTCGGAAAGCGAGTAACTTCCGTTCCGGGCCAATGAAAATATCTTCCCGGCGTCCGTCCCGTCGAAAGAAGCATATTCCCCCATTCTGCTATGTCGCAACGGGTTACTACGTAGTATATTGTCTTTAGATCGGCTGGTGGGGTGATGGGCGCAGCGATTAGGTTATGTTTCCGGCGTTAACGACGTGTCTCCTCGGAATTACGCTCGAGCCATCTTGTTGTTTAAGATCATGGGAAGGCATGACACGGAATGCTGTTTTCCGCCTACATTGCCACTGTATACATAGTACAGGTATGTTGCTCATATACAGCCGGACCACTCACAACCTTGTAGTCGGGCGAACCGGAGTGGCAGTCTGAGTATATTGCGCGAATTGGGGAACCTTTTAGCTGGATAAGATGTATTTAGTATCAGGTGCCGTACAGTAGCTGTAGTTCCAAAATCGTGAGCTGGCACTTGCGTGTATGATTGTTATTTGGTCAAGGAGGCCGTTACCAGTGGATGTATAAAGTGAAGCCCAAAACTTAGAACAGGCTTGGCCACGTGGTATGAAGTCACGCGGACCCAAATTCGGCCCACCCAGGGTCTCGAGAATGCCTGGCATCCCAATAGTAAGTGGCGTCAACGAAAACCAGTGATGTGAGCGTCGGCCCTTTCGTACCAATTAATTTGTTGTCTTTTTGCTTTACGAGGCATACAAGGCTATACGCTAGAACTGTATCATACAAGAACGGTTTTATGTAGCTGATTGACCAACGCTAGCTGTCTTATTCCGAGACGCATCTTAGACTATTTCCGTCCCTCTCTGCCTCTGTTGCGACGGTCGTACAATTGACTAAGTTGCGTGACCTATAGCTTTACCGCCCCATCTGAATAGCCTTGTTTGATGCTATGTTGGTATTCCGACGTGACATACTTCAACAAAGTAGAAAACCTGGCGTCGGAGTGGTATAGTTTGTTTGCAAGAACATACCAGTGTATGTAGCTATTTAACAGAACTAGCATTTCCACAATAGAAGATCAGACGAAGAGGGAATAGCTAACATTAACTCTGGAGAACGGAATAGATACTAAATTTGATCATGATTAGTGTTGAAGAACCGGTCCGGTGGTTACGGGACTTGCTGGGCTCATTAGGTTGGCTAGCCTTGGATTAACTACTCTACCTTTTTACTAGTAGTATCACCTCGATGGTTTTCTGCTTTTTACTAACCTTGATTTTAGTCGAAAGATTACACACTTTGTTCTATCGGTTGCGTCTTGTGTAACAATTGGCCTGTAAGGTGCGTGAGTATAGTGCGTGGTTACTTTAGAGACAAAAGTTTATATAAGCACAAGCAAAGATAAAGGAGGTAAATAAGTCACGAGAACCTCATGGTGATGTAGAGGGTTCTGAGAGCAGCGCGTGTATATGCTATCCAGCACGTGTTGTACTCATTATGCAGGTATGCATGGCGATTATATAGCGCAACAGTATTTCCTCGATTTATTAAGCATCACTTACCCTATTCTTCTATGCCCTGTTCTTTCTTCAAGTCATGACACAGTACTTAACATTGTTAAACGCTAAGAGGTATAATGTTTGATTTAAAGAAGTTTCTGACTGATTGGAACGCACTCCATGGTAATTTACAAGTACTTGCGGTGATTGACCTCTGGCGCTCGTGGAGCTCAACCAGAGGAATTCGCATTTTCTTATAGGGTTATGTTGATTAATAATACACCGGGAACAACTGCATTGTGTTGAATGTTGAGTAACGCTTTGCACCGCTCATAAATAGGTTTCAAAGTGACACATTCTGGTGGCTAGAACAGATTTTCAAAATAGTGTTGTTCGGAACATTTTATTCGTTATCCCTCTCCCCCTTGGAATTTTACGGATGCTTTACTTCTATGAATACATGTAGCGATAGCACATCTCGCCTCCCTCCGTATCCATTATATCGGCCACTGTCAAGTCTTTATCCAAGCCTGCCAGCGGGAGTGTATCGGTCAGACTGACATTGCCGCGATCGCCCTCACCGCCGTAGTCGTGCACTCGATTATTCTTGTCCCGCATCTGCCAGAGCCACCAGACCCTGTCAAGCTGTGCATGGTGGAGATAGAATATGGGGTCTAGATTCATCGGCAAGTTAGCCAAGGCTCGTCTCAAAGTTGGAGCAAAAGCCCGTGGGAAGGTGGGTTAGGAATGAAGTGACGGAAAGCGTACCGTTCGGTGCGGTAAAGGCTGTGAAATCGCCCCTGATTCCCAGCGGGATGATGTCATGGGGTCCCATTTCCAAGGCGAGGTAAAACTCTTCGTAGTTCGTCGCTGCCATGACCTTTTCTAACGCCTCCGGGTTCATGTAGTGCGCTAACCAGTCCTCGTTGAACGATCGGGAAAGGCAGTGAGGGTCATACGTGCTCCCGTACCACTGCGGCCTCAGATTCTTAAAGGGCAAGTCGGTGACACAATGAGCGTTCTGGTGCTCGGGGGCCTTTGGATCTCCGTCACCACCGAAACCGAGCTTGCTGTCGAATATTGGCGAGTTGGTGATGTCGTCCCAATCTAGGGTCCAGTCCCAGAACCTGTGCGTCGTGTCCATCAGCCAAACTGCAAAAGCCTGACATGATCTACTGATATATGGCAAGGGGTATTCGTCGCTTACGGAATCGCCCCTTTGTAACCACACGACTTTTGGAGGTACTTCTCGTAGACGAAGATGAAGCGTCGGTGCCATGTCAGGAAAGGTGCTTTCGTGTGGGCTACGTAAAGAGAGTCAGCTCTGGTAGTCATGGCACCAGCGAAGTAAATGATTCATCGAGGACTCACTGCTATGGGCGACGAGGTTGTGGACCCAGGAGAAATCATTGTACAGCGATCCGTTCAGCCCCATCACAGATGGTGAGTCAATGAAACACTGGAAGGCATCAAGGTAGTCTTTTTTCTCCTGTTTTGAAAGGCTCCTCCATTCTCTTCTGGAGTATGGCTTCTCGCAGCTCCCCGATGCATCATCCGGTGTCTCGGTGCGAGAAAGGTCAGGTCGCCAGTGGTAGCCCGATGTGTATCCCAGAGAAAAAACCGCAGACAGACCAAGGATGGCGGCGCAGACAAGCGCTGAGAATTTGACACACCTTGACCAAGGTCGTTCGGAGGCTACCTTGAGGAGCTTCTCGTCAGCAAAGTCGGGATCCCGGGAGACATCTGACGTCGGCACATGGACGTATTGTTGTTGCGAGGACGACGACTGCGCCAGAGGGAACATGTTGCTTAGTTACCAAAGCAGCGAGCGCTCACACTGCATTCGCGGCAAAGGTTAGTGGTAGTCATTGAGATCACCGCGCGAAGCCCACGAATGCAATGTGTTGGTTCCTAAAGACCAAACTAGTGAACGGACGTCTGGAAGTGAGTGAGTCTGACTAGGCCCCCATGCGCATAACAGTATTGATTGGTAAGGACAGGATGGATACTCAGCCCGCCATCGTCCAAGCAGGGATTGCAGGGCCCAGCCGCCGCGCCTATAGATTTTCGGTAAGCAGAACCGACGACATGGGATGAGCCCCTGGGATTTAGCGCCCTCGCTACGTAGTACATCGTAAATGTGAAACTCGCAGGCCGTAAGCCCATACAGGGTACAACATAGAGCGCCCTCCCCCCTTACGAGATTGCTAAATTGCAGACCCGACATGGAGTTTCAAGCTCCTGCTCTGGGCCGAGATAAGGCACTGTGGCGAGTATGGATGCAAGCCGACCTGCGTGTGGGTTTCTTCTTTACCTTTGCAGCTAATTCTTAGAGCTACAACGATGGCGCTTCTGATGGTCGGCGGGGGGTCTCACGTTTATTTTGAGGTTCCTGCTGATCTCATCTGGATCGTACAGGGCACATTTCATGAGTCAGAGGGAACATCAAAAGTTAAGATGGAGAATGTTGAATGCCGTCTGGCCGTGATTATCAAAGCAGCATCGTGCAGCAGAGCTGCTGTATGACTTCATCCTGACATGCCTGAGACGCACTAACCAACATCTAACAGAGCCTCCCGTGGGCGAGCGGTCGTACTATCCCAGCCCCTTGTGGCTTGGCATGCGCTTACGGGACTTTCCCGAAGTACGATTACGAGGGGAGTCGATTTTGTGGGCAAACCGCATTTGCCCCATGCCTGTTGGAGGAATGAGTGCTCCAGTCGTGCGGGACCTTTCGCCGTTTTGTGCCTGCAAGTTCTGACGGGATCCAGAGAGGGCGAAATTGCATCGACAATGGTCCCGTCTCGGCTTCCCCTAATTACTGACGTACAAATATTGAACTTTCTATTCCACCAGACTGCACAAGGCTCGGTGTGCGTACTGTCCGTTACCGTTCGGAATACGTAGCAGGCACCCACCTAGGCCTACGCAGACATGGAGCCGTGGATTCCATGTACGAATATATTGTTGCCCCTTTCGATGTGACAAGACGGCCTGGCGGCTCTGCGGTGTACGGTGTCGCAAACAATTCCGCATCCAACGGCGCTTGGCGGCGAGTGCATCGAATGACAGGGAGATCAGGTGTGGAGCCATATTGTTTATTTGGCACGACGCCAAGAGGGCAGAAAGGGGAAAATCCAAGAGGCAACGCTAGGCGCGGATATGCCAACTCGTCATGGTCAAGCGTGTGTGATACTTTTTTCCCATCTTTCTTCTGGCCTCTTCTGGGCTGCCGGGCTAGAATACCTCGGCAGCTCGGTGGCTTGCCCAGGGACTTACATACAGTTACATACAGTAGTAGTATGATCACCTAGGTGGGACCGGCTGGATCCGAAGACATGCTACGGGCCCATCATGTTGCCAATCCCTTACTACACGTTACTATGTAGATCATTGAGTTGGGGAACCCTACAGCCAGTCAGTCTAGCGTGTGCTCCTGTAAGCGCGATTTTCATATTGCATGACATATTAAGTGAAGCTGCGGGGAGGCGGCAACACGCCCGCCCAGGTTGTACTTGGCGTCAAGCAATCCTGAGGTTACCGGCGTATCCAAGTCTGGCAATCTACTTTATTGCAGACAGAAGGAAACGATGAAGGATGGTGGGCGCCAAAGAGCCATCAGTAACTGATACCGCCAAGTCGGGGACCCAACCCGGCTCTTCACGACAGGACCAATCTTGAAAACATCTTGGCGGGTCTCCTTTAATCAGAAACTACCATGCAGGGTGTGCAGCCTCTGCAGCGAACCTGGCCAGTTGATACATCGGTGGGCGGCAAGATCAAGCCATACCCAAAAATGGCCTGGTCACACTCCAATCAAGGCAGTGCTGCGCGAATGCAGACAGTGGAGGCTCGGAGTGCTTCCGAAGATCTCGTACACTCGGTCAAGCAGCCCGGGAGTGCAGGCCCCTCGAGAATACTGACGTCCAAGGCCAGCTCTCGTTGAATATATATAAGATATTCACGGCGGCGCCAACATGTTCTGATCTTTCATGCCTCTCCAGAGAACATCTCCAGTTACATTCACTACCGCTGCATTCGATTCAGCATTCACTCTTTTTTTCCATTCAATCGTTTCGCTTGCAACAGTCCTAGAGACTCTCTTTACAATCCAGCCAGCTTGCCTGCCGCCTTAGCACCCATTTTCAAAGTCACATATCGAGTCTTCAAAACTTCTCACCAACAATCAAAATGAAGGTTTCTGCTGTCCTCGTCGGCGCTGTCGCCCAGGTGGCCTCTGCCCACTACTTCTTCGACTCGACCTTCGTCAACGGCGCCGCCGGCCCGTCTTTCAAGTACATCCGCGACTTCACCCGCCCGACCAAGTACAACCCCATCAAGTTCTCGTCCAACCCTGCCGCGGACATTCGTGACAACTCCGTTGTCGATGGCCCCGATATCAGGTGCAACCAGGGTGCCTTCACCAACGCCGGCAAGACTGAGGTCCTGACTGTCAACGCCGGTTCCGAGGTCAAGGTCCGCCTCGGCGTTGGCGCCAAGATGCAGCACCCCGGTCCCGCTCTGGTGTACATGTCTCGTGCCCCCAACGACAACGTTAAGGCCTACGACGGCTCAGGTAAATTTTGCCATTCTTTTAAGTCCTGTACACAAATCTGACAAGTTGAAAAAAGGAAACTGGTTCAAGATTAAGCAAGAGGGTGTCTGCAACAAGGGCGGTGACTTCACCACCAACGCCTGGTGCACCTACGACAAGGACACCATGGCTGCCACCATCCCCAAGGACACCCCCAGCGGAGAGTACCTCATGCGTTTCGAGCACATTGGCGTCCACCGCTCCCACGTCAACCAGCCCGAGCACTACGTCTCTTGCGTCCAGGTCAAGGTCACCGGCGGAGGATCCGGCACCCCCGGCCCCACCGTCCAGTTCCCCGGCGCCTACAAGGCCACCGACGCCTACGCCAAGTTCAGCATCTACGGCGGCTTCAAGGACTTCCCCTTCCCTGGCCCTACCGTCTGGAGCGGTGGTAGCTCCGGCACCAAGGCCGTGACTGCCGCTGATGCCCCTGCCCCTGCCGCCAACACCCCTGCTGCTACCGCCCCGGCTGCCTCTACTGGCGCTGCTGACTGCGACACCCCCGCCGAGGCCCCTGCTGCCGCTGCCGCCCCGGCCCCCGCTGCTGCCGATGCCACCTGCGCCGGACTCTACGGACAGTGCGGTGGCAAGACCTTCAAGGGCACCAACTGCTGCTCCAAGGGCACTTGCAAGGTCATCAACGAGTGGTACTCCCAGTGCGCTTAAGCGTGCTGTCAATGGCCACATCGGACATTGAGGCTTATATGACATGAGCTTTGCAGCTTATGATCTGTGATGGGTCTTGTGTATACCAAATCCCCGGGGTTGACGATGATGTCCGTCGTTGAATTCCAGCATATACCTTTTCTTCTACACTGTAACTTAATTAAAATACAACACTTTGCGACCTGGCACTGAACCAGTCGTGTTGGATATAATTCATAAGAACCCATGCTGCGCAGTGACGATGTCGTGACTATCTAAGCCGAGCCGCACATTAGCTTCTAACTTACTGAATGGGTTTTGAATGGTTTGTCAACTGTGGACGTTCGGATTAGCGGCAGACTAACCACGCGTTGTTGCTCGTCTGTTCGATACCAGAGTTCCGTCGGAACCAGTCGCCATTTGCAACGACGTTTTTCCAAACTCGTAATGGCGGCGCAATCGCGTTAACAATAAAGACAGTAGAATATCCGAAGTTTTTCGATCGATTGAATCGCTAGCTTTGCTATCTACCGATGACACGCGACGCGTACGACTGAATTTTCCGCAACCGATTCCAGTACGTCTCTAGACACCTTTGACAATGTGTGCAGCCTCCCTGCCCTCCAAAGGCCACCGCCGACTTAACAGCCCTTCAGAGCCTGATGATTATTGTTAGCCAACCTTAACACGTATTAACTGAAGCTGTACGAGCGCTTACATCCTGCTTGTTCTGCTCATTCTGCTTGATACCTCCAGCGAAGTCGGTCGTCAGCTGGCCGATGGCGTCCAGGTCGCTCTTGTTCCCTTTGAGGCCCTGTGCCAGACTCAACTCCTTCGCTTGGGCGTCGGCCACCTGGTTCAGACACAGTTAGCTTCTCGAGTCCCTCCACCTCCAGAGCATGTATAGTTCATACCTTAGCCAGGCCCGCAGTGGCAGGGCTATTCTGACCCGCAATCTGCTGGTTCTTCTTGCGAATATCAATGCCGCTCTGGATGGTGTTGAGGAACTTCTTCTTGGCCTCATCAAACTGAGATGCGTTGACGTTGTCCTTGCTGACGATATCCTTCACGGCGGCGACATCAGCCTGCTCCTGCTTCTGGGCCGCGATATTCTTATCAATGCCATCGGCCAACTGCTTGGCGGCGGTGCAGTCAACGTCCGGGGCGGCATTGACCTTGGATACAGCTCCCCTGAAGTGAGCCACAGGGTCTACCGGCGCCGGCGCCGGCATAGCAATGGCAAAGGTGAAGAAGAGAGAGAGAGAGACGACGACCTGAGTGTAACGCATCTTGAATAGTGCTCGGTAGTTTGAGTGAAAGACTTCAGAGAGAGTGAGACAGGTAAGGAGCCGTAAACGTAATGGAACTGTTGATCTGGAGCGAAGTGGTGGTGGTGATGGAGAGAGCATTCAGCCGGTGGCTCCGACTGGATTAAATATTCGTTTGCCTGGCGTGTTTACTGGAACAAGGTCTTGTGGTACGTTCCTTGTGCTGTCCTCTCAGACGCGGGTTCAACAAGTACGCCTCGTCCGAAAAAGAAGTACTGAGGACCCTTGCCAAAGGTTCTCAAGAAACTCCGCTTACTCGTTACCTCATGCTGTCAGGACTCGTTCCATACCTGCATGCTGAAGAAGCTCTAGGCGTGTTGTGCACGAAGGCCGCCCGCAAAGCGACGTGCGACTGCAACCCCGTCTGATTCTGGGGTCCGAGCATGTTAAGCTTTCATCTGGAGCCGACGAGAAGGTTGGCCCTCTTGTGTTTTGGGTTGATGCGTTGGTTTCCAGTGGCCAAGTAAAGGATCGACGCACATTGTGTTTAGTGTGCCCCCGCTGCGAAGGCTGGGGATCCATGAACCGTACTCACCATACGCCATCCAAAAGCGTTTCCATGCTGCGAGCCGAGGTGATTCTGGAGTGGCAGACAGGCTGCGGGATACGGCATGCCAAGTGGAATTGCTGATCGGCGATGCCGTGCTCTTCCCGCAGTCAAGCATTCAAATTCCTTGGCAAGAACTGTTGCCCACGAGGAGGAACAACACAGGCCAGTTCCCAGTGGTCTGAACCCACGTAACCCAGCTCCCTTGATCTAACTTTACTTCCTCCTTCAACTCGGGTATCAGACCTGCTTCCAAACTGGCCATTCTTCGCTTGTCCTCTGGTGATTGTCACAAGTATAGCGACCGACTATATCTCGCGCAAAGAATGCTCGTGTTTCTTGGGCCTGACTCGCTGAGATGGCGTGTCTTTCTAGGCGTGCCAGTCCGCCTCGTAAGCCTGTTTCAATCGCACCTGGAAGCCTTCAGCCAATCGCTTCAGCACCTGTAACTGGCCTTTATCTATCGCGTTTGTGATTGAAAGATGAGTTCAAGGCTGCCAAGCTTCGCGAGATTCGTCACCTCGTGAATCCTTCGCAAGGATTTGCTCGATCCAAGAGTGTCCGGTGTCAAAGCACTCAACGGTACGCGTAGGACAAGACAGGAATCTTGAAATTCCCATTGCGGTGTGCGATTTTCGCGATTTTCAATAGCAGGGTAATTGAGTCACATTTCGTCTGGCTCTTGCTATGTCAGCTAGTTCCCTCTCTCTCGAACGCAATGCTCCTAGCTGTTAAAGCTGCCACGACAGGTGTGCTCCATGGCACAAGGGACGCAGTGAAGTTGGGATCGCATCTGACGTTGCTATCAAAGCATCATCAAGTTTCGCCAAGTCTTATGTTCGTCGCTGAGAGGATGCGCAGCTCGGAACACTCTATAACTGAGGACGTGATGCCACATGCAGCTCACTCTGCTTCTACAGAAAGTGGGATGAGGCCACCAGACAGTAGATGCGGTCGTCCGAGTTTACTTCCGTCCCGTCAATCGGTCTAGTCTGCCTCCATCATTTCTCCACTTTGCCGGTTTCCCCACGGGTCCGAGTGGAGGTAGATTTATACTTCGGGCATGAAGGCGGCTCGAATGCTACGCTCCTCCAGCAAGACTCTTTCTGAAAGCTCCGAAACGTTAAGTCTACTGAGCTTCTCCGTCATTATTGTTTGAATTACGTTCGAGACCTAAATCTTCGGGGTTTATCCTGCTTAAGGGGCCTAAGGGCTAAACTATAATCCCACGGCCACCTCCTCGCGGATTGAAGCCTGACGATCAACTGCTAGTCCAGTAATAATGAGCAGATTCATCTTACTGTCATTGCCGCTGAGGCTTATTCGTACGTTGTCGAGCCATCGTTCACATCAAACTCCAGCCGTTTGTCGACCCAAGGTAGTGAGAAAGTGACCCGTACTATTGCCTGCTTTCTTTCGTCCCACAGTGCTAGATTGAATCTACCCATTATCATATGATTGATGCCGCTAGTAGGCACAAACGTGGGAAACTCAGTACCTGAAAGTTCTCTGGTCGGCGCAGAAAGTTTGAAGTGTATACCCGACACCGGTCAATAATTACCTCCCTGCTGTAACATAACAGCAGCAGCTTACGATACCTTCACTCTACCTGGCCAGACCACGTAGACAATTTCGGGGGAAAGCGAGCAGGCCACTCGTCTCATCCGCCTGCCATAGAGATGGGAGCAATTATCGCCCTACCATCAGAACAGCTCGCGTCTGGTATTAATTACTGCAAGGCCCTTGTTGTGAGGAGAAACAGAATGAGATGTTTTGCCCGTGTATCAGACGAAACTTGGAGAATCGCCAGGCCACTTATCCTTTCTGGGGCGACACTTTCCCGGAAGCCCGGTAACTTAGTTAAACGTCCAATCTCAGGCCGCCCCTGTCGTCTTAACTCCGTAGCGGACTGCTGGCAGTGTTCCAGCCACAGATGGCTTACGAGTGTCTCGCATAACTCCATATTACCGAAAGAAGCCATTTTTAGAGTTGGTAGGCTTTACAAAGGCTCCGCAAGGTTATTCGCCGAGGGCTCTTACAAGCCGCTAGATCAATGACGGTGAATATCCCCGAGCTCGTGATTCATCGCCATCGCAAGTAAGCCTCACCGCGCTCAACTACGCGTTGATGCGTGATTATGAGACCAACAAGGTACCTCTACCGAACAGTCAGTAAATCACTGTGACCCTGGAGCTCCCAAGCTCGGTTATCTCTGCCGTGACTGGGACGCTCCCCCCTTGCTAGCGTGGCACGTACCTCATAGCAGACTCTCCTCTGATACTAACTGATGAGAAATAAGATTCGGGGGTTGTACTCAAGGCGAATGACTTTCCGCAAAGGACCGGCGATCGTTTGTCGATATCTATATGAACTGGGAAGCCAAATTGTTGAACCAGATGAACGAGATCGACACAAGGTTAGTTCTGAGCAAGATGGCCACTCAGGTGACGAGAAGCGGGGCCGATTTTTCTTACTACTACCGCCACGTCAGCAAGTAGAGTCTGTATCAAATGCTGAATAGCTTGTTATCTAATAGGTTGCATGACTCGTTGGTATTTGTAGTACGTTGGTGATGGTATGGCAACTGGCACTGGCTTTGCCACCCGAGTGACGGCACATATTTACACTGCCTTGAAACATGTAGGACCAAATGCAATCAAGGCCCAGAACCTCTATTGATTATACATAATTGACAATGAACGCAAACTTCTTTATACGGGATTGAGTTTAAAATATCTCATATGCCATTCTTTTCCAACCTGCCAACTCATTCCAACCATTCTCTCTTCATTGTCCCAGTAGGTGGATGGAAGGAAATGATATTGCTAGTCAAGATAAAAATAAAAATAAAACCTAATACAAACGACATCGCAGAAAATCATGCTGAAGTTTTTCAAGTCTGGAGGTTTCATTTGAACTTCGTATATCTATTGCCACAGAAAGATTCTTTCAGTGATTTCGTTCGTATTTGCACGAGTAGTTCCGTGCAAGCTGGAGACATTGGCCATAATCGAGCCATTTTCCCCCGATAACCCTATATAAACACTTCCAACACTTATGGTATAAATATAAGGTCGGTAAGATAGTAATAAGAAGAGACACAATGGTCATCCTACTGACATCTGGGAGATATGATAGGCATGCTAGCAGACGCTCACCAGGCCGTCTGCCGCATTTGCCTTCCCGAAGGACCCGCGTCAGACTCATCATGATTCTGGACCATTTCATATATAAGACAGCTAATCCATACATATGCTAGTTGAAAGAACTCCGGCCTTATATAGTGTACGTGCAGAGCTTCTGCCTGCAACGACTTCACTTCGAGCTGCCAGCCAATTCGCCAGCGAACAGGACCTCTGTTGCGCAACTTCAACAGTCAATGGGCACGTGGCTTTCAAATAGTTCCGCAGCATAGTTAAATTGAAGCCGGTCTCAGCAGTTGTTTTGCCTTATTGAGGTCTTCTATATTGTGTTAAAAGATTGAGATGTAGCATAGGTCAGAGGTGCCGCTTGTCGGTTTTACGTACCGTGATATTATATATGTACCGAGTGAAATGCACTTTATCGTTTATAATACTCCAAGAAATTATAGCCACCAATACTACTTGAGAGTTTGTTAATGTGATCGGCAAACACCAAAGTGCTTATTGCCACAAACAGCCTGAATAGCCGGATCAGTTGTCACTATCTTTAGAGGAATCTCTCAGACAAGCCCTCAGGTCCTGTAGGGAGTACAAAAATCCCAGAGTAGCATATACACTGGGCCAAGATGTCTTCCATCAATAACCTGGGGAGGTGCTCCTAAACAGTTACTCCCCACACACACATCGAAAGAAACGACAGGGCAATTGACCTACGCAAGTGCAGATCCAATGTTGAATTGGATACTGTTGAGAAATGGCGTACAGAAGGTAATGATACAACTCATATAAATATATGGCTGCATATGCAAGCCAAACCCGACGTGAGATGATCTTGGAACACTAGAAAGGCTACTAAAAAGTACAGTCGTTAGAACAATCGGGAGCTCTCGAATACGTCAAAGCTTGACCAGTAACCATTTAAAAAATCGAAAGGTATTGATAGCGGCAAAGTTGAGCAGGGAGACACTACTGATTGTTGTCGAGGGGGGCGACATACAAACACGAAGCTCATTGACCCGTAGGCAACGTTAAAGACGATGGATCTGACACAAATTGGCACCAAGGGAGTCGGTAAAGGACGTTAGATCCTATCGAAGCATCTAGATCTTGATGTGTTTACTGTGTCGCGCTGATGTTTCGTGTTCGGTAACGGTGACGATGCGCCTCGTTTGACGAAGCAGCAGTCTCCTGCAATATGGTTTGTTGCCTATCACATGCGGTTGTGACCTTGGTTGAAGCCTCTTGGCTAAGTGAAAGCAGCAGTATCTGATTGATGATGTCTCCTGTTTCCTGAACTTGAGAGGGAGAGCGGAAAGGGGAAAAGTGGAAAGAGTCCGGTGCTGATGCTATTACCATAAGAAGCAAAGGACAGCCGATCACAAGGCGTCGCCATGGTCTTAGTATACGTTTATCACTAGCTTCAATATTTTTCCTGTTAAATGACTGATAGCGATCAAATGAGATAGCCAAGGAACCAGCACAATCCGGGGAAAACTCAACTGTAAGTTCAGGTCTACGAGAGAGTCAGCCCCAGCCAAATGTATCGCAGTCAAAGACGTCTACTCCCTTCTACTGCTCGCCTGCGTCTCAGGCAAGCAGTTGTTGTCTAGTGTCCAAGCCTAATGGCATGCAGCAACAACGCCAGATGTGGCATTCCTTTGACCATTAAGTCAACTCCTATCGATATGCCCTTTGTTCAGCGTACGGTTAATGGCGGTCCCTCTTAACGTCGCACAGTTACACAATGGTATTTGTCTAACGTAGTCAGTAAAACACAGTGTTGATATAATGATTTGCGCTTTAAGGTCATCAGAATAATTTAGTTGGTTTGGCATATTGGCACATTGGCATATTGCGACCATGTCGTGGCTCTGGCTTGTCTAGATGGAACGAGAAGGTGTCATCGCGGAGCGGCCATACGCTCATCTTCGAGTCGCTATTCTTGTGGTACTCCCGAGACTGCTTGACCCAAGGAAATCCGGCCAACGAAACACGCAGACTTTCAACTCATTGTGTGTCTGTGCGATCTTTAAGAGGGAACCGCCTTGTATAGGTATCTCAGCAATCGCTCAACCCCGACCTTCCCTCGCAATCATTTCGTCACCTCCGTCATTAGTTCATGATCGCCGACAACGAAGCCCGAGTGGAGGGAAAATGTGAGAAACCATCGAGATTGGTAGACAAGCCAACAATTAGCTACCTACTACCTTGGTTCTCAAACCGAAAACGCTTGGCAATATAATTTATATCAGATGCTGTGGGTGACCGCTATCCACATGTCGTTGACAAGTCCAGTTGCTGCTCTGCAGTCAGTACACTCCGCTAATGAACCTTGCATCGCGGCGCAGAGCCGGACGTCCGGCGACAGATTGCAGTGTGTCGAGATGGATACTGAAAAAGACGCCCAGGACGCTGCGTATCTAGGAAAAGGCTTCAGATTGGCCGTCCGCCATTGTGTTCGTCGTCAATAACCATGCCTTTCGGTGTTAAGCTTTCTCGTGACACTACGACGATACGCATGGCCCGAGTGGGACAGAACAAACTAGGTGCCGTGCGTGGCTGGATTAGCCGGCCCCATAGCCAAGAAACGGTTTGCGGTTGTTGTGCGGCTAGCGGGAGGGCTAGCCTGGCTATGGGTGAAGCACCTGCAAGCTGCTGTCGGGGCCCGGATTTTGCGGGGAAACAGACGGATTCGATGTCTTGGAGGAGGGAGATGGGCCATGATCCTGGCAGCGAGTCAGGGAGGGAGGCGCTTGGTGGATAGTCTGGGGAAATGTTCGACAGAAGAGTTGGTCAGACTGGGATTAGCGGATGGTGACGGCAGGATTCTGGTTGGACTGGGAGAGGGTGGTGGTATTCTGCAGTGACGGAAAAAAGGGACGACGCACAATACGTGTTGCGGTATAATAAGTTCATTATTGGTAAGAGGCGGCGTGTAGGGGGAGTGTGCAGTTTAGTCACTGTTCGATGTGGCACCTGGGAAGCATAAAGAGTTAGCGGCGAGTCGTGAAGGTGCGTCAAGGGAAACAAATGCTTCCCAAGCTTAGCTAAACTAGGTAGAGCCGGTTCGTCAATTGATTCGGGTGACCTGGGTGACCGGGAGAAGACGTCAGTCCACCACACCACGATGCTTGTCTTGCGACTTCTGATGCATGGCAAGCCTGAAGAGATCTCCAAGGCCTTTTACGGGCTGCAACCCCCACCGCTCACGTACTTAACTCCAGCGGCTGAGAAACCAGGCGAATTCGCCAATCTCTTGTTGCCGAGATCCTGCGTGGCGTATGGAGTCAATCCTGGTCCGAGTGACGAAGCGTCATTGGTGCGAGGTGCATGTCGCTGACGGGCAGTTTATCTACACTATCCGGTGCAGCACTGATAATTAGTGGCTATCCAAGGAGGGTTGTCTGCAAGACTGCATGCCAAGTCGTCGTTGCCAAAGTGGGTGGAATAGCTAGGCCGCAACCTAGTCTACCGAGCTAGAATAAAGATGGCTTGGTGGCCTATGGAATAGTACACGTACAGCGTACACTCTGCACTGCGGGACTGGCTGGAACGAGAGATGGCTGGCACGAGTGACCATGGCTGGGAGGACGATGTGAGTCGACATACCAAGTCAGACGGGGAAATGAAGAATTCGGTGTGCCCATCTCGCCAACCATATGCAAACCAGAAAGCTCGACGAAAAGCCATGGCCATCGGGATCCGAAGCATGGAATGCAAAGAGTGACTGACGGGAGGTCCTGCTGTTGCGGTCCGAAGGTCTGCTTGTCCTTAGCGGCGCGATTTCGGGACTTGGTTTCTCGTCCGGCGTAGGCGCAGGGTTCTTTTCTTTTTTTCGAGGTCCGAGAGGTTTTAGGGTGGCATAAACATGGGCAGATGGTGGTGCCCACGGATGAGGCCATGTCGGTCAATTGGTGCCATCATGCCATGGTGGTCCCAGGTGGCAAGGGCGCGCATGCGATGGCACGCGAGACGGGACGCTCGTCCGTGCTCTTGCTGCTTTGTGGTGGTGGTGGTGGTCCAGACGGAACGCTATAGGTATTGAGTTTGGACGTATTGACTTGGTCGAGTGCAACCGTACGATGCACATCCTACTACAGGAGTAGGTGGTGGATCGGGGCAAATGTGGAGGAGGAATGTCTCTGAGTGAGCAGAGGTTCTTGTTTGTGGTGTGAGTGTTTGAGGAGAGGAGAAGGGGGAGGGGGGAGGTACGTACCCAAGACGCTCGTTCTGCCACGAGAGCAGAAAGACAGGGGGAATGAGTCGGACAGGAAGGACAAGACATAGCTTGATGCTCCTCATTCCTCAATACGAGAACTCCAGGAGAGGCACACACGCAAAAGAGATGACCATGTGATGATAAGGAACGTTAAGAGGGCCCCCTTTTTCATGTCTTGTTACAGACCAATTACCTCAGTCTCGACGTCCTTGCCAGAAGCAGTCCTCCTCCGGCAGCTCAGTCTTATCCCGGCTTCATGTTTGCATGTGTAGGTAGGCAGTGACGAGGTAGGGGTGCAGGTGGCTCTGACTGACGAGTCGCCTTTCTTTCCTACTATAGGTAGGGTAGAGAAGGCATCTAGTAGTACATAGGTACAAAGGAAGTCGCTCTCCCCTTCCTCAGCGTCGGTCGTTCTTTCCCCCCTCTGGCGACCGGTTTGATTACCCCGCAAATCGTTCGACTGGGTGACGTCGACAAGCGGGGGTCTGGCTGGCTCAAGGGTCGGCGGTCGCCTAGCTACATGCGCTAAGGCAGCGCTAGGAGGGACGCCAAGAGAGGATACGTACCGAAGCGCACCGGCACCAAGGTGGTTGGCTTTGCTGGAAGCAACGCCTGGGTAGTGAGCATCTCGTCGTTGATTGGCCACCAAGTCTGTGTGCTCCCGCTCAGGCCAAGGGACCTGGAAGGGAGTAGCTTGCTCAGGAGCATGTGGACGCTGCCGTAGCCTCCGCGCCAACAACCATCTCGGGCTGAAGGGAAAGAGCCGGGGGAGGTCTTGCCTCTTCGCGTGCCATTTCCTTCCCACAGATCCCCCATTGATTGCTACGTATCTTGTACACTACACTACCCTACCCTACCAGTACGTACAAGCAAAGGCAGCTGCGGGTGCGAGTGCAGATGCAGGTGCAGGTGCCGATACCAAGAACAGCAGGTACGTGATTAAGAGAATGAAGGAGCAGCGAAGAACAGAAAGGCAGATAGGTATACAGACAGACAGACAGGGGACGAGAGGATTAGGGGAAGCGGCAGTCACGAACAAACAATCAAACACACACACACATCCGTCCACCCAAACCCCTGCATTGACAGACATCAAACCTTTTCGACCGTCTAGGTAGTCTGGACTGCTCTTCCTCTCTTCCACTACCTGCACTACGATTACAATACTGTACATCAGCAACCCACCAGTGCAACGCACATCGCAGCCATACGTACCTAGGTAGTGGACGTGCTCTGCCGCTCCATCAACCAAGCCTAGTCGGTCAATCCCTTCGTCATTCAGTCGTTTTCCTGCCTGCCTGCCTACCTGCTTACCTACTACTATTACCCTACCCCTAAGGCCCAATATTCCTGCCTGATCCTATCTTGCCGTCTGCGTGTGCATCTCCGTTTGACAGCCGGTGTTCTGCTTTTCCTGCAGACGCGTCACGCAAGCCAAACAAACTACCTACCGCCAGGGAAGGAGACATCGGCGGTGTTCTCAAACGCACGGCGACCCGCCGCCGACCGACCGACACCGCGTTTGCCTCTTCTCCACACGCACCCGCCATCCCACCATCACTCGCTTTTGCCTGCTTATCCGAGCAACAACCTGGACCGCCCGGCCCCGAGCATCCCTCAAGTGTCCAAGCACACCATCTCAACCAAAACCACCACCGCAGAACACTGCCCTACACCTGCTCATCCGCCCCCCTAGCCACTAGCTCTGCCAACCTCTGCTCTCTTTACCCCCCCAAAGCAAGCTCAACGTCACTCAACTTAGAGCTTCATCCCGCGCCTGCCTGTCTTGCCTCCCTAGGTACACGTAGTTTGCTGTGCAGGATCGCCGCTCAAAGGCACGCTTCGTCCGTTGATCCCCTGGCACACAAACGAACACAAAGACGATCAAGTTTCTCTTTCTGGCCCCCGGAAAGCCAGCCAACCCCTTGATCGACACTCTTCGACGGCGCACTACAGAGGTCCGCTCGTCCCATCCCCGGCCCTCCTTGTGAGCGAGCAGCTCTTCGTAGCCCGCCCCTGCCTGGTGCCACCCTAAACCAGTCCCTCGGCCACTTTTGATATATAATCGCCGTGTTCCACACGCCTGCACCCGTCGAACGATCCCCCGTTCGATCCCTCTTTCGATTCTTTCTCGACCTCACCCCACACCACGCACACTCCGAAACACCAACTTGTGCTACCTACTACATTTTGATACCCTCAACACAACGACACCCTGACAACAACCGCATCTCAACCAGTCGGACTGACTACATATACCACACCAACCTCGCTCCTTTCTACTCTGCCCAACATGTCGACCGATAACTCAGGCCCTAACACCCAGAACAACCAGAACGAAATGCATCGCCAGAGACGTGGTTCCGTTACCCAGCAGGCTATTGCTGGCCTTTTCAGGAGCAACTCTACTTCCAACGGAGCTGCCTTCCCCGGCACTGCCGATGCACAGAGACGGAGACTTTCCGTCTCCACCGGCCTCGGCCTCGCTACCACTTCTCCTACCGCCGGCGGCCCCTTCAACTCTCTGAGGCGAGGAAGCCTTTCAACCAACTCCAACGACTCCATCGACGAGAATGCCATCGACGAGGAGGAGATGCCCTCCAACGCCCGTACCGCGCCCGCTACCCCCTTTACTCGTAGAATGAGCTTTGGAGCTCAGGCGATGCGCACCATGCGCACTGGCGGTGGAAGCCCCGGATCAAACGGTAATAACACGCCCTCTTCTGCTACCCCCTTGCCCAGCACGCCTGCCTCCTCCGACAGACGCAGCAGCACAGCTGTGAATGCAACACCACCCAGCCATTCCTCCATTGCCCCTGCTCTGTTGTCGGTCAGGCGTCGCCTCAGCAGCACTGCACAGGCAAGCATAGCCCACGAGCAAAGTTCCTTTTCTGACATGTTTTCGCGCCCAGACCAAGGTTTCAATTGGTCCGAGCAGTTTAGATCTCGCGCCGAAAGCGCTGTTCAGGGCCCGCGACCCTCCTTCTCGTTCGGCACCGGTCTTTCATCCTCCCCTACTCGCGGCATAAACAACACCGGAGCCCACGACCGCCAGAAGTCTGTCTCCGATATGCCTGCTCCTCCCGCCCAAGCTGCCACCATGAAGCCCAAGGTCCCCGAGCGCCCGAAGCCCGATGCGTTCCAGGAGCGCATCCTGAAAGGCGACTTTTACATGGACTGAGAAGCTGACACGTCAGCAAAGCCACCACGATTGATGTCGACCGTTTATGTCATTGTCATCAGCATCGCACCGGACGGCTGCGCACCACTCAAGTATGGATTTCAACAGAAAACGAGAAAAAGGACCATCAAGCGTTTCACCAGTATCGAGCGTTTCTCGTTCTAGTCTGTTCATCTTTTTGTCTTTTTTTCTTTTTCTTCTTCCTCGGCCAGTGGGATACTCGCCTGTGATATCGACTCGACTCCACGTGGCGTTCGGTTTGTTCTGATAAGGCCTGGTTGCGGCTACGTTTTGGTTGTGGGAAAGCACACACACCACATGCACATGAGACCTTTGTCTCGCATTTATCACGGAAGCGGAATGGGACTGCAATTTCACAAGGAGTTCACAAGTGGCATGGGGGATTGGGGAAGGACAATCGCAAATTGAAAGACTTTGGGTTCCAAAACGAACCCGGTCCGGAAAAAGACGGTTTCATTCATCGTTTGCGGCCCATCACGGGGATATCCGACGGGCGTCGACACACTTGATATGATGACGGCTGGCGTACGGGAGGGAAGTGTTGCTGTGTCGTCGCATCGCCAGCAGTCAACCAGCAGCGAAAGCATGAGCTTGGTGGACAGGGGTCATAGCGTCGTCGATACGACAGGCTGTGAAGCGGGCACATGGTCCAGAGCAAGACGGCAGTGAGAGAGGGGTTGTGTTTTTAGGGTTATGTATGCCCAGAACGAGAGGCGGGCAAACAGCTGGCAATGAACGCCGAGCTTAGCTGCCAAAACAAACGCGCTCGGACCCGAATTGAAAAGGTTTGTGGTCTAGACCAACAGCTTTTGTTTTTGTTTACAAATTGCCAACGTGAAATGACTGGCCACGATATGAGGAAGAATGAAGAAGCATGTGAGGCGATGTGAAGAAATGACGGGGTGCGCCAACTCTCGCTAGGTACCTACCTAGGTTAGGTAGTCTCGGCACCTCGGGCCCGCCCCGCAAGCCTCTTTTTCAGAGTGAGATCGAAATGGGCCTGCATTCCGGGGGCTCGGTATCTCGTTCCCATTCGTCGCTGCAGGGATCGAGGTCTCTCGCTAGCGGGAGACATGAGGAGGCAGCGGCGGCGGTAGCCCATCATTTCTTTCTCTCGGACAGGCCCTCTGCCATCGTCACCCCTCGCGCACATGAACGAGTCCCGAGTCTGGGTTGAGATATTGCAACTGTCTCGTCCGAAGGGGGGGGGGGGGCGTGAGAGGGAGACGACGCAAGTGGTAATCGTACTGCCAAGGTATCAACTAAACCTCTTTTCCCACTTCTTGCCGCCTCTTTCCTTTTTTTCCCCATTGCCCCTCCTCTCTCTCCCCAGCGTTTCCAGCCCAGGGTTCGAACGAGCCGACGAGCCAGCAGAGACAAAACGTGGGGTTTCCTTCCCGAGGTTGTCTTTGCTACGTTGTGAGAACAACGACGGAAACATGCTTTTTGCGGGGGACAAGCTTTCCTACATAGCACATGCCCTGTGCACCAGTACAGTAAGAGGGGAAGGAGGGGATGGGGGAAGCCGGGGTAAGCAAAAGACAGAAAGAGGGGGAAGAGAGGTTTGGGATGCGAGGCATCTCAAGAGAAAGATAGAGAGGGAGAGGGAGAGTGTGTGTGAGAGAGTGTGTGTGTGTTGCGACTCGGCCGCCTTTCTTTTACCCCTCTCCATCTCTCGTTCTCTCACTGTCCAGGCCAGCCATCGTGGTTTCGACTTCTCTGACCCCGCCCCCACCTCCTCCTCCTCCTCCCTCGTGACCCTCTCTCGTGACCCCAATCGTTTCCAAACACACCCTTGGCAGATGTCCAGAGAAGTAACTTTTCCTGGGGATGCTGTTTGCTTATTCCTCTCGTCTTTTGCTTCCTTTGTGCTGTCAACCGTCCTCCTCAATTGTTTTGTCTCGCAGATCAACTGGCACCATCCTTCGCTCCCCCCCCCTCAGGGTGACCGACTCAGGTTACGAATCGAGACTTGTCATGATACGGGTATGATGGAAAACAAGGTATCGGGGTTGTCAATCGTAAACCTTTCTTTCGATACCTATCCTCGTGTTTTTCCCCCATTTCTTTTTCCATTTTTCTTTTTCTTTTCCTTTTTCTATATTTCTATTTGCGAGTAAATGTTGGCGAGAGAGATGTCTCGGGGTAGAGATCGGTTGGAAGGTCAGGCGCGACATCCGGCGATTCCAAGGTCCATGTCAGCTATGAGAATAGTGGGAGCCGAAAGCCCAGGATGAAGTCTAGGGCGCGCCGCGTTCATGTTTCTTGTCCTTCCCCATTCAACGAGGAACGGGGAAGCTCTCTCACATGGGAAACATGGGAAACATGGACGGCCCGGACGCCCCGGACATCCCGTCGAAAATGTCCCCGAGCCCGCCCATGCCGCTGAGCCAGGGATCCTGCGCCATAACGTAGCGCATGCCGTCGCTCAGGCTGCCCGGGCTAGCGCCGAAGCCCGAGGTGAACTCTTCGAGCGTCAAACCCTCGGCGAGATCAGTGTCGGGGCCGAGGTCTTGGAGGTCGACCTGCCATGCCGGGTTCAACCATGGCGCCGCGACGTTGGACATGCCTGGGTTTGTGCCGGAGGAGGGTTGATCCATGGTACCGCCAGATGCCGTGTCCGGTCCGGGTCCCGGTGCGTTGAGCGGCGCGGGCGTCACCACGTTAGGGTTGTACATGAAGGACTGCCTCGTTGAAGAAGCCGACGGGTTCCACAGGAGGTTGTTCGTCACACGGCCCGAGCGGTCGTTTGTCGCGATCTCGGAGAGGAGGTGCAGTGGCGTATTGGCTGCGGGGTATTCTTGTATCGTATGGGGGCCCGGTTGGTAGGTCTGTTGCTGCTGCTCCACGGGGGCCGATTCTGTAGACCGGGAAGCATGTGTAGAAGTCGCGGTATTTTCGGAATGAGATGTGGTCGTCGTCGTCGTCGTCGTCGCAGGCGCAGTCGCAACCCTGAGCGACGATTGGGCCCCCTCTGCCGACGCGCTCGCAGACTGCCCTTTACTCTGCTTCAAGAACCAGCTCTTCAACATCACCAGCACAATCAGAAACTTGGCGGCGGGCCGGCTCCGGTTATCCGACGCCGCGGCGCGGAACTTTTCGAGGAGGGCGTCGAGATAGTACTCCACCTTCATGTTATCCTTGTCAATCACCTTGCCCAACTCGGACCCGGGTGCCGTAGCGGAGAAGTATATTTTGATGAGGACGACGATGGCGTACGCGACGCGAACGAAGTTGAAGACGGGCAGGCAGCGGACGCGAGGCACCTCCATCTCCAGGAAAGCCTCAAAGACGCCGTCGATGGCGGACAAGCACGCTGAAAGAGCATTGATGTGGGACGTCGTGGGTGTGAGGCTGGCCAGTATGCCGTCCCTGAGGTTCACTGCGTCAAAGGACGGGCGGATATCGTCCAGTTGGGTATGCAGGACAATCTCGTGCATGTAGAGAGAGACAATGTGGAAGGCCATTCGGAGGGTTGCTTTTTTTTTTCCATGTCAGCCAAAGTCCTCAACACAGTCAGCAGCGGCGGCCGCAGCAGTGCAACTTACACTGCATTTCCTCCTTGGGCACAGACGAACTATACTTTTCCAGGTCCCTCTCCAGCATCCTCAGAGAATACTGCGTCCGTGAATTTGTGATGTTGGGTACGATTCCAGGATCGTCCATGGAAAACTGAATGCCGATCTCCTCCGCAAGCCGGTGCGTCCACACGAGGTGGCAAAAGTACTTGTCCGTGGGCGCCGCGTCTGCCGATGTCTGCAGCACCTCCATCGACTCGGCCATGAAGGGCGTCCACCGCACCAGATTCGGCCGGTGTAGCGCCATTGAGGTGTTCACCGCCAGGAAGTACGCTGCCAGCCACGCGCGCCGACACTCGATGGACGTCGGGTCTGGCGGCGGCGTCCGCTTGAATGGGTGGTTCTGCGACTGGTACGGAATCTGTAACCTCCTACCGCCCGTCCGCCGCCCCAACCCGAGGTCGAGCGCCATGACGGCGCCGATGTGCACTAGCTGGTAGAACTTGAGCTCTTCAAAGTGCTCGGGCGGCCAGTACCAGATCACGGCGATCTGTAAAGACTGCACAATTTCAAGGCTCTTATCGCCCGTGATGATAATCTTTTCCGCAAAGATTTGCATCAGCTCCTTGACCAGCCTGCGCTGCACGTTGGGCGACTCGGAGGACGCCACCGACATGATGGCCAGAAACAGCAACGGCTTCGATTTCCGCGTCTCGTCGGCCGTCATGCCTGCCGGAAACACCACCGCCGGCATGTGTGGCACCATGTGTGTGTTGTATCGCTCGAATAGCTCCGCCGCCTTTTCGGCGCTGAGGATCCCGCGCTCCACGACGTCGGCGTAGTCGCTGCCCATATTGATCGGCGGTGCTCGCCTGCTCCCGTCATTCCCCTCGGCCATATCGCCCGGAATGTCTCCGCGGTCGGAGAGCTTTCTCTTCCGTCCAGCAGGGGGTGGGATCAGGGTATCGAACCGCCCTCTATCCCTGCCGGCTGGTTCTTGCGAGTCGAGTCTGGGCGCTTCCACGGTAGTAGTCTGCCAATCCCTCGCCAGCCCGTGGTTCCCCCAGCCCGTCTGCTCATACGGGTTTTCGTCCCTCGCCACGGACGAGCCCGCGGGTGCAATGCCGCCACCACCTATTGATGGCGCTACGGGGCTTCCACGGGCCTGCAAGCTCGCCGTCAACGCATCGATCTTCTTCTCCAGCTCCGCGACCCTGCTGTCTGTCTTCTTCTGCCTCTTCCTGGTCGGCATCGTCACCACGCAGTTTCTCCCAGCCTTTTTGCACCGCTTACACGGGCCATCGGGGTCGTTCGGGTCTGGCTCGCATCGCACTTTGAGCCCACGGCACGCCTCGCAGGCGCGCGGCCTCTTGGGATCGTCTGGATTGCCGCCGTGTAGATCATCATGCTGTGACGTCTCGCCATTCGTCCCACCGCCATGGCCGGAGTGAGGTGTCGCGGGCGACTGGGTCTGGGGTTGGTGCTGCTGGCGAAGACCATGATTACCCTGCTCCTGCCCTTGTCTTCTGCGTCCCTCGTCGTCGTCGTGCGCCGCAGCTGTTTGAAGACCTCCGTCTGGATCGTCGCTTGCGAGGCTCGTGGGGTCAGCTCTTCGTAGTGCTGGATCGAGAACTGTGGCGCCGTGGTCCATTCTGAGCTTGGCGAGGTGCGCTGCTGTGGATTATCATCGGATGATCGGTGACGGCGACAGAAAATACCGACTTTGGATCGGGGTGCAAAGGCACCGACGTGACAGGTGCCGACATTTCCGACACTAACCCAGATATTAGTCAGCTTCGGGCCGTTGCGCAACGCACGCAAGTCACCACCATACAAAGGTCATGATGTGGGGGTGGGGGGTGGCAGAGCTCGCTGCAGCTTGATTGATATCGGTTCCTTTCTTCAAACGCTTAATTTCATTCGAGAACTGTGAACCGATTGAGGGATTTGGATCGTTATTTTCCCCCTCAATGAAACTAACTATCCAAAAAGATGTCGTGTTACACCCACGCTAAATGCGAACCTGAAAATCATAAGGTCAAGCTGTGAAAACGCAGTTGATTTGCCTTCAACGCCATGCTGAAACCCGTGAGCCACCAAGGGCTTCACTACGAGGTGGGGCACCCTTCGGAAAACAAACCACCCATGTCTGTATGATATAGATTTTGTCCCCCGTAATGGCCCGACTACCCCTCGTTCCTCCATGGCAGCATCATTTTCTACAGTGGCAACCTGTTACCTGCTCATCTAGGCCTTCTCTCATAAACATAAACGATGCGGAAAATTTGCGAACGAATGCAGGGATAGTGATCGGTATTAAGTGGTGTGCGGAGCGCTCGGCGCCAGTCCAGAATGGCTTGGTATGTTCGGGTATATTAGCGCCGTCGTGTCGTCAACGCCTATTGGGCCTGGTTCGAGAGACAAAAACTTGAAACAAAAGTGCATGGTATCAACGCTGCGTATAAAAGAATGGGTAATGTTGGGGAATGTCTGTCGAAAAGACGAGATCCGGCCGATGGCAGGATGCCTCCACGCCCCCCGCCCCCCGGCTTAAAATTGCGTCTCTTCTCGCAGCCGGCTCTTGGAGCTCTGAGGGTTCAGGCCAACCATGTTGCCCATAAAGATGGCACTTTCGCGTCTCTTCGGCTGATCGTATGCAGGGGCGCCGCCGTCATAGCCACGAGACGACCCATGGTAACCATTGCTCTGGTATGATTGCGGCATATACTGTGGCTCGTACGCCATGGGACGGTTGGTCGGGAAGTTTGGCGGGGGCGTGGGTGACGATCGAGCATTCTGCAGGTCCTGCAACAAAGGTGGGGGCGTGCCGGCATTCGTCCTCTGCTGGCCCGACCTTGAATCCAACAATCTTTGGCGGTGGGGTGACTGGCTAGACCCAGCCGAAGTGGAAGGACGCCCGTGCTGCTGCGAGGTATCGTATGCAGGTCGATTGGGGAACCCATTATTCATGGAAGGAAGGGAACCGGACCTCTCACGGCCCGAATCTGCATCCGCGAACGAGGACGGTAGCTCATACTCCTCGGGCTCGAGACCAAAGATGCCATAGTAATTCTGCAAAAGCATGGCGAAGACGGGCGCTGGTATGTTCAGCGTCGGCGAGAACACGATGCCCACATTGCGGACCGTCATCTTGTTCATGTCTGCGTTGTTGATGATCTTGATCAAGAAGGCGATCAGATACTTCAGCAGGGTAGCGTTCGCTTGCGGTAGTCGCTGCACCAACTCGGATAGGGCGGCAATCTTTTCTTTCTGACCCGACATCTCGGTCACTGCCATGAACTCAATGTGAAGATCGCGAGTAAGGATGGTTGTTGGGAGTTCGCGGAGATACAGTTTCAGTAACGAGGCAACGGCGTGGATATCGTAGTAAGTCTCGTCAGTGACCAGGTTGACGTCTCCCTCGATGTTGAATCGTTCACGAAGCTGCTTGATGACGATATTCGAGCCGCTCAGACGGAATATACCCTCCTCGAGAATCGCATTCTTGGCATCCAGGTACTGGATGCAACGGTACACAACCGCCGGCAGCGGGACGTTCACATCGGTAGGAGGGTTGAATCGAACCGCCTCGGCCAACGGCGCGCCAAAGGCCTGGCGAATAGGTCCCTGGTAGCCACCTTGTGGGGGGGTCGACGACCCTCCCTCGCTTCCGCCGAACAACGAGTCCTGCCCGTCAGACGAGGATCTCGCCGCCTTGGGACCGAAGCCAAAGAAGCTGCGTTTTTTAATCTTCTTCTCGTCGATGGCTGGGACGCCGAGTCCTCCGCCAGTCTTGTTGCCCCACTGAGCAGTGTCTGCAATGACTTGCATGTCTCGCGGGGCGGAGATCATAGGCGGCTGGCTAGGCATCGTCATCGCTTCGGAGGGGTGGTGGTTCTCTGGCATGTGCCCGGCCTGTCTGGGCCGTGCAGGTCCGCCGTGGTGGGGGAGATCACCTTGGGACGTAGCATCATACCTAACCCCTATGAGGTTCTCGGACTCGGAAGGTTGGTGCTGTGAGGCCGTCTTCTTGTATCGCTGCTGCTTCTTCTTCTCGGCGCGCTCTGCTGCGATGGAAGTTTGACGATCTTGCGCGTGTTGCTTCGTAGCGTTGCCCTCTTCCTCTTCAGGGTCCTTGTAGTCGATCCACCTGAGCAAGGCATCAACCCATTGGTCCCTTTCCTTGTCGTTCTCGGCGCAGAGTACGTGCTTCACATGACTGCTCGAGTCCTTCTTCTTGGGCTCTAGGATCAAGAATGCGTGGCGGTACTGGTTGTCCGTGTCGTCCGAGTTGACTGATGGTTGAGGCGACTGATTCTCGTTGCTCTGAGATTGCTTGCCGATCTGTGCACTGGGCAGTTTGATTGTGCCCAGGTGGGCGCCTCCTGGGGTTTCGTAATACTTCAGGTGAGGGCCATCAAGAACGAAGAAGCGGGCCTTCCAACCGCCAAAGTTCTTACCTCTCTTAGTGAGATAGCCAGTTCTGAAAGGACGGCCACCCGGTCCCGACTTGGCCTTGGCTTCGACCATGCTCTCCATCGAACCAGCGTCATCAGGGTTGGGAGGGAGGGTGTTGGTTGATAGGTACTTGCAAAGCTCGAGAGCGCTGGCAGTATCCAGGGGCGTCTCCAAAACCTCTTCCAAGTAACGGTCCAGGGCGGTCCGCCGGGCGTCAAGCTTGGCGGGCGCGTGGCCGCTGAAAAGAGACCTCTCAGGTGTCTTTGCGGTAAAGGCTGAGCACTGTTTCAATCTCTGGTCCAACTTGGCGAGCGATGCCGAGTCCTTCTCTACGCGCCAAAGCTCACCAGGCTCAGACCGCGAGAAGACGGCAAGAGTAAAGACGGGATCTTCTTCCAGCTGTGTCAGAGACATCAGACTTGCTCGAGACGGCTTCATGCGTGAGGAAGCGACCTTGACTATGATTGAAGGCAGAACGTTGGGCGGAAGCAGCAGGTCAGGGTATTCCTCGGTGGTGAATCCTTTGAAGATGCGGCCGCGCTCGGTCGGGCTTCCGCGGCTCTTGTCGCTGGACGAGTCCCATCCCTGCTTGACAATGTTCAGCGGTTCGGGGCCCTTGGGCTCCGTGGCCTCCGCTGCTGCTTGGATAGAGTGGCCCGGAGGAAGAGGGATCGGCTGACGTGGTGGCCGAGGCGACAAGGGCGCCGCAGGGAACGATGAGATACTGGCTGCCGGGCTGTCCATTGACATGAGCCCTGGTGGACGGGGACTGGATGGCAAGCCAGGGCTAAGGAGCGGGGGCTCGAGGCTGTTGACGCTTAAACCAACGGCCAGTGACGCCGGAACGTTCTCACGCAGCACCTGCTTCGCAGGACTTTGAGGCAATTCGGTAGGGGGGTCAAGCTTCACATGTGTCGGGGTGCCAGTTTGGCTCTTCTTCGACAAGCTCCTTCTTTCGGCCTCCTGCGCGGCCAGGATTTCCCTGTCACGATCATCCTCCTCGCGCGTCCTACGGCGGCCGCGTCGCTCGGTCAAGATTTCGGTCACTTCCAAGAGGTCATCGAAGTCGGATTCGCTGTCTTCGTCGTCACGGCTAGGCTGAGTCGGGCCCTGGAGCTGCAAAGGCGCTGGTGGGGGTTTGCGCGGTGGGGGCGCAGGGAACTGTGAAAGACCTTCCTCTGGGTTGGATACAGTCTCGGAGACCACCGGTGGTTTTGGCGGAGGGATGCTTGGAGGCTGGCTTGGCAGGCTTCGGGATGGCGGGAGGCCCAGGCTGATGGGAAGTTCCATCATGTCCTCGGCCTCGAGCTCCCTGCGAGCCATCTCCGCGGCATGTTCTTCTGCGTCGTGATTAAAACGGTCGTAGGCATGCTCATGTGCTTTGGGCATTTCGTGTGATGGGTCCAGGAATGCACCTACGGCTGACGGGGGCCCGTTCGGTTGGTCTGCCGGAGGTGTGATCGGGTAGGGCGCCATGGCCATGTCCACAGGCGAGTGCTTCTGGCTGTCAGAGTCCAAGGTAGGAGAATCGGGTGTCGCGGCCGATTGCTCCTTGGGAGCGGTGACATCGACTGCGGGGATGCCTTTGCTCATGGGCATCTTGAGAACTTTGCTGGCGGTTTTGGAACCATCCGCCCCCGTGTGTTCCGATATTGACATGACTTCTTTCAACTTCTTTCTGTACTTTTCCTTGTCCTTCAACGCTCGCTCCAGATCTTTGTTGAGACCTAAAATCATGGCCCTCTGCTTGTCGACGAGACGCCATAGCTGTGCGTTTTGTTGTGACTGGGACTGCTTTTCCTTCAAAAGGTACTGAATCACCGCTTCCGGACTGCCCGCCGTTTTGATTAGCGCTGCAATGTCTGTCGGGTCAGACGGGGTTCCAGCGGTGCCCTTTTGGGACTGCGACTTTGTCGAGATGGCTGAAATGGCAGAATCCATGGAAGAGTTGCGCGGGGCACCTTTGTTAGGCTTGGCCCGCGCAGCAGCGGCCGAGCCCCCAGAGGCGGACATTGGAGATGGGAGCGGACCTGCAAGAGGCCTTGAGGTTAAGACGGGCTCGGAAGCGCTTCGATTATCATTCGTCGGCAGCGGTGATACTCTCGGTCTACTATGGCCATCTGTCAGCTGTGTTACATGTGGCGGACGGCGTGGGGAGGGGCAGCAGCGCGGCTGTCGAATCGGAGGAAGGCAACAGGGCGGCACACATACCGCCGTGTACTGCGTTCAGGTCCGGATGAACCAGACGAGTCGCTTTGGTAGTATGTCTGCGGTTCTCCCGGGGCGTCTACGGGTGAGCGAAAATCGTCGGTAGGCGTCGTGATGATTTCGGGAAGGGTTCGCGAGCGGTGGTAATAGGGAACCCCAACGGGAGGGAAGAAGGATGATGACCGAGGCGAAAACGGACTCGTCGGGGAACCGAAGGCGACGGTCTCGTGGAGTGGACTGGGTATCGGGCGCCAAGGGGATCTATAGGGCGGATGAGGGCATCAGTCAATGTGCCGCCAGGTCAAGTCGTGAGCCTAGTGCCACAACGAAGCAAGGCGGACGACAGGTAGAAGAGTCGGCGCAGAGGGAAAGTCGGAGAGGGGATCGCGGAGCGCCAAGACGATAGATGGCACACAGTTTACTCGCAGACCAGGGACCGAGAGAGAGAAGAGTGCACAGAGTGTGTGGGTGTGGGTGAAATTGTCGCTCGTTCTCTCTCCCTCTGGGTGGCAAACGATGGTGGGCGTGGGATATGCGAGTGTGGCTCGCAAATGTCTCTCTTTCCCTTTCCCTTGTCTCTCTTTTTTTATCTCTCTCTCTGCCTGGCGGTGGGCGTTGGGAAAATCAAGGTGGTAGGATCAAGGAAGAAAAGAAGCGGCAGCGGCAGCGGCAGCGGCAGCGAGAAAAAGCAAGACAGACAGACGCACAGCGACACAACAGAGAGAAGCGCAGACAGAGAGGCAGGTAGGCAGGCAAACTGGGAAGGAGAAGGGGCAACGAAGCAGAGCAGCGCAAAGAGTGGGTCGCTTCTTCTTTGGTACTTTAAGCGATGCCAGTGGAGGCAGTGGAACGTACCTCGGAGATGGAGTAAGTAGAGGAGGGCTGGGACTGTGACTGGCAGCGGCAGTGGTGCTTGTATTGGTGGTACCGGTGGTGGTAATGCTTGCAGGATCGGAAGCCGGGATCAAGAGGCCTGTCGTTGGGCCATCTTTGGAAGAAGGGAAAGAATGAGAGGGGAAGTCTGGGACCTGAAGCCGGTGAAGAGGGTGTTTTTGGTGCGGGAGGCGAGGATGATGAGGAGTGCCAGAAGCACCGGCGAAAAGAGGAGGAGTAGCATCGACGGGTTCGGCAACGGCAACAGGACGCGACGTGGAAGCAGTCGAAGCAGAAGCATCAGAATCTGAAGTTGAGCCCTGGGCACTCCGAGTCTGGAGCGCGAGCTGCGACATGGTGGGCAATGCGACGGGAAGACAACTGACCGGCGGGCCAACTGGGTAGGGGGGGTGAGGGGGGTGGGTGTGCAGGGTCAGAGCTTAACGCAGGACAACCTCGCAGCGGTTTCGAGATGCCTGGATGACCCTGACTTCCGTTGCATATAATTGACCGGCCTCTTTCTTGTCTTGGGTATAGGTATGCGGACTGGCTGCCCAGCCTAGCGTATGAAATCAATCCCTTTCTTCTCGGGAGCGAGCGAGCGCGCAGCAGGCCCGACAGGGATCGAAAGGCGACAGACGGAGCGGAGGAGCCAGGCTTAACCAGGTATTCGTAGGTAGGTAGGTAGGTAGGTATACTGCGTGGCACCACACCTATAGATAGGTAGACAGGTGGACAGTTATAGATGGTATTATGTAGCGGAGCGGAGGGTGACGCTGAAGCGGGTACCCAGTCGGACAACTGCGATGAGATGATGGTGGGTGTGATTCGGGGTGCAACTGCTGCTCGATGGCGTCGTATCGCAAGGCGTGCAGGGCAGGGCAGTGGCAGGGCAGGGTGAGATGAGGAAAATGTGGTGGGAAAAGAGATGTTGTACACACTTGCCGGAACAGAGGGCAGATCAGATCAGATGAATGGCGTCCCCCCGATGAAGGAATGTCTGGTCTGTTCTAGGGAGGGCCTGTCCTTTGCCGTGTACCTTGCTCGTGCGTGCGTGCTTTGTGGGAGGAATGGGCCAAACTGGGGGTTTGACGAGTCGAGTGGCCGTTGTCTTGTATGCGGGTGTGGAACGTTGATGTTGATGGGGGAGGGGGGGGGAGGCAACAAACGGCAAAGGCACCAAGCAACCAATCAGCCAACCAGGCAACTCGGTCTCCACGGAAAGTTGGCCTACGGTAAGGTTATTGAAAGAGCAAATGCAGCACGAGAGAGGTAGTTTAGATCGGGGGAGGAGGGGGAGGACGTGGCCGTTGGCGTAAGCAAAGTGTAGGTTTCCCGATGGGCAATGCAATGCAATGCGAAGCGAAGCGAAGCTAGGCCAGGCCAGACAGGTCAGACCAGACCAAGCCTTACCCTAAGCCAACGGTGAGATGAGAGACTGTCTAGACAGACTTTGGTTGTTGATGAAGGGGAGCCCTTATTTTCCGCCTTGGTCGTTTCTAGTAACGCGCGAAGGGAGTCGGATGCTGGTGGGACAGTGACTTGAAGTTAGGGACCTACCTAGGTTCCCTGCCTGGTAGGATAGCAAACTACCGGGGTCGGGCCGCGCAGGAGCAAAAGAATGGCCTTGGGGGGAAAGAGTACCTAGAGTGAGGACCTAGGTATTACCGTTCAGTGCATTCATTCCACCAGAGCAGCGGCCCCGCGGCATTTGCTTGCTAATGTGTGTGTGTGTGTGTGTGTCGGTAGATAGACGGTCGCAGCATGAACAGGGACAGATAGAGGAGCAGGAGCAGGGACATACAGTACGTCTGGAGGTTAAGCGCAACAAGGTACCGGGGAGGACCCGACCAGGGTAAGATGGATGGGCTGTTGTGGTGGTGGGGTGTGGTCCCGTGGTCGTGGATGCAACTCAGAGCAGGGTGATGACCGGGGGAGGACATGTACCCTTCCTCGTCTCTTGTCGTGCCGTGGTACTTCCGGGAGGGGCGACAGTGACCAAGGAAGAGGAGAGAATGGATGAATGATGATGATGATGATGATGACGGGTACCTAGGTATGGTTGGGCTCAGTTTGTGTTTGCATCTGCCGCTGCAACATGTCGCCAAAAAGGAGAGGGCTACATTGCATGCATGCATGCATGCATTAACACATCCACTTGGAAATGGAATTTCTAAGCCTTCCGCGAGGTAGCTGCAGCTGCAAAAGTGTTCCTGCCTGGCCCAGGCTGGGTAGGTACCTACCGCAATGTGCAGTCTAAGTATGTATGGTTGGACTTTGCGAGGAAGGAAGGAGGGAAGGAAGATGAGTGGCAGAACCTGCACTCTTCCACACACAACACACACACATACACAACACCTCCAAAAGCAGTCACCGGTGGCATGAGTTAATTGGATTGACATTTAGGCATTGACCTCGAGTACTCACTTTACGTTTCTTTCCAGCTTGCGTATGCCCCCCATTCTCCCTCCC